>MU388196.1:0-365499 GCA_022578535.1 Jackrogersella minutella
TGACTTGGGCCTTTGTGGGGTAGATGTGCGCAGTTGGCGCTGGATGGTAACCAAGAATACAGAGCGATTAAAAGACTTGTACGCGTTTTGGCCGAGGATCTCGTCCTGCTTCAGTCCACCGTCGAGAGTGTACAGGGGCTTGTTCAGGACGGGGAGGGGAGGGGGGGTAGACACCTTCGAACTGGCGTTGCAATGCACTTAAGGTAGACGGGGTTTCAGACAAACGCTTGTAACTGCTCTCTACGGGGATGCGGAGAAGGGAGTGGAGTGGAGCGTCTGACCCCCTATCTGATTGCTCGCTACGCCCGTGGGCCCCGATCTTAGGATTGGGGATTTGGCACCAGCAGCTGCTGATTGTAGGTGTGCCGACACCGTCCCGCCTGCCTTTAAGGTAATGGCCCATCACCGAATCATAGATCAACCTCTGCTCGTGATTGAGACTATCACAAGCCTCCGGCGGCATGCTGTCGACGTCGTAGGTGCCAGCTGTATTCTGGCGCAACTGCTTCCAGTAGTTGCCAGAGCCAAAGAGCTCGTGCGAGTAACGCCCAATGTGCGGTGCCCAGTCGTAGTTGATATCGATATCCCGCCGACCGACCAGATTCCCAGGCTCCTGCTCCACCTGAAGTTCTCGTACCAATCGCGCCATCTCGTGCCAATCCTCTAGGGTTATATCCCCCGCGTCTTCGCCCGCCCGCTCGGAACGCCTCCTCGGAGGGGGGGCTCTTCTTCGTCTCCGACTTTTCCGTAATGGTCGTCGGAGTGGGCGTGACTGGCTCGGTACCGCAGAAAAGCTTTGCTGGTAAGTCTCGAATTCCGTACCGCCGACGCGCAAAAGTTCGCTGGGGTCACAATAAAATTAATTCAACATCAACTTCACGCGACAAAAATCGCCGTTCTGACGATGCGACTCGATAGCCTTGTACCGGGGGAAATAAAGGAGGATGCGAGGCCGCGCCGTGGATTGCCAAACCCGCCAACTTCTCTGGATTCCCGTCGCCTTTGAGCTTTATATCAAACCACTTCTCTTTGCATCGAAGGCAGTCGACCATCGTTTCCGCAGCTAAAGATTCGTCGAAACGCCTCTTAGTACGAAGGTCTTCTTCGGAGAGAGGGCACCCTTGTGCGTTGCCACGGAACTCAGGAAGGGGCTCATTGAAAGGACGTGGTTCTACTCTTTGCGCAGGATGACTACGTGAGGGGTTTCGCGGAGCAGGCTCTGGTGAAGATAATCGAGGACGACCTCTAGGGCGGCCCGTGTCAGGAGATCCAGCTGAGCAGCGGCGGCGGCGGTTTCCATTAAGATTGATATGGGCGCTGTCGTCTTGGTGTGGCTCGCTTTCAGGAAGAGGTGGACGGCCTCGGCGGGGAGGGGCATTAGGATTAGGCTCTCGGGTTAAATCGTCAATGGTAGGGGTTTGGGAAGGGTCTTCACCATGACGACGTTCCGTTCTATGCCTGCGCTGGATATTCGATTGCCCCTGCCGGGCAGCAGCCGTCTCCGGTGTGTCCGTTGGAACACGACCACCTTCGTCGAACATTTCTCCCAATACTGCATGGGTTAGATTGCGGCGAGGTGCAGTTTGAGGAGCGCCGTCGGGATCACTGGGGTGGGCATTGGAATGCTGCATGTGATGCGCATTTGCAACTATTAAAACAATCGTCCATCTTGACTTGCAAATAAACGAAACACTCAATAAAGATGCGTAAAACGTTTGCTGTTCTGCAGGACAACCCATTTCTTTTATGACAGTAGATACAGCAGGGCATGGCACAAGTCAAGGGGGACGCTGAGATTACCAATGAGGCACAGCCCATGGAATCTCTAGGTTAGACAAATCAAACTAGGGTATTTTGCTTTGCCTGAGTACCTAAATAGATCATTATGATGGCCTTTTGGCCCACATATACTCATTTTCCTATCGCTTTTGATGTTTCAGGTCCCGTATGATACGAGACTGTAGAGCCGCACAGATACCTAGATGGCCGAAACCACCGCTGACACTGAAGGGCTCAAATCCGGTCTGCTTTTGTCAATAGGATAGCCAACCTGATAGCCAAGGCGGGTGAATAATGCTTCTCCGGCTGTAACTATCCATATTTTTCTTCATGTAGCTGAAGCATAGCAGAGGATTTAGATGCGAGCCTCCGTGAAGCAAGCGGACGCGCGACGGCGGCGGCGACAATAGCCTCCCAACTTAGTGGCGGCGACAATAACAATATTCAGGAGTAAACAATATTCAGGAGTAAGCAAAGGTAAATTGCGTCCCTTACTAATCCAGCATTCTACCGGGTATATGATTGGTCAGTAGGTATCCGCAATTAGTGCCGTAAGTTTTGGGCCAATGATTTTGGCTGAATAATTAATCACGTAAGCAGATTGAGTTTGAGTGTAGAATGTGATTGGCCCACCGTGCCAAAGCACCGTAAGAATAAGAAATAGGTATTCAAAGCCTACTTCCCAATAAGCGCATGTTCTAAAAGTTTGAAGTCTCACCAATCCAAAGTAACGTCTCGATAAGCTAAATAACAAAAAGAATTATTAGTTCAAAACAGATACGGAGCAAACAGCAAATTGTAGCCAATACGAGTCGACGGCGTACAGACGGCCAGTAATATAACATAATAAGATCGCCGGAAACCATCTAGAGTTTGCAGGCAAATTTATCGAGTCCGGTATAGTGTAACGGCTAACATACCTCGTTTTCACCGAGGAGCTCGGGGTTCGATTCCCCGTACCGGAGTATAATCCAATTTTTGTGCAGATTTAATTATGTTTCTTCAATTCGTCAACAAAATTTCTTTCTTTCTTTTGGACCTTTTAGCATCTCACTGGTTTTTATGACTTATTTCTATGATTTTTTTTCTCTTCTTATACCTGCATACCGGTCTTATACGTTCCAAAACCCAAATGTTGTTCTCTAGAACATCACCAGTCAGTCACATCAAGTTATTATGAAAGACCTAAGACATTATGTATATAAGATGTTAGTTCGACTCTTATCCTAAACATACCATTAGGAATGTGTTACGTCCTATCTAAGATATGTTACGGTAGTAATTACCTACTCTTTAGGAGGATATAGCTCTTTCATCCATTTTCCCTAGCTCCAGAATGTCTCTTTATCCCAGCAACTTATCCATCTACCCGATGAATATTCAGCATCACTATTACCATAAAGGAATTTCAATTGCTGGTTATGGAGAGACGTTAAAAAATATTCGCCGAGCGCATGAGGGTCCGGCTGGAAGCGTGGTTGCAGGGGGGATTTGACCCAGCAGCAGTGGTCCAAAAGTAGAGTATACATGCTGGTCAACCCTTCGTTAATATCATCTAGATTCGACCAGAATTCGTCGAGGAAATGCGGCACAGGAATAACCTCAGATGCGAATGTCCAATGGTGTAGGTTTTCGATGCCGATGATGAATGCCAGGAACGCACGCGTCCTTCTTATACGTTGGTCGCGATCACGAAGACCGAAGGCATTCATTGCTGCTATAAATTCCAGTTAATGTTTCTGACAACAATCACAACCGATCAAGATTCTGAAGGAGTACTCTAAACGCATACCTCTCTTGAACACATGGCAATAGTGTTCGTTCATTTCAAGCACACACGCAACCTCTCCGATCGAAAAGCATGCCCAGTACGCCTTTTCCCACTCAGCATACGGGGCGCGTGGAAGTATCCTGCCGTCTTTTCCTGGCCCTCGATAGAATAGGTTTGCGGCTGTCTCTACCATAAGGCAGGTACGAATCTCGCGATCTTCCTCCGTTCGAGTGCTCGGACCAAAGTGGGTCGTAACCATAGGATGGTAATCACAATTGTATTTAAAAATATGAGGGAGTCCGGAAAACGAAGGTAGAGCAGCGGCGAGGTCCATGGTGAAATCAGACAACCGCATCGAGCCAGTATGCCAGATGTATCTGTGAAAGAACTGCTCTACCGATTGAGCATCTGTAGGTTCCACGGCCCGAGAGGCGATGGCCATTATTCCGAGCCTGATATTGATAGGGCTGAGGGTGCGCAGAATATGCGCCTTCGCAATGACGCCGGAGTTCGCGTCGTAGAACGCTTTTGCTTGTTTACAGGTGCTCATCGTGGCTTTGACGTCTCCGATGTCATCCATGCACTCATATATCATGAGGATAACTTCGGCGGGCATGATGTGGAAGAAGTTCACTCTTATCGCTGGTACCTTGGATGTCTTTGGTACCTTGGATGTCTTTGGTACCTTGGATGTCTTTGGTACCTTGGATGTCTTCCGTTGTGCACCGATCGTTCTTTTCGCACGACCCTTTTTGCGCGGCATCTTGAGCAGTGTTGCAAATATCGATTTGGCGACGAGTGAAGAGGACGTATATGACCAAAGTGTCACAGGAGTCGTTTATATGAAGAATATGCTAGAGGTTTAATAACAATTAGTAAAGAAGAAGTTGAAGTGGACCAGATAATGTTTAATTGATTTGACAGACAGAGGGAGAAATAAGATGGTAGAGAAGTGATCTTTTACCTAGAATTCCCAGTTTTGCAAACGTATGTGAGAGTCACCACCACCAGATGATTTTCTCTTCTGGTCTGATAGTCGTAAATAACATCGTCCTTAGATAGAAACCTCCCCTCTTATGGGGTCCCTTACGGGTTTATATAAGTTGTCAGAATATTATCCAGGAGGTATGCAAATATGATCACCCTCCCTTGACCAAGGCTATGTCAGAGGCTGAATATCACGGACAAGACGTTGTTCATATATTCAGGGCGGCATCCACGTATACCTCCCAGAACGAGACCCAACGGACATGCTTGTATGTTTCATCAAAAACACTGCAGTCTATTTGATAGGATGAACGGTGAAGCATGTCCACCTCCGCCGGCCCAACCCTGAAGGAGTTACTCACAGCAAGGCATACACCACGCAAGAAGATGAGTCAAATGCCATTCGTTTCAGGCCGCCTGTACATACTAAAATACGTTGGACCTAGGAGAAATATACGTTGGGTCTTGACTGTGTCAGGATAATGCCGTCACAGCTACAAGGAAATAGGGACGGTTGCAAGAACTAAAACAGATCCTAAGGCCTAGTACAGGGGGCATGGTTAGTATACTTAGAGATTTTGGTATAATAGCTATTTTTGGCATAATCAAAATATCTTGTCAAAATAACCCTTGTAAATATACCAACCATGGATGCCAACCATACCATACTAACCATACTAATCATACTAACCTTACCAACTGTACCAACCGCACCGTTTGTATAATACCAGAGCGCCAACCGTATCAGTTATGAACTGATACCATTTATGTAAATGTAGACAAAAATAACCAGACTTAAAATATTCACTATTGAATAGGGGTATTCTTTGTGCCCAAGCAAAGACTCGTCATCCCTTGCCGTGTGAAAACAAGGTACATTGTGTGCTAGTAAACAAAGCAGTTATAATGCATCTAAGACAGGCAAACAATGTATTGTAAAGATACAAAGAAACGAAAGCTTTCTTTCTCCTGCTAAACCTATCAGATCGGAATGACATATAAGCGACGGACCAGAACTTATTTTCAATTCAATCTCTCACCAAGCATATTCCTTACGACTCTATCTAGTATCTACCCGGTAAGTAGACTTCCCGGGCACCTTTTCTAGTCGAGTTTTGGTAAAGATATCTTGAAACCCTCTTTAGACTTAGTGACCACTCAACCATCATGTCTTCCAACGAGCGCCTCACTCCCTCCACCACCCCAACTCCCAGCCGCGTCCGCTACCTGAGCCAGCACTTTAACAGCCTAGCTCAAACCGAAGAGAGCAACATGCGCTCCCCTCCCACCCCCGTGTCAGACACCAACGCCGAGGCGTCTTCAAGCGTCGACGCCCCGTCGGCCAGGCAGACCGTCTACACCGGAGAGCACCGCATCCCCCTGCGAGAGCGCCTGCGCAAGATGCGCCTCGGGATCAACGAGCGCAAGGAGGAACGCCGCAGAAGCGGGTATCTCCCCGAGAGCCTGCAGAACATGGTCAGTAGTAGCAGCCCCCCCTCCCCGTCCCCTCCCCCCCCAGCCGGCGCCCCTACCACCCCCATCCGCTCGCGCCCCGCGCCGCTCGAGCCCCCCCGGGCGCCCCGCAAGGCCAACAGGAAGTCGCTGCACCTGCCGCCCCCGGTCTTCGCCGGCGGGTGCGACGAGGACGACCACCTGTTCGACCGCCGCGCGAACACGACGGAGGAGGAGGTCGCGAGCAAGCGCCTGTCCGTCGACGTGGCCAACGAGCGGAGCCGCAAGCGCATCACGGCGCCGGGGGCCCCCTCGCCGCTGCGCGCGAGCTTCAACGCGGACGAGATGGCCAGGCTGGGCTCCGAGCTCGACGAGATGCTGGAGCGGGAGCGGCTGGCTAAGGAGGAGGCTGAGCGCGCGGGTCGCGGGGCTACTGCTGACGCTGAGGAGAGAGAGGACGGCGGCAGTGTTTGAGGGTCCCCAGACTTGGATCTGAAGTGTAAGCGTTTGTTGCGTGTTTTCCTTACCTTATGCTCATTCTTCAAGATAAGTCTTTTCCTATTGTCTACACAGCCCGATGCTTAGGCAAGTGTCTAAGCAGTTAGCAGGCTCTGAGCACAGAAAGTCAGATAAAGTCCCCATGCCCCAAGTTACCAACATATGTAATAACAAATTGATTAAACTACAAGCTCGCATTGTTGACAAAAAAAATCGATGTGATTTAAATATGTCTTGCTTGTATGATGAGAAACCTGAGCCGAGTAACAGCGAGAGAAAACTTATGCTTTATTGTGTTATATTCCTTCCGTGGGAGTTGTGAATACTGAACCTGTTCATAGTCCTTTCTATCCATCGTATTCCGTGGTTGCCCTCCGGAAACAATTAGAATTTACGTCAAACTGTGTTTTTCAGAGTTGAATGAGGTCTTCACAGCGCCAACAGTTATGGGTCATCGCTCGGGCTAATCTCCGGGATATGCCGGTAAAACATCGGATGGTGCACCTACTATATAGGACCCTTTATCGAACCA
The DNA here is from genome assembly GCA_022578535.1 of Jackrogersella minutella. Classification (NCBI taxonomy): domain Eukaryota; kingdom Fungi; phylum Ascomycota; class Sordariomycetes; order Xylariales; family Hypoxylaceae; genus Jackrogersella; species Jackrogersella minutella. Next base: position 7,020 of record MU388196.1, read on the forward strand.
AAATTTCAAGTTCTCCCTCGCTTCAGAGACAACTCTGGAGTGATTGTTGTACATTCTACCAACCCTTGGTAGTCTAGTTGGTTATGGCGTTCGACTGTAATTGTCTATATAATTGTTTATCGAAAAGTCGCTGGTTCGATTCCGGCCCGAGGGATCATTACTTTTTGACAATTCCATCAATTGAATGAAGTGTTCTTTTGCCATAAGCTAGCAAGCATTGCGCGTGGAAACTTTTTCTTTTTCTTTGTTCTTAGGGCTGCCGAGAAGGTTGTGGCTTTCTCGTCAAACTATAGATTGTGAAATCACCCACAAGACGAGTTTTTTTGGTATCGAAATTGTTTGATTATGATCCTATAATATTATAAAACATTTAAATACTCATCACTGCTAAGATATATAGTGTTCTACTCTTGTGAAATGTTGAGACTTGAACATTGTACTCACAACGGAGGTACCGGCTCGAAGGCTTAATAAGCTACTATACTTCAAATCGTGTTACCTACGAGCTAATGCATATGTCTGAGACAATTTTGCCGATTAAGAATTATGCATATCAGAAAAGCACGATGGCAGTAGCATAGCTGGAGGTATGGATAAAATCAAGAAAAACAGAATATGGCTTCATATCCCACAATGGAGGAAGGTGTTGAGTTACTTGAACGCGTACTTTTTCATAGCACATGGCAAAAAGGCTCCAAGCTTCAATTTGGTGTCAGCACTGAATGTCTAACTGATTATAAGTACACAAGCAAGGGACAAGAGAGAAGCACCTTTTCAACGCATGCAATCTGCTGCGCGACCGATCACGCGAGTCGCACACCAGCTTCCTTCCTCTTCTTCGTCTGCTGCGCCGTTGCGGAGCTCATGCCGACGTTCTGGCTGGCATCTAGCATGCTCTGGGACTCGCGTCGCTTCTCGTCCTCGATCTTCTTCAGGCGCTTGTCGGTCTTGCCCTTGCCGCTTCCCTTGCCGTGGAACTGGTGGCTGAGGTGCTTGAAGGCCTCCTTCTGGTCGAGCGACCGGCCGTGCTCGTCGTGATATTTTAGTTCCACGTTGGGCTTATATCCCTTATTGAACAGGTCGACCAACTGTCGCGACGTGTGTTGGTCGCGCATGTTATTTTGTTGCCGTGCCAGTTCCTCCCTCTCTCGGACCGACATTTTGTCAAGTCTACCGCTGTTGCGATCCCGTTCGCGCTGGTTACGGGCCTCCTGCTCGATCTCCGTCAACTTTCGTCGCTTCTCGGCGATGAATAATTGTTGCTGGCGTTGTGTCTCGTTGAGTTCGGCGGCATCTGATTCCTTCAGGAGCTGGCGTTCTTTAAGAAGCTGCAGCGTCGCGCCGATACCAGACCCGATAGTCTTCTCCTCATCAACGCCGATGATGGCCGACTCTGCTGGGGCTGAATCTTCACGCTTGACCTGCTCGACGTCGTAACCATCCTTCATAAGCTCGTCCCCGTCGGAGTCTTCCTCCATCGCTGTAGCTGTTGTTTCTTTAGGCGACTTTGGCTTGCGAGGTTTGCGATCCTCAATATCCTCCTTCTTCAAGCCTGAAACAAATTCGGAGATTTCGTCTATAACAAGGCCACCCTCTTGAGCACCGTCTGCCTCATTTTCAACATCAGATGGCTGCGCCTCTTCGCGCAACTGTCGCGCTATATCTTCTGGGCGTGTCCTCTTTCGCTTCTTCAAAGCATCTCTTCTTTGCGCGGCTAAGGTAGCTTGAAGATCTTCGTCATCGGCAAACGCTGCATCATCGGTTTTGCGCTTTTTGCTGATGAACCCATTACCTGAATCTATGTCCATCGATTGGTCTTGCTCAGCTGGCTGCAAGGGAAAGATATCATCCTCATCCACTGGCCTCTGTCTCGTCGACTTCGACTTCTTCTTTTTGGGTTTCTTGACCTTGACTTCTGAGATGTCCAAGTAATCTGACGCCGGCTTATCCTCTGTCAAGAAGTCGAGACTAATCTTTTGTCGTTGCCGATTTTGCGATTGACCGTCTAGGCTGTCGTTCTGTATGGTGTTCCCTAAACCGTCTAATGTGAACCTCTTGCTTTTCTTGCGGCCAATTTCCTCGTCGTATTGTGCAAGCATGCTTTGCTCTCCGGTCTCGTCGACGGCATTGGGATCGTATATAGGCTTCTTCTTTTTCGACTCGAGCTTTTTGTCAAGCCTTTCTCGTTCCCTGAGGTTGATGTTTTCAAGCTCGTCGCCCTCTTCCTCATCGCCATCCCCTAAAACGTTAGAGTCTTTTAGGGTCAAGACCTGTTCTTCTCCATCCTCGAATGAATCGATCTCGTGCCCGACTTTGACGCCCGCGAGATCCTTTGATGTGTATTGAATTGCTGCTGCTGTCTCAGCTTCGGCAGCCGCTAATTCGGCCTCGAGCTTCCGCGCTTTCTCGATTTGCTTTTGACGCTTCTTTTGACTGATCAGCCACGCTTTGGTATCAAGTTCGCCATCATCGGCATCGCCTAATCCTTTCCCTTGTATGGTCTCGAGGCGTTTTGCAGCATCGCGGGCCTTTTTGATAGCGGCAGCCTTCTCTTCACGCTTCGTCTTGGCTTTTTCGGCATCTTGAATCTTCTTGAAGTTGTCATACGCGGCCGCTTCTCGAGTCTCTAGGGTGCTTCCGACATCTTCATCGGGGGTTGATGCTTTTTCTTTGAACTGAGGTCCGCTTGCGCCGGGGACGGGCAAGGGTTTCATGCCCAGAGAAACGCGGAGGCGATTCGTCTCCTCTATCGCCGCTGCATCCATGTTGTAAAATTATGACTCAAACAGCTGAAGATAATTGTTCTGCGATTGCGAATACCGGTTGGGTATGATTATCTGGGGGTCGTTCGAGAGGCGATGTTTGCGACTTTCGCGAATGTAAATACAGGGCAAAGTTGAGGTAAGAAAGATTTACCAAGCTGGGTACAATGGATTTGAGGCTGCACAACAGGTATCTAGGTACATACATAGGTACACGAAAACTAACAGGTACGTAACATTTGTGGCGTAAGAGGAGACTGGTCTGTGCATCTTTAATTTGACCCACTTTAAAATTATTCCTTTCCTAATAAATTTCAAAAATTTTATCTCTTGTTTTCCTTTTCCTCTCTTCTACACATCACGGATCTGTGCCCGATCTTCCTCTGTTCGCCCAGCGAATTCAGAGTTGAGGGTCGCGGCAGCTCGAATCACTCATGGAATCATCCTTTTTTTATGATGTCAATCCAATCGACAGGTCCAAGAGTAAGGAGCGGTTTGGAAAACTTGAGCTCGCCGTCAAAAGCTGAGCTCGGTGGACCAGACATGCCCCAGGCCTTATATTCCATCCCTTTTTTCCGAGATCATTGATCTATGAGGTTGAGGAAAACCATAAGAGCTCCCTACATCACATTATCTCCCACACTAGATATTTAGTAGTCACCTATCGAGTCCCGTCGCATTCTCTCGCTGGGCGTTACTGTATGAAGCACTCCGAGCCAAGATGAGTCTTGGTAGTTACTACTTGCCGAGTCTGCCAGTTTAGTGTCATTAAATATCCTGTCTATCTATTGAGCCAACGGTTCTATCTCGGTCATCATGTGCGCAGCTCTTCACCCTTAATCATAGTAACGCTGTAGCTAGGCAATACAATAGCAGAATAGGGCACATATTCTTCAACGAAGGACCATGTAGCCATCTTCACCTCGGCCTGATCGCGGACAGATTAGTCTCGAGACCGGTGTTTATGTTGTCAATTCTTTTGGACGTATGAGCCAAGCTGATGTCGGCGTTGCCATAAACAGGACAAAGACAAACTAAGCCGGCACTTACCGTCGTCACTTGATTTTCAAATTTACGACTTGCGGAATTCGTATTAGCCCGGGTTGTCGGTGGATACCAGAAGCCGGCCGGATTCCTGGGGTTGCATTGACTCTAGAAGCACGATCGAGACCTTTTGCGAGGTCCCGAGATCTCGTCCCAAGATTGAACTTGGAAAGGCCTGTTGTTTCTTGGCTATACATGGGCTAGTTGATGAGGCTGACGAGACTGCGGGCCGATATGGAATGACAATGCGTATAGTGTACAGACGGCTGAGAACATACCACTCCCGTCTACAGCTTGAGCAGAGCCGTATGCATGTGATAACGAGTCGACCAGGGCCTTGGCCGGTAACTGAATAGCGTCACTGAGTAGTTTTACTGCATTCTGGTCTGGGGTACAGCGTGAGTAGGTCCGAATGAATTTCAATACGATTGTCGGCATCTGGTGGACCTATCCAACCACATTGTTATGATGTTTGGAGTTTCTGCTTTGAAGGTCTAAATATCTAGCATACTAGAATTTAATCTAAAGACTACAAAAAACACAAGGAACGACAGCCCCGGATTTCACGAATTCTAGAACAGATAGGGAGCATGGGTGTATAACCCCTAGATCCATATGAGTTGGTATAATATAACATGATGTTCGCATGATGTTAATTATTAGGTGCCTGAGGCTAAACATTTTAGTTGACAGCAAGTAGAAGGCCTTCAAGCTCGTGAAAGTGGAATCCTCGGACTTCAACTTCAATCCCTAATAATGCGGGGACGAGGGGGCGAGGATTCCCCCGCACTGGGGTCATTCTAGGTATGTATGGGGTTAAGTCTTTTGATATTAGGTCCAATCGAGCCTCATAATCCGTCTGTGGTATTGCTCCAACTAACCTGGGTCTTCAGGGGTCGATTACCGCATCTGTCCACCCCGTATGCATGCCAGTTGCGATGTCTGGAGGCACACCCCTAGAGCGGCCCGATTCTTGAATCCCCAACTTGACTCTTGGTTGGCTGTAGCTAGCCACAGAGCTCTCGTACTAGAGTTCTTCAGCACCAACGTCATCTAATGTCCTGGCGGAGTTTCCCTCTACACCGTCACATTAGCCCCATTAAACGCCGCCAGCCTTCCCAAGTTGACCATAGTGTTATGACCGAGGAGTATCGCCGCAGCAGGTCTCAAATTCGGCCCTACCGGTAAGTTCAGTGTAGAGTAGCGGCGTGGTGTCCGAAAGAGGCATAGAGCTCCATCACGATACTCCTAGATAGCTTCGAATAGATTGCATATAAGAGTAAGGAAAAATGGACGTTCTGCAGATCACCACAAGTTGGAGCTCCCTCACAAGCAACAGCAGCTCGCTCATACTGCCCATCATGCAAGGATTCACTTCTCTATTGCTCTTAGGCACCGCCGCCTTCCAGTCCGTTCTTGGCCTACCCAGCGTCGACAGCCTCCGACGAGACGGTGCCATTGTTAGGCGAGCAGTTGATGATTTCATAGCCACCGAAGAGCCTATTGCTCTTGCACAACTCTTGTGCAATATCGGTTCGGGTGGTTGCCACTCTGGAGGAGTGGTCTCAGGCATTGTTATTGCCTCCCCGTCCACGGATAGCCCTGATTGTAAGTAACTCCTTTATAAATCTTGACATATTCTTACTCATTATTCAGACTTCTACACCTGGACTCGAGATGCTGCCCTTGTCTTCAAGGCTATAGTCGACCGATTCGCCAACAGTTACGATGCTTCTCTCCAGACCGAAATCCAGAATTACATCATTGCTCAAGCCAAACTACAAACCGTATCCAACCCCTCCGGTTCTCTGTCTGATGGAACGGGTCTGGCAGAGCCCAAGTTCAATGTTGACGCTAGTGCTTTCACTGGTAGCTGGGGACGTCCCCAGCGAGATGGCCCGGCCCTCAGAGCCATTGCATTGGTCGGATATTCGAAGTGGCTGGTTGCAAATGGATACACCACGACGGCTACCACTGTTGTTTGGCCCATCATTGCCAACGATCTCGCCTATGTTGCTCAGTACTGGAACCAGACCGGATTTGACCTTTGGGAAGAAGTCAGCGGAAGCTCTTTCTTCACCATTGCCTCTCAGCACCGTGCTCTCGTTGAGGGAAGTGCCCTGGCTAAGTCTCTAGGCAAGACCACTACCTCCTACGACGCTGTTGCACCTCAGGTCCTTTGCTTTTTGCAGTCGTTCTGGTCGTCTTCGGGCTACGCCTTGGCCAACATCAACGTCAACAACGGTCGAACTGGTAAGGACGCGAACGTTATCTTGGGATCTATCCACACTTTCGACCCGGCCCTTGGCTGTGATGCTGCTACCTTCCAGCCTTGCAGTGACAAGGCTCTAGCCAGCCACAAGGTCATTGTCGACTCGTTCCGCTCTATCTACACCCTCAACAACGGGATCGCCGCCGGCGCAGCTGTTGCTGTCGGACGATACCCCGAGGACTCTTACTACAACGGTAACCCGTAAGTACCTACTCTATCAAACCAATTTTACGTACACTCGTCCCTAACACATATATAGATGGTACCTCAACACCCTCGCCGCCGCCGAGCAACTTTACGACGCTCTATACGTGTGGCAAACCCAGGGCTCTATCACAGTCACCTCTACCTCTCTCGCCTTCTTCCAGGCCCTCTCCTCGGGAGTCACAGCCGGAACATACGCCTCTAGCACGACCACCTACACCAATCTGTACAATGCCGTATACGCCTACGCCGACGGCTTCGTAGACATCGTCTCGAAATACGCACCGACCAACGGATCCCTAGCCGAGCAGTACGACCGCAATAGTGGCACGCCGCTGTCCGCTCGCGACCTCACCTGGTCCTATGCCTCTTTCCTGACCGTCGCCGCCCGACGAGCCGGCGTCGTCCCCGCCGGCTGGGCTTCTGGTTCCGCAGCGACTTCCGTACCCGGCTCCTGCGCCGCGACCTCCGTCGCAGGATCCTACTCCGCGGCGCCGACGCCGTCGTTCCCCGCGAGCCAGACGCCGACGACGAACGGCACGGCGACCAGCACCTTCACGCAGCCGACGGGCGCCACCACGACGGCCACTGCGACCACCACCGGCACCGGCTGCGCGACCGCCACGGCCGTCGCCGTGACGTTCCAGGAGCTCAAGACGACCACGTACGGCCAGACCGTCAAGATCGTGGGCAACATCGCCGCCCTCGGGAGCTGGAACACGGGTAGTGCTATTGCGCTCAGCGCCTCGTCCTACACGGCCAGCCAACCCCTGTGGAAGGGGACTGTTACCCTCCCCGTGGGCCAGGCTATCCAGTACAAGTACATCGTCGTCAACACGGACGGCTCGGTCGTCTGGGAGGCCGACCCGAACCACTCCTACACCATCGCGGCGACTTGCACCACCTCGCTCGTGAAGGATACCGATACTTGGCAGACTTGAGATACGAAGATATGGATGATGATGTTTTTGTGATGGCTGCATATGACGAAGGTATTGCGATGATAGATTGGACATCTCACGGAGAAAATTGTACCATGATAGAGATCTTAATGCATATGACACGACTTAATTTATTCAAAAGCTCAGGATAATATGTATAAGAATAGAAATGAGAATGCATCTGTCTATTTCACGTGTCCTTGATGACTGGCATTTCTGTCACATGTACAATAGACGTTAGGATCTACGTCTTCTCATAAACGGTAACCAACGCACCCAAATCACAAGCATCAATACTTTGCCTATCTATCCACTGATATCATCGCTTTCCCTCCCTAGAAAACTCCTCTAACCGCCTCATAACTATATTAACAGCCCACCCGAACGTCGTCTCCATATCAACATCCAACCCCCTCCCAACCTGCGCCAAAATGCCCTTCTCCCTCAACACACCCTCGTCCAATCGCCCCTCCACATCCCCGCCCTCGAAAAGCCCAGCGTGTGACTCTGCATAGTTCGGCCACACGATCTTATCCACGTACCCCGGGGGATCCGTCCAGAAGCCCTCGAGCGTGACATAGCCATCGCGCGTCTCCCGTCGCCGCGTCGCGCGCTGCCGGCTCACGAGGAGGAACAGCTTAGCGTCGAGGAGGGCGGGGACGCCGCCGCGCTCCAGCTCGGGCGAGTACAGGAGGAAGCCGTCCAGGACGCAGACGCGCAGGTTCCTGGCGAGGACCGCGTGGCCTGGCTGTCCCGGCGCTGTCCACGATGCGACTTTGCTTTTCGCGGCGGCTATTGCGGCGTCTGGGACTGGACAGGAGCCGATGGAGTTTTGGTCCTCTTTTGAGTCGACGAAGGGCTGGGTATGGTTAACCGTTAGTTTGTGTTCTATTGGATGTGATGGCTAGGCTCGATGGCGCAACTCGTTCGGGGGTATGTGTAATCCCAGAGTGTGGACATAAAACGATGAAAGGCGCCCTTTTCTTATCAACGCGAGCTTACAGGAAACGTTCCATGCGTACGAATATGCGCCAGAGCCCGTGTCATGTCCGGGATGGAGATGGATTCGGCGCAGTCCCAGTCTAGCAGGCCATCTTTGGAGGGCAGTCTATCTTCTGATATCAGCGTTATGCTTCATTTCGTATGAGCGAAGTTTATCATAAGCTCACTCGGTCTCCGCCTTATAAAAATCATCCTCGTGGAGGATAAACGTGTTAGGGAACACATCCCGCAGTAGTCGAGCGAGGGTCGTCTTGCCGCTCGACGAAGCCCCGCTTATGCCCACGATGAACGCCTTTCTATCCTCCATTTCCTTCTTGGCCTAGATGGCCCGACGGATTTCTTTTGGTTGTTTTTTTAACGAGACACAATGAGTTGAGAAGAACTTAAAACCTATTTTCGGTTTTTCATTTGTAAGTGAGGGTGAAGATGATGCAATTCGCGCGCGGTTACTAGCGAGCGGAGGACTAAGTCGGATCGGTCTAGGCTGAGTTAGCCGTTTCTTGACGGTTTCATTACACTTGACTCCGCCGATGTTATACGAAATTGAGACGCGGAGTGTACATAAGCAGATGTTTACACGACATAGGAATCGTATCTACTTACTCATAACCTCAAAAGATAGTATTATTCTTTCTGTTACCAAAAATCTGGTTTTTATCTGTCTCTTCGTAGAGAAGCAGGCGACTAATTAACTAAGCTATTCTAGCCTATAATGATATTATGACTACAAGTGCAGGGAACAAGCATATGAAAAGGGGTACTTCGTACTAAGCCCTATGACACTCCGAGTGACTCCGTAAGGAGGCTAGACAGCAGAGACTAGAATCTAGCCGATTATCGTCCAAAAGTCTTGTTAAGCAGCTGTGCGTATCTTAACGCTGTCTCTCTGTAGCTGCCTACGCCGCCAAATAACGCCCAATGATTCAGGTGATGATATCTGCTCAACCGTCAGCTCAAAAGTCTCTTGGTAACAAAAAGGGGCGGGCACCTAAAATGTCATGACTTACAATTCATAAAGCAGCGCCCTGTCCTCCGACTCGTGTTCGGGCTCGGCCTTCGGGACTAAAGTGTCATACTCCTCCCAGAAGCTGCTTCCGAACCCTCCGAACATACGCATGATGCCCAACTCGTATTCCGAGTGTCCATACACAGCAGCCGGGTCGAAGATGACTTCTTCGTCACCACCTTGTCCTGCGATTCTACCCCGATCATGATTTCCACTCCACAAATCCCCGTGGACGAGGACGGGGTACACGCCTTTGATATGGTCATCCCCGATCAGTCGCGGCACGACCTTGCTTGCCGTCTTCTCCACGGCTCTAGCTAGCACCGGATCGGGGCCATTAGCATCCTGTCCCTCTTTCATGATGGCTCGCAATCGGTTGTTGGCAAAGAAGTCGGCCCAGGAGCTCTTCCACGAGTTGTCTTGTGGTGTTGAGCCGCAGCACGTGCTGACCGGGAACCCGAACATCGGCTTCTCGAATCCTTCGGGGATCGGGGCCGGCGTTGTGTGCAGCTTTGCCAGCTTTTGGGCGAGAGACTCTCCTGAGCCGCCTGGGTGTGATGATCCAAGTTCTAGGAAGTCTGTCACGAGAAAGTACCGGTCTTCGCTCTCTGCAGTCGTGCCATAGACGTGGGCTTTGGGGCATAGGTTGGGGACTACGGAGCGGATAGCGTTAAGGGAGGTATATTCTCCTATATTGCGATCAGCTCACCGTCTGAGTGAGTCACATTTGGTGACTTATTAAGAAACCACTCGTCCTAACCTTTGACTGAAAGTTCGGATGCACCAGATCCGAGTTTGAGAAAGTAGTTTTTCTCCTTTCCGTCCACTGTTGTACTTATCTTGAAAGCCGAGGAAAATGTCGAGCCGCCATGGCACATCATCTTGGTGACCTTGGGATCCAGCCCCATCGCTTTTAATACCGTAGAATCAACATCCCCCATTGTAGTCATGTTCCTGACGGACAATGTCTGACGTGGTTTGACGAACACGTGCTTGGGATTAGTTAATATCTGCAACCACGTCCTCTTCGTTGATTTGGAATTTTGTTAAGCTCGGAGCTGTCAGACGCCCAATAGTTGAACAGTTGTGGATAATGTTAGTGACGTCACTGTAGTCAATTGGCTCAAATTTGTTACTTGTGTCAAGTAAATTACATATAGTAATTGATCGAATAGGTGAGAAGTAAAGAATAATATTATATATATGTAGCTAGAAACTTGAGACTAAAGTAAATTCAACGCTAAATTGGGGTATCGTGTTTGAAACTTCTCGTGATAAATGTGAGGTCCGTTGGGTGTAGGTGAATAATGAGATAGATGCGTTGATTGATCGATCCCGATGGCGATGATGTGAGATGGATGGATCGAGAAGTGCACACGGGCGCCTGCATAGAACTATGGGTCTTAGGTTAAGTGCCTAATGGTGTACCACAAGCTCTATCGATAAGCCACTAACACCCCTTAAAACTCCCCGACAGGATGACCAAGACTTTTGGCAGGGGCGGATAGGCCCGCAGTAGGTACCGCACGAAACTCGGCAACACAAAAAAATGTTTCCAGGGGCCCTTGTTGCCTTATCTTCCAGAAGACCTAACACCACGAGATTCCGGTTAGGCAAAAAGCCAGAAGAAATTTCTATGGTTCGATGTCCCCGAGGTCGTAACTCTAATTCTATCGAAAGCTTCTCAACAAAAACTCCTTTGCGCCGAATCCCCGTCATAAACATTCAAGGATGTCCAGAGCGCTTTCTCAGCTCCGGTTCTGGCTCGGCCTGCGAATTTGCTTTTTTTTTTTTCCTTTTTTCCTTTTCAAGCCATTGTCTCAAAACTCGTCCTCTGAGTTGATTGCGTACATGTAGTCGATGTTGAGCACAGCGGAGCTAAATCTGACGCCATGCTCGCCCTACTTGGCTTGCGGGCTAGATTGCCGGCTTGCTTGTACCACGGTTTCTTGATGGGTTTTGTCGTGGGTTCGTCCTCTTTCCCTTGGGACTTCTCGACAGAAGCAGTGCTGGTTTTAGGGTTCTTTCTGAGTGGTAGAACCTCCCCGGGATCTATGGGGTCCCTGAATACTTCTTGGCCGTGACCGGTACCATTGAAGCACGCCGCACATGGACATATAGGTACGGTTGGCTGGTAACGGGACGGGTGTGCTGTTTGGCTCCGCCACCAATTTTGAAATTCAGCTTTCCCCATGGTATTGTATGTCGTAAAGTAGGTAAGTAAATTGATAGATTATATTTTATAGATTTTTATCGGACACTATTTCGTAGTGAGTGCGTTGTATGTATAAGAAGATGAATAGTAAGGAGCTGGGTTATCTGGAGAATTTAAAGGCGTGATAATCTAATGTCTCAGGATATATCAACGACAATGTGTTATTGGACAGTAACATGATCAACAGAAGTTTGCTTGAGCGGCAAGGACGTAAGGCATGTTATATATGGATATGAATGTATTTGTCCCTTTGCTTGCTCTGAGGCTCTGCGTGATATACCCGAACTATCCCGGGCCGTCGCCACTAAAGAAGCCAAGATATCCTTAGCCCCGAAATTACTTACTCGAATAGTCGAGACTAAAAAAGACTAAAATGCTTATCTGTACTATTAATGTGTCGCTTACTCTCGAATCTTGAACATGTATTCCTTCAGGTGACAGGAGTACAGGCAAACTAACAATATGGGATTACCTGCTTCGAATGGGATCAATTAAGGTAGCACAGAAGCCATTGCCACATGTTTGCGTAGTGGTTTGGGGGTTCAATATCTATACCTGCACAAGTGACAATATTGTCACTTACGTTTCTGTACTCTTTTTTCGAAGACGGGACGAACCTGACATACCGATAAATCAAGAACGTCGTATATTCCCACCACCAAAGAACTTATTCGTTGGATATGATGAATGCCGTTTGTTACACTGCTACCCTTACCACTGACCAGCCAGCCAGCCTACCTCGACGAGACCCACTTGTATATGCATAAGGTACCGGTGCGGCGGTGTCCAATATGCTGCATAATGCTACGGTCTACCTAGCCATTCATGGTTGATATTCCTTGTTTGCTTGGGGGCCTCAATTATTACCCCAGCAGCCTGATCTCGAGGGTTTTCGGGTTTGATGGCCACGGTGAATATTCCAGCAATTTTGATCTAGCGGATAGGCACAGAGAATACGGGAACAGGAAAAAGATGCGATGCTTAGGAACAGAAAAAAAATAATCTGGCGGCGAATTTGCGGAATTAATTCGGAAACGTTGGTGACACTTAAGCAAGATTGACAGGACACACAACGTGATCAAACTCCCCGGTTTCACGGCATCTATTAGCAATAGTCTCAATCTAAGGAAAAGGCTCAAGGCATGTGGGCACTGTTTGACGATTCCTATGCCCCTTACCTTCTGTGCTGTCGACCGTGAGCTTAGTCATCATCTAGACAACCATACTGGGCCAGGGACTTACTCATCAATGAAGGAGATAACCTATGAAGTCAACTATCTTTAATCATCATCTGAATGGATTTCGTTGATGATCTGGTTCATAGTTGAATATGTATGCGTATAACTATTTCGAAATACTATACCATCAGGTCGAGTAGATTGAAATGCGGCATGAGGTGCGTACAAAGTACATGGTCGAAATACCCCTATCTAGAATACAGAGATGAAGTCAGTGAAATTGTAATTTCCATTGATTTTTAGAACATTCCCATGCTCAATGACATGGTATACGATGAAAATAAGTACCTGAGCAAAGAGTTCAGCCTCTTGATTAATATCTAAGATTAGTGCCTAGTTGTACAAGTAGCTTCGCGCATGTTGTCTTTTATCAAACCTACGGACTTTTGCTCTACCTAGCTCCAGGGCATAAATATGACAAACCCGTAGAATACTTGCAAGACAGACCAGAGCTGGAAGCTTCTCAAGGCATTCAACTTGCCTTGTCATCCCATTGTTAAGGTAAAACCAACACCACTATGTCTCGCGTGTAAGGTCTGCAAGTAAGAGACACGCCGGGGATAGCCTCAAAATGGGGGGAATTGGGGGGGAGAGAAAAATGTTAGTCAAGACATATGGCGGATTGTTCAAATCGCGTGAATAGTACACAACTACAAACCTAGATAGCAGGACAATGGGGATAAGTTTGAATTTTGGAACCGTGTTTTAGGAGCATCAATACCTGTGTGCCTTTTTTTCATCAGTGAAGTAGTCATAACTTAGGGGTACTTCAACTGTACCTAGGTAGAAACCCGATTTCAACGCGAGTGCTGGTCACTAGAACGCGACTTTTGATCACACGCTTTACCCTAACAACTTCACACTTCTCTTCTCCTGTCCATACACTCACTCGCCCACCAAACCTACAATTCTTTTTTGATTCCATCAATCTAACAATCTTCCCCGGTACTCACCTACTCAACTTATCCGAACACACAACTTCAACACCCGGCACCACACGTGTGCCAACCCAACTTTCTTTCTCTCGTTCAATCAAATTCACAGTTCCGAAAAAAACCCTTGACCAGATTGAAGGACCAATTGTCATCATAAACAGCTACCCTCTAGATAAAGGGCACACGACCACATTGTCAATTGAAGGTATGTCATAGCCTAACCCTCACACCTCCCTCACAGCCTCTCATCCCCCCTCACCACCACCATCAATCCCAAACTAACCCATCCCCAGACCCCACCCTATACCCGACCACATCCAAGAAAAAAAAATGGCCGGCTACAACTACGCCTACACAGGCCCCTACACCACCACCGGCGTCCACGGGCCCATCCCGTGGTACTCCCTCCCGCCGTCCGCGCACCACCGGCCCTTCGGCGCCTTCGCCAACGGCGACATCGTCCCCTTCCCCACCATCGGCCACCGCTCCGCCCACGAGGAGGAGGAGGACCGCAAGCAGGCGGAATGGCTAGAGTGGCAAGGCCGACTGGCGACCACCGGGGGCCCGGCCCGCGCGGAGCCCCGAGCCGCCGCGCTGGAGCCCCGTGAGCCGCGCTTCAGGGTCTGGGTGCTCGCGGCCGGAGTCCAGTGCCGCGGGGTGAAGGACCGCGTTGCGGCGCACAGCCGCGCCGCGGTTGACTTCGCGAAGGCGGAGCGCGGTCGCCTGACCTTCGCCTGCGAGCGCTGGTACTGGCTGACCAAGACGGCGTACGAGCAGAGCGGCTGGCCGCAATTCCTGCGCTTCGTGCGCCGACTGCTCGCTCTCCTCTTCATCGTCGCGGCCGTGGTGTGCGTCGGCAAGCTGAAGCTCGACGAGATGCGAGAGGAGCGACAGGAGCACCAGCCGACGCTCGGATACGTCCTTGTGCCGCAGTACGAAGCCTGGTCCGTGACGAAGCCGTGTGACTGCCGCGCGATTTGCGACGCCAAGGTCGAGGTTTAGGTTAGAGGCAGGGAGGAAGGAAGGGTCATTGTAAGGACTTCTGGAATTACAGTTGGGAAAGCGGGAGTTTAGTCAGAGGGAAGATCATTGTTTATCAACTCCTAGGAAAAGCGGTTATTGTATTCGAACAGGGGAACGAGAAAAGCCCTGTTCGCGTTAGCATTCATATTCTTAAACGCATATTACCAAATCATCACAGTTGCAGCAGGAGCATGAGACCTAAATCAGGAAACGAAATTCCATTGGGGGTACGAGTGTAAGGGAAACTTCAAGATGCAATGCATATAGTGACAAACCCGCCCTTTCTCTAGTCTCGCGATACCTTCCCTCCATTATTCCTCAATCCGGGTTCCCATCCCTGAAAAAGTTAGTACAGTCTATTAGACCAGTTTCTATACCTAGCGTCCTTAAATACCCAAGCTGAACTCGACACCAACGTCAATATCCCGTGCTATAGAGCCGTTAGTTTCGATTCGTCCAATAACTAAGATCTCAACTACGACGTACCCATTTTAACAACCTTTGAGAGCTGTACTGACTTCTCCGCGGCGCTCTGGAGATCGTCGATGGAGAAAATCTTCATTCCGGAGTCGTTGATCAGTTGGTGGGCCTGTTCCATGTTCGTTCCTTGCAGACGGGCGATGATGGGGACCTTGAGGTTCAGGGTCTTGGCGGTGTTGATGAGACCATGTGCAATGGCGTCACATCGTACAATACCACCGAAGATATTGACGAAGATAGCTGTGACCTTGGGGTCGCTGGTGATGAGCTCGAAAGCCTCCTTGATAGCAGCGGGGGTCGCACCACCACCGACGTCAAGGAAGTTGGCGGGCTGGCCTCCGTTTAGCTTGATGATGTCCATAGTGGCCATGGCTAGACCGGCACCATTGACAAGGCAGCCGATGTCACCATCCAGCTTGATGAAGTTGAGGCCAGACTCGGCGGCACGAACTTCCTCAGCGTCTTCCTGGGAAGTATCGCGCCACGAGAAGACCTCCTTCTGTCGGTAGTCGGCGTTGTCATCGAAACCAAACTTGGCATCCATGCACATAACCTGGTGGTCCGAAGTCTCAGATAAGGGGTTGATCTCGATCTGGGTAGCATCCTTCTCGGTGAAGATCTTGTAGAGCTTCTGGATGGTGTCCTTGGCATCCTCAATGCACTGCTCGCTGAAACCAAGCTTGGTTGCAATATCTCGAGCAATCTCGTCGGTCACGCCGGTCTTGATGTCGATGTAGTGGGTGTTGATAGCCTCTGGGTTCTCCTTGGCAACAGTCTCGATGTCCATACCACCCTGAGAGGAAGAGACAATGACGGGGCCTTGAGAAGCTCGGTCCATCAGGATGGCGAGGTAGAACTCTCGGCGGGCGAACTTGCGCTCGCAGATGTAGACGGAGTTGCAGAGGCGGCCAGCCGCACCAGTCTGCTTGGTAATGAGCTTGTGGCCGATCATCTGCTCTGCGAACATCTTGGCCTCGGTGGGCGAGTAAATAACACGGACACCTCCTTTCAAGCCATTGTCGAAGCTACCCTTTCCTCGTCCACCAGCCAGGACCTGGGCCTTGATGACCATATCTTCGCCACCGATATCTTTTGCCACCTTCTCGGCCTCGGAGGCATTCTTCGCGTTGTAACCTTTGGGGGCGCCAATGCCATACTGCGAAAGCGTGTTAGGAAGTATCCCACTTGTAGTATTGAGTGATAAATAGTACCTGTCGTAGGAGGTCGGCTGAGAGATATTCGTGAATGCTCAGGTTTCGTTGTTGTTGTTGGGCGATACCGGGGAATCTGGTAGCGGGGGAGAATGCGGTCTGGAAGAAGCGTCACATTATTACACGTTCATGGAAATCCACCCTTCTTTGGTGGATATCGGATATCTTGTATCAATCGTTCGTTTAATCAGCTCACCTTAGTTGACCGCAGGGCAGAAGCCGCAGCTCGGCTGCGAGCAAAGTTGAACATAATGATCAGTAAAAGGTCTGAGACTCAATTGATCGAGAAGAGCTCAGAAGAAATAAGGTACACTAGTTACCCGAGACAGGGAATGGAAAACGAGGTGTTTTATCGTAGCTTGCGATGCTATCGTCAAATTAGAAAACAGATGGCAACCCGGCCGTTAGGGAGAGCTCTTTTCCGATACTAACGGTACTAACGGGAAAATCCGGTCACGAATCTTTAATGGATCCACTTTCACCGTGGGCTCCCTGCCAGATGATGTCGGTGCATGACCTCAGAGGCATGTGCGATGGAATAAGAATCTTCCGTTACTTCCCGTGAAACTCTAAACCCTGTCACCTGTTACACGGACCAACGGGTCTATGGTCATTGGTCAATATGGATTGATGCATAAATACAAAATTGTCACCGTATCACTATCTTATCGCATATCGCAGATTCATCTCCATCACATTTATCTTCCTAACCTCTATAAACCTTTACTTACCTAAGTTTGCCGTTTATATACTACCTCGGTAGAAGATGACCGCACTCAGCATACACGTCATGATACGATGATAGCATCTCTTGTTGCTATAGACAATTTGTTCGCATTCCCGCGAAACACTGAACCGTCATCATGGCGCCGACCAGCAAATCCACCTCCGCCACCGGCACCAACGCCAACCCAGCGCCCGACTTCACCGTCAACATGAACCGCATCCAGACGCAGCTCGAAGCGCGTCTCAAAGCCGTCCGCTCGTTCCTCCCATCGCGCTCCGAGCTCAACAACGCCAGCGCCAAACCCGGCAGCGGATCGTTCTCCGCGCTCAACGCGAACTCCCCCTCCTCCTCCTCCGGCCCCCAATCCCAGTCCGCCGCTGCAGCTGCTAGGCGCCAGGCAGAAGAAGCCGAGTTCGCAGAAGACCGAGGCCTGGACCCGAACGCCGGGATCGGACTCGCCCGCGCTCCCGCCGGGAACGGGGGCGAGGGCGGGAGGGACCGGGACACGGCGAGGCTGCGCGGACGGCTGCTGGGGAAGCGCGGGAAGAGTGGGGTTGTCGATACGGACGGGCAGCAGAGGTGGGTGCGGAAGGAGGAGAGCAGCGACGAGGAGGCGGGGCGGAGCGGGCTCGGGAGGAGTAAGCGGAGGAAAGGGAAGCGGTCGCAGGTGGAAGATGACGACGGGATAGGGCTGGAGACTAATTTTCGTATAAGAGATATGTCGTCTCGGGACACAGCGCCCGCGGCGGAAAATAGGAGTGAGCAAGTCGAGCCGGCTGATATCCCCGAAGGTGACACAGAAGATTTGGCCCCCAAACCGGCAGGAGAGGACGAGGCAAGTGTACCTACGATCGAAAGGTCCCCGAACAGCCCGAAGAAAAGACGCAAGAGGAAAAAGAAGAGAGCAAAAGATAAGCTGAACGAAAACTGAGATTCCAGGGCTGCCTGTGCATAGATCTCGTCATCAACCTGCGACGTGACGAAGCTTAGCTCAAAAAATATCCCGAGTACACAGTCGATCACTTCAAAACACGAGGCATTGTACAAAGAATTAAGCTTATTTAACATAAGAGCTATCACGGCTCTACCCCTAGTTGTGCGTTGAAGCCATTGCTCCGAAATTAAGGTAGCCACCCCTTAAGAGTACATGATTAGTGACTCCGCGAGCGTAAAAGAATTGCGCGCGTGAAGCAAATAGGATGATTTTCCCACTTAATTCAATATCCAGCCTCCCCACCTCCGAGCCGGCAGCAAGAAGTTGCATGTTCCGTATTGTACATACCCGTGGTCAGTTCGATTTAGACTCGAGTTTCGAAAACCCCCCCTCCCTAAGTCAATGGAATAGGTGAAATGCTTGGATTCTCGGCCGCCGCTAATCGCCACCGTCGGCGGGCCGTCCCTAAATAATAATATTCAAATAGCCAATGCTTTTTGGTATTTTTGGAAGAAGATACAGAAATATTGAAATGGTAGAAGAAAAAAAAGTATAACGGTAAAAATGAAACGATTTGTGGATCAGAGACAAATGAGATTCGTAAGTTGCGTAATAAATATATCGTATAGCGTAGCCACGGCGTGTCGTCTGCTAAGTTCCTAAGAGACTCGTGTAATCCGCATCAGTCGTTCTATACAAAAACAAAAGGCCCACCGCTTATGGTATAATATGCGACAACGCTTTCATGATACGAAATGGAGGATATTCAAGATTCAACTATGTAAATCATTGCATCCGCTTGCGCTTCCGATCATCGTCCCCCCGAGGATCGTCCTCATCGTCTCGCTCCACTGTGTCAGTAGGGTTAAGGATGTGCGCCATGCTGCCTCGTCTGGTTGGGGGAGCAGACATGTCCTTGATTGCCAGGTTCTTGTTTTCTCGGTTGGCCGAGTTCCAGGACCAGTTATTGAGGCTTTCCAGTCCGTTTCCTATACTGCCATTCGAGAAAGGAGCCGGCGGAGTAGCAGGTCGCGATAGCGAATAGTGAGAGGGGGGGTCGCGGATCCGTTGCTCTTCCTGGGGTGCCCTGCTAGGCGAAGATGGCCAGTGAGCTGAAGGTGGACCGGAAGAGACGTACGGCGGTGGGTTGGGTTGCCATCCGTGAGCTCGAATGTCAGCTGAGGTATGCCGCCTAGGCAACCCGCTCGGCGGTGGCTCAACGGTCGCAAGTGGATGAGGCGCGGCAGGTGGCGGAGGTGCCTGAGATCGAAGAGGAGAAGGTGACGACTGAGATGTGCTCCCGCCGATCGATCCATATGATCGACGTGACGAGGTTATTGAAAGTCCGGAAGGAACTGGCGGTCGATAGAAGTTTGCTCCACGAGACTGATGCACGCCCAATCTCCGTTGATCGTCCTGTGCTAGCTGTCGAGGGGATACAGGGGGGTTCTCGAGATTTGCAAAGAGTTGGCGGCTGTTCGGGAAGGGCGGCTCATGTGGTTCATCGATAGACCGGACAAATTCAGTTTGGCGTTGAATTTCCCCCTGCAGCGCAAGGACTGCAATTTTGTTAGACTACTGGGTGCTCCTTAGAATGTGCAGGAAACAAAACCTACCATCTCTATGGACAGGATTATCGGGTGGAACCAGGCTCAAGAGTGTTCTAGATAAGTCCTGATTCAGCTGAAGCAGACGAGTCATGGCGTCCGACATTGCTTGCTGTTTCACGTTCATGTAATGGGCATTTTCCTCACTGCGTTGCAGCCTAGAAGTTAATTCATACAATGAGTGCTCAACGCCCGAGAGTCTTGGGTCTGAGCCGTCGTGGATGGGTGGCATGGGTTCCGCCGGAGTGCCAGGCTGCGATGGAGTGGGCTTCTGATTATTGTACTCCCGGTGGACCAGCGCGTGACGAGATGCTCGTCGTTTTATCTCGCGCAGTCCAACTAGGTCACCCCTCTTAAAATTCCCGTTGCCATGCTTGAACTCCCACAGCGCAGTTTCCGGAGAGCCTGTATGAAAGACATCGCTCACTACGATGCTCGCTTGGTCAGTCGAAAGAGGCTTTTAGTAGCAGATAATATTTTGCCGCATACCTTTGTGAAAGCCGTACATGTTCAGCTGCCTCACAAATGAGGAGATGTTCGTGTGTTTGAAATATTGGCTGTTGACCAATTAGTCTCGTTACTGGATTCGCGAGGAACTTAAGACGTACGCAAGGACTTTTGAGAAATCGTGCGAAGGCGACATAACGAAGCTCTCCGCAGAACTAGACCAACTGATTAGGTGTTGGATGTTTGGATCTTCCAACATGCTACACTATATGGTTAGCTATCATGCGGGCGCTATATCCCTGAACCCGGATGATACGCACTTGTAGAGTTTATGAATAAATGCCGTCTGAACTATCTTAGGTTGGTGAACAGCGGCAGCAGCAGGCGCAGGCATTGTAGTCGAGGCGGGGTTCGAATTCGGATCTCCCGAGAGCGCAATGCTCTGGCGATCATTGGAGTCGCTACCTTCTCCGTCGGAACTCTTGCGAGCGCTCTGCGGGGCGGAGGAATTGGTCGGTGTGGTGATCTCCATGGGTTCGCCGGATGGCGAAGGTGCCGACATCTTTATGGTTGGTGTCGGCGTAGGTGCGGTTATGATAGGAACTGTACGTGTGCCCATGCTCTCATCCGCCTTGTTGCCGGGTATGTTTCGCGGCGCACTCTCAGTCGCAACGTCCATCTAGTCTGATAAGGTAATAAATGACGTTAGCAGAATCGAAAGGGGGCAATCCAAGACAAGTGACAAAGAGAGACAGAAAGAGAGAAGGAGTGAAAAAGATCCAGGACTCCGCGCGGCGGGGAGGCGGAACAGATTTCTATATATTCTAGAAAGTACGGAAAAGGTGAAAAAGGTACGAAAAGACGAACCGCATTGCTTCGATTTCGCAATTGTGCTCGATTTAGGGGTTTCCTAAGGGATCTGGTTTCTAGGGTTTGATCGTGGTTGAGGTCTTGCTGCTGGCCGCCGAACATCTGACATGGGGTCCCTTCGACGTGATTGTCGCGGGAAGTCAGCCTTGCAGGTTCGAAGGTTTTAAGCCAAGCTACACTTTTTGTCGCCGACGTTATTTCTGTCGATGGTGGGGGTTTGACAACGACAGGAGGAGGTTGATGTGGTCTCGCAATTTGGTGCTCCGACCAAAAGATTGAAGGGGGGAAGAATTGGGGCCAAGATGTAGAAGCTATTGTAATGCTGGTTAGAAGGCCGGCAGTATTTGTGGATCTTGGAAAAGAGGTAAAGGTAAGATATTCCCAATTTGCGAGCGTGTGATGTATTCGTAGATACCTGGAGAGGGTACGTATAATAATAATATGGATAGCCTGTAATGGATGTATGCCATGGATGTATGGATGTAGGTATGGATGTACCTTGGTATGCTGCCCAGGTGGTATGTACATATATCGATGAGCTCGGGTGGTATGTACGTAGTTGCAAATGGAAGGTAGGTGTGGTTCCCAAGGTGGTCCTGTACCCTTTGACGACCTCGGGAGCAGGGGACTAATGTAGGTTCAGCCTAGACCCGGCTTGGTCTGTGTGGTGGGTTGCTTCCATGGGCCATGGGGGGGGGATTGAGGGAGAAAAAAGGTACTTAGTTACCAAGATACATAGTTACATGGAAGCAACCAAGCGTGACCCACTTGGTAGAAGCAGACAAGGGAAAGGGATCGGGAGTTTCAACGCAACGACTTGAGATGAAGTGAGCCCTAGCTTAGATGTTGCCAAGGAACATGTTGTACAATTTACAATGCAACTCACCAATGATAATCCAGTAGATGCTGACGCAAGAGAGGATGCATAGCATACCTGTCTTTTTTCTTAATCATACATACTGTACATAGTATATGTAGCTTGCTCTCATAATAGAAGTCCTAAGTCGTAAATATGTATATGTATGTAGGTATGTATATATATGTAAGAGATAGAAATGGCTGTAGAATATGATGGGCGTACGGAAATGAATGTCTCGCCCACCCCCATATGGGTACTATGTACGTATGCATAAGTTTGAAATGATTTTTTTTCTTCTCTACACTAATAATCACTACCGCAGTATGCTGCTATGTGCACTAGTGTAGAAGAGAGAAGTCCATGTCGTGCCCTGGTTCCGCTTTGGGGGATGATCCAGGATCCTTCAATTCCCACGTCTTGGCCTAGTTCGACTAAACTAGACAAACTAGTATGTTCGTATGAGATGTAGGACGTATGAAGAAAGGGGGAACCCTGACCTCACCTGGGTAGTGACCTGTCCTGGTACCTACGTACTCGGTATTACCCATCTATATTTCTTCGACTCGGGACTTCGGAGTGTTGATCTGGAGCACCAACGGGCAATTGGAGCAGCAAGCCTAACTAGCTACTCAATGACCCTCTTAAAGAGAAGGAATTGTAAATGGTTGGACAACCGGGCGTATTGTCACATAATATTTGCCCTTCCGCATTGCTTCTAGCCTTCTAGAAGGGTTCAGGTGTGGGCGGGGACTAAGGCAGTTGCAGGTATGACCGAGCAACGAAACGAGCGCAGCGCATATTCCATACAGTATTCTAGCGACAGTCATAGCCTTCTCCTGTCAAAGGGAAATTGGATATGTACGGAAGCTAGACGTCGACTTTCGAAATAGGAAGCCCAATAATAAAAGTTATTACCGTTAGAAGTAGAAACGTATACCGAGGCAGTGGTTATGAATTAAAAGGAATGGATTCCTTCCGGTCCAATTTGTTAAAAAATTTAATGGTATAAACTTAATGTTGGTTTGACAGGAAAGTACCTAGGTATCTAGGTATATACATGTACTATCATATATCCCCGTAATCCCCGATAGCATTGTTCGTGATCTGTTTTACGAGCGTTTGTTACACTTAAGTCTTCGGAGCTATAGGCACGACTCAGGTTAGAGATGTTCTTTATAGACGCTCAACTTGGGACTTAACTCTTCATAGAGTCAAGTATACCTGGGCTGCTACGTAGTAATTAGATACACCCGTTAAAGTTACAAACCTTGGCGGGTACCAACCTCAAAGTAGGTAGTAACGGCCGGGCTCTAAGGGCGCTAGGTGGCATAAGCGGAATCTGGTTCACGGACCGCAAGGAAGGAACCACACCCGGTGATTATTACTCACATACGGCACTGAGAAATCAATTATTACCTACAGCATCTTAGCCTACAATTTATTATCAGGTATCCCTTTTAGATCTCAGATCAGATCGGATTAAAGACGGCTTAGGCGAACAGGGTGAATTACCCCCGGCCTATTTGAAACATTCAGTCAGTTAATTCAATCAGATCTTTTCTTTTTACATTGATATTGTACTTCGGAAAATTACATTTTGTCTGATGAGCTCCAGGTTTCGATATTTTATTTGTATCTACTTTGTTCGGAGAATAAAAAGACATCAACTCCCGCATTGACAGCTCCAGGCCTGATTTGCAGGTTTCCATCCTCCTCCGTCATGTTCACGAGGTATGTATGTATGTACCTAAGATCCTGTTGAATGACGCCATACTCTTTAAGTCGTCACTCAACAAACAAGATAGCATCTACATAAATATGACGGGTATAGAT
Organism: Jackrogersella minutella; assembly: GCA_022578535.1. Classification (NCBI taxonomy): domain Eukaryota; kingdom Fungi; phylum Ascomycota; class Sordariomycetes; order Xylariales; family Hypoxylaceae; genus Jackrogersella; species Jackrogersella minutella. Next base: position 30,630 of record MU388196.1, read on the forward strand.
GCTTAAGACGGAAATTATCAATACATAGTATACCACATCTGTTTCACTCAGATGACCACGCTAATAATGGAATCACAGACAAGACTTCCAAGGTTGATTATTATAGACCTGACTCATCATCTGGATACCCCTGGATATTTCCTTGATTGTGTTCTTAATTTCACATCACAAGGCATACTTATTCTATGTATATATGTGTGTACAGTATACACATATATCTATCATACTTACATGGAATAAACCAAGGATTGTTCGCAATCTTTAGACTTTCGGCACATTTCCTCGGTACCTGGCATGTATGTGATGTGCATTCACCCAATTATATGGCCACGGTGCTTCTCGCGCTTCTTCAAACGCGAGCCAGACGATGCAGCTTGGGGGCACCGCACCACCAACTGTCTGGAGACTTCAGCTCCTTCAGCCCACCACCGAGAGTATTTTACCAATTCGCCACTTTGATTGGTAGCCTGTTAAATTCCTTCAGCTACACCTTCCTTCGTATTTGGAAAAGAGCGTCGTCGAGGATTTATTATTGAAGAATAGACGGCTTCCAATCAGCTGAACGGCCCCACGTTTGACAGGGGCTTATCATTCCGATATTGCGAGGATCTCACTGAGGGCCATTCGAGACGTGCAACATGATAAAGTCTATTAAGGTATACTAACAGGCATAGGCCATCTTTCAATGACTTTCCAAGTTTCAGTTTGGGTCAGTTATCGAAGCCTGGACCCCATGTTTCATGAACCTCTTTTCGGCTTGCAAGCCTGCGGTTGACTATCCTCCTGATTCAACTCCGAATCCTACAAGGGTTATACGGTCCGCAACTAGCTGAAAATGTCTTATTAAGTAATGCGAGTCGACAATTGGTACCATTTACGGAAACACGTCGATCTGACAATCGAGAATCGTTCGGAAGTTTTAGCACCCCGGGGATCATGAACTACTGAAGCCATGGGAGTTTGGCAGCATTTTAACATGATTCTCCTTGGCTCTCTAAATAGCAGAATGTTCTATGCTTCTACTCCAGATCTTCTACCCCTTTTCTTTGCCTATATCTCGTACATATACAGGTTTTAAACCTTGCAGCTCATCAGACAATCGCAGTCCCCACCGCGCTGACCTCCAAGTTTCTCCGGTCAGCCCCCAATCCCGCCCCCAGGTGGGCGAGGTGCGTCGCCACATACAGCTCTCAACTTCTAGAGCTACCTCCACGTTGTTCGGGTGTCTCGGTTAGCTAGTTCTGTGACACTGCAGAACTGACGCGGGTTACTTATTTATAGTAAGGCTTTCTTTCATATTTCTCGTTATCTATCTTATTGGTCGACTTAGTTTTAACGACACTTCACACCCGCAGGGACCAGATGGTAACTCTCGTCGACGCAGGCGATCTCTAAACAAACGAGATTAATATGACCATTGTAGGACTTTCCCCGGGCCGGCGCGCTACTATTTCACATCAATGAGCCCGATTCTTGCCGCTACGGAAAAATCATGCAGGCTTCAATCCTGATCCTGTCCATACTACCCAACTGCATCTAAATAATGAAGTGAGCTTGCGTGTTCACGTGCGTTGCCGTTGGCTTGCATTATCAACATGCAAGTCGCAATTTACAACAAAAGCGGCAAAGGGCCTAGTATGTAAGAAATTAGGTGCCTACATCTAGTACAGATATTGATGGTGTTCCATAGTTGCACCATTTGGGTCGCTCCATATTTATTGCTGAGATGACTCTTCCGTCACCTTTATCTGCTGCCGCGGATTCTTGTATATCTATTTTTGCAGCTCAGCTACTAAGGCCCGCCACAGCAGTACGACTTCATAACTTGACAGTTAGTAGTGGTCCACCAAGGCTCGAACACTCTTCTCTTATCTACGACTACTATGATCATCCAGCCAAGACTGTCATGTCTGAACCAATGTGCTTACAGTTCCATCGTCAGCCATTCTTGCGGGGATTGTGTAGTACAAGGAGGATTCAAACGAACATATCTTGCGCGGTTTTATGGCTACTGTTACAGCTCGAGGGATCTCGACGCAGGTACTCGATGTTTCACATCCTGTTCAACTCACAAGAGCACCATAAACCAAGCACCCACATAAGTTGGGGGCTGGACAAAGGCTAAACGATCGCAGTCTGGTTGTCGAAATATGCTATAAGGCAACCGATCCTTGTTGCTTGCAGTCTACACCTTATATTTCGACTTTGGATATAAGGTTGTTCGCTATGCCCTGCTCTACGTAGTAGTACAGGAAACGTCTTGCATGAGGCTATGTATACTGACAAGGTACAGTATTTAATTTATATCTATAGACGCTAAGGTTCTTGAGTCATTTTTGGAGATTGTTTTTGGCTCGAAGACTAGACTAACTACATGTGTTGTGTGCATAGTAATATCTACAGCTATCTTGCTAAAAGGGTATTCTCCTCAAAGGCTATGGTGGACACGATAAGTGTGATGTTGTACTCATCAGAGTTACAGCCTAGCCTCCATTGCTGTCTACGTCGATATTACGACATCAATCAAGGATCATAGGACCCAAGACTTCTTTGGCTTCATATTGATGTTACATCTTACCTCCAATTCATTGATTTCGTCAGGGGAATTCAACCCGATTCGTGCCAACCAAACTGGTGCAGAACCGTAATTTCTATTGAACGGTTAGAATTATCGCTAGTTATCGCTTAACTTCACGCCTCGCGGCTCACCCACGAATTAGTAAGATTACTAGCAGGTCACTTTCACGCGGCTCAAAGTGGTTGGCAGATTGGTAGCACCCACGTTTCCATTTCTTCTATTTTCGTGTCTATGCATATGCCGTTTAACAGATACAGTATGACTACGGTAGAAATACGAATGAGATGCGGGCGCAATCTTCGGCAACGCATCCGCCGCATGATGTCGTAGTACGATTTTGTTTCAGCATGCGCGATGATCTACAGTCGAGCAGCTAATCATTCAACATCCTGGCGCGGTTATTCGCGCCTTTTCTTTTGGCCCCATTTAACCTTCTTTGACAGCCCTGGACCTTGCTACACGAGCCGCGGCACGGTCCGACGCGGTAAAGTCATCATGAACTTACCTACTCACACGATCAAGCCACTTTCTATAATTCAAGTCTTATATATGGAGAAATCAGTGAGTTATCAATTCAACGCATAGCACTAATTTAACAAAGATACCTATCTATCAAGCTAACTCAACCCCAACGGTTCAGGTACGTCAATATTGAAATATGCCTACCCTGATAGGCATGCACATAACTCCTGCGCCTCTATCACATCGCTTCTAAGTCGGCAGTGCCTTATGGTACACGTAGATATCTTCTTTTAAGAGTCTCTCTCCACATCCGTGCCGTAGATCTCGATGGCTATGCTTATTTCCTCCAAATCCCAATTCCCAGAACTGTGGTTCCTTCAAGCTGTTGGGTCGCTGCAACATCGGCTTCACCAACATCAATACTTCATCGAAGTAAATCAGGGGCTCTAGTGTTTCAGCATTGGACGAGGCTCTTATTGGCGGCCCTATCTTTGTGACGTGATGATGAACCTTCCCACCGGCTCTCGTCTGCCAATATCCGCCATGTTGGATTTTCCAGGAGATTATATAGGCGCATCATCTGTCGATAGAGTCACATTTGCGCATTTCCCGGGCTCTCCTGGTAACATTGGTGGTTCTCCAGGTTACTCTGGAGCTATGGTGATCAGTTGACGTGCAGAAAATCATCGACCCGACAATAATGTTGCTTCCAACTGTTCCTGTCCCTGAACCAACACGAAAGGTGACCCAGAGGCTCTAGACTTTTGTGATAATTAGAATTACTATTCCTATGCCGAGGAAGATATTGTTCAAGTAAATTATGAGCACTTCTTGGAGTTTGAGGGGCATTGTGACCTACAGAAAATGCCATCCAATCTGATACTTAGCCTCTATGCCACAACACCGTTGCAACCAACATAGCTACAGCACCATGAAACTTGAAGCCCTTGAGCGGCACGGATGACTACGGTCTGGAAGCAAAAAAACTTAGTACCGGCAAGAGGTGAAGGGTGACGCACAGTCTTAATAGCTCAATAATAATAGATTATTGGTTTCCAGCAAAAATTTATGTTACTCGCATATATGCTATTGGCCAGGGCCGCCAGGGCCGCCAGGTCCCTTGCTTTCCCCACACGAGGCTACCCAAGATATGGTCAAGATGTCGAGGCTGTAGGTAGGCAGTATTAGTAGATTATATTCATTTACTATCTAATATTTACGGTATCAGACTTAGGTATAACATTATGGATGTAAGTATCATATGTTTTTTTAGTTCTTGTAGCTACGGGGCTTGCCTTCGTACTTGTTAGAGCTCTGGTATGTTGACGACTGGTTGGAGGCCCTGTCAAGACAAGGGGATAGCCTAGGTGGGATTTCGATTTGTTGCGCATGCGTATTCAGGGGAAGGGATACATCTAGTGGTAGACAAAGAAAGTGTTCTTGTGCGGATGCCTCGCGGTACAAAAATTATCACTGCCCATATCGCATGATCTATATTGTAACAGTACTTGATAACGAAAATATTCATTGAATAGTGTACACCCAGAGTGACTTAGAACTGCGCAAGATGATACCGACTCGATGTCATAGCGCAAGTGATATGAACGAGGCAGGAATACGATACATCAAAATTCAAGACTCCCTGGATATTTGGAGATGGTTATATTCTCTCATGTTGCAATCGCTTACATGTTGCATGTGCTATGATTACCAGACCGCATGAAGCATACCATTTAATAGAGCAACTAGCTGGTGACTTTTATAGATGTTCTTTGTTGATTACTTGGCTTGTTTAGGCAGATACTAAGGTAGGAAGCCTTACCTACCGTCAGCACAAATAGCATGAGCAACCTACCTCCTAAGAATCAAGATTAGGTAGGTAGTTATTGGGTATTTGAACATTTATGATGCATTGAATCTCTAGATGCCATATATAGCAAGGTGTTGGGTATATGTAAGGGAATATCTCTCATCAGTGATACCTGGGAAACAAGACCCGAAAAGGGGAAAAGAAGAACGTATTTACACAACCTCCGTACTACGATCCAGTCCAGATACTGCTGCCTCGTACGATACTTGTGTCTATTCTGGCTTTGACCGTCATTTCGGCCGCAAGTGGTTTCTTTGGCCAAGATCTCGGCATCCAAGTAATTAACTTGAAACTGTTAAGATTCTCCTGAAGATAATGCTGGCAACAAACAACCAAGTGTACGAAACCCGAGTCTTGGATGCCGTATTACAGCATTAGGGTACCCTTCTTACTAGCTAATATTTACATAATATGTATTTGATATAAAGGGGAACTATATTATTTTCAAACTCTCAAGCCAAACGAAGCAGTTCCCAAGTAGTAATATACCTACCGATAATAAAATCAAAATTATTACCCATCGTGAAAATTCACGCCCAAGGCCTTCGGTGCTTACAAAATACCATTTCCGAGTTGGAAGTTTTGGATGGAGATAAACTCAGCCGTATTATATAATAACCTCGAAGACTCAAAAACACACACAGTCGTCAAGTTTGATAAAATATCCAAGGATCCCCAATATCTTCATAAGAACGTTGAATTAACTAGTTATCAATTTATGCATATTTTATATTTTATATTATGAACAGGATTTTATATTTGCTTGATAAGGAGTATCCGGATTTCATGATGCAATTTTATTTATCTCATGCCCGTCGGGGGTTTGGTACGCACCGACAACACACGTAAGACCCGACAAGATGAAGTCTTAGGATCAATTAGATCATGTTTTTACGGAATTTTAGTGTGTCTTACGCACGCCAGTGGCTTGCGTGGTGTAACCGGACTAGTCAACGGGAAAGGCGATCCGTCGGGCTAGAACGGGACAGAACAGGACTGAAGCACCTGTCGCCATTCTTGATACCTACAAGAGATAATCGAAGGATTCAATTAGAACGACTTATTACAATATCAGTAAGCCGCACTCTCCCAACAATGTTGGTGTTGGTTGTAGTTGTTGACCTTCAACACATGAGCCCAAGATCAGATCATCATATGGCCTATTCCAACGGAAACAGCATAATTAAAGAAGAAGGATTGATGTGACAATTTCGGTGTAGGTAAGTGTAAGCGTAGAGGATTAAGAAAAGAATCGATCCATATTTATAGTTGGAGTATCGGATTTAGTAATAGTTGGGAATAAGCAAATTTCGAATGGTGATATTTATCCCGGTACCTAAAGGTATGCATTTATTAGAGACAATCATATCCATGAAATGTTTTTTTGGGGGGGTGTACGAGATTGAGAATGTCTGTAATGCGTTCGGAAAGGGCATCTTTATACGTTGATACTCATGCCATTATTCCAAGATGGAGGAGACACAAAAACTGAAGACCGGGAAAGAGCACAAAGAAAATGTAAGGTCCGGGAGTACAGTGTTTCAATTCCTCCGATTCCGATTACACGATGTCCGATTGCGTGGAAAGATCGGATACCGCAAGCGCGCAAGGATTAAATGTCGCCTGCCAGTAGGGTTTCGATTATAAAACACGGTGTTATTTTTTATTGTATTATAACAGTATAATATAGTGTTTTATATAAAATACTGTATCATCGGAACCGGAAAAACATTTGGTACCTAGGTACAAGTACCCATGGTGTCCACATAATTAAGTTTAGGTACATCCTCCATTGATATTTCTTTGACTGGCAAAACGTTATGGTTACTGTAAGCAGTTATGGCTTAGTGCGGTCATGTGCATCCGGATAAGAGATAAGGGAGCTGGATCAAGGCAAACCGTAAGCTTAGCTTCGTACAATCAGGGTTTACAACCAAGGGCAATACAACGTTTGCTTCCCTGACATTTCACCTGTGACCGTTGTTCACAGTTACTTGAAAATGGAGAAACATACATCTAAGTCATTATGTTTTTGCAGAGTTCGATGTACTTTTCTTTACTTTCAAGTAACTGTAGCTTTTTGCCAGTTAAAGAGTAAGGTTAGGTGATTGGTTATATGCCGGAAGTGGATGTTCCGGTTCCGGTAGAAATTGTAGTATTATACTGTATAATAGGTGTTTTACAGGGGTACAGTATTATTCGCGTGTTTTACTTTAAAACACGTGTTTTTAGAAACCCTACCTGCCAGCCGTGCTAACAGGATTGATTGCCCAGGTGGGTAAGTAGACAGTGTAATGACGTTGAAATGTCTCGACTCATTGGATAGGAATTTAAACTACTAATCCACTAAACTCTATTGCATCACCACTCCACTGGGTCCCACATGCGTGAGGCTTGATACCTACCTTGTACCCTGACGCCTTCGATTCATCTCATTGAACTACAGGAGGAAGCTAGGACATCTTATCAACGCTCTGGAGCGGCAATTACCCAACTTGTGACTGTATCTAGTCATTGCCATTAAGTATTTTTTCATGTGTATTACAAACAATGTCGTTCATTTACCAAGCCCGAAGCCCGAGGCGCATTCCTAGTCAACCGGTTACCGACATGTGCAAGCTATCGCATTTATCACATTTCTTTGTTGTCTCTTACCACAAGCTCCAGCTCTACTTCGCGCCATGCAATCTACATTATTTTCATCTTCTTCGGACAAGATATTTTCGACTCACCACCTACCTACAATGAGACCCTCATAAAACTTAATTCATAACTAACCAAGCCTATACACGCCTTACATGACCCCTTTTTGTCTGGGCGAGTCGAACTTTCGCCTATAGTCAAGATGGACGGCGGTAGATCGACCCCAGCATATACGGATGTGCCTGGTGGTTTTCCCGAGACGCCCTCTTCTAACTCACTCTACGACCAGTACGCTACGAGTCGAGAGTTCTCATATGCCACCAACCAAGAGCCCTCTACGTCGGTTACTAGGACGGAACATGTTCGTGGCGGCACACTCATGTCATCAACTCAACTTCGCAATTCTTATGTTGATGGTACTGCCGATACTTCTAGACCGAGTGAAGCTAGTCCCTCTGCATCTGGTCAGACTGTCACAGCAACTCCAGCTAATCCAACTCCTGGCGAATCATCATCGGATGAATCTGAACGAACAGAAGTTGAACCTCGCTTTGAGCCTATTAAGCCGACAGCAGACCAACCAAATATAGAACGTAAGTCAAGCACCAATAGGACTGAGGATGACTTGATTCGTGCCCTCACGCGGCGTCGGAGTACGGCGTCCGGTGCCGAGTCTGAAGAAGAGCACGACGAAGTTGAGCGACTGATGTCCCGCATGTTTGGCCAAGCTCGTCAACAGCAGAGTGAAGAGGAGAAAACACGGCATGCAGGTGTCATCTTCCGTAATCTAACGGTCAAAGGCGCTGGCCTTGGAGCGAGCTTGCAACCTACAGTCGGCGACATCTTCTTAGGCCTGCCCAGGTTCCTGAAGAATTTACTGACTAAAGGGCCGAAGGCTGCCACCGCCAAGCCGCCCGTCAGAGAGCTTATTAGTAACTTCAATGGTTGCGTCCGGCCTGGGGAAATTCTGCTTGTTCTTGGTCGGCCGGGATCCGGCTGTACGACGTTTCTGAAAACATTTTGTAACCAACGAGCGGGCTTTGAGGATATCTTAGGCGATGTAACTTACGGTGGTACCGATGCCAAGCGCATGGCTAAAGATTTCAGGGGCGAGATTATCTACAACCCAGAAGACGATTTACATTATGCCACACTCACTGTCAAACACACCCTAACCTTCGCTCTCCGGACTCGTACTCCTGGAAAAGAGTCACGAATGGAAGGCGAAAGCAGAGAGGACTACGTGAGGGAGTTCCTCAGGGTAGCTGCTAAGTTACTCTGGATTGAGCATACCATGGACACCAAAGTCGGGAACGAGTACGTCAGGGGAGTTTCCGGTGGAGAGCGGAAACGGGTGAGTATTGCCGAGGCTCTCATCACCCGGGCCAGCGTTCAAGGTTGGGACAACTCATCCAAGGGACTGGATGCATCGACTGCCGTCGAATATCGTATGTTCTACTTCCAGTTTTAACTTGGGGTCTCTCCCCCTGAACTTCTCTAATGTGGTGCATGACAACAGTCCAATCATTGCGAGCCCTGACAAATATGGCTCAAGTCTCCACTGCTGTCTCGCTATACCAGGCCGGAGAGTCTTTGTACAACCTCGTCGACAAAGTATTATTGATTGATAATGGCCAGTGCTTATACTACGGCCCTTCCGATCGCGCGAAGCAGTACTTCCTAGATCTCGGGTTTGACTGCCCGGAGCGTTGGACCACGGCTGATTTCCTTACGTCTGTCACTGATCCCCACGAGCGTAGTGTCAGACGAGGATGGGAAGATCGAATTCCCCGCTCAGCTCAAGAATTTGCCAATTCTTATAGACAAAGCGAGGCTTACCAGCTTAACCTTGAAGACATCAAAGATTACGAAGCCCAGCTGGAGGAGCAGCAACGTGCACGAGGCGAGAATACATCAAAGAAGACGGAAAAGAAGAACTACACCATACCCTTCCACCAGCAAGTGATCGCTCTTACCAAGCGCCAGGCCTTGATCATGCTAGGCGACAAGGCCTCTCTTATAGGTAAATGGGGAGGTATCGTCTTTCAAGGTCTAATCGTTGGAAGTTTATTCTACAACCTCCCTAATACAGTTGCGGGGGCCTTCACCCGAGGGGGTGTGTTGTTCTTCATCTTGTTATTCAACGCGCTCTTAGCTCTAGCTGAGCAGACCTCTGCATTCGCGTCTAAACCCATCTTGCTCAAGCACAAGAATTTCTCCTTCTACCGACCGGCTGCATTTACCCTGGCGCAGACTGTCGTAGACATACCATTGGTTTTTATACAGGTGACGTTGTTTGATGTCATCATCTACTGGATGGCAGGACTCTCTGCCACCCCATCTCAGTTCTTCATCTCCATTCTAATCCTGTGGTTGGTTACAATGACGACTTACTCATTCTTCCGTGCTATTTCAGCAGTCTTCAAAACTTTGGATGATGCTACCAAGGTAACCGGTGTTGCTATCCAGATAATCGTTGTTTACACTGGGTATTTGATACCGCCTTCGTCAATGCACCCTTGGTTTAGCTGGCTGAGGTGGATTAATTGGCTGCAGTATGGTTTCGAATGTCTCATGGCCAACGAATTCTACAAACTCGAGCTAGAATGCGTGTCTCCATATCTTGTCCCACAGGTTCAAGGTGCCACAGAAGAGTACCAATCGTGCACACTACTGGGCTCGCAGCCAGGAAGTGCGACTGTATTGGGTGCCGACTATATTCAACAATCATTCAACTACACGCGCGCTCATCTCTGGAGAAATTTTGGTTTTCTTTGGGCTTTCTTCGGTTTCTTCCTTGTTATAGCAATGATAGGCATGGAATCGATGAAACCCAACGCGGGAGGCGCTGCTGTGACAGTGTTCAAGCGTGGTCAAGTACCCAAAGATCTTCAAAAATCCATCGAGACCGGCGGACGTAACGGCAACATCAATGATGAAGAATCTGGACAGAATAGAGAGAAAATCGCTGCTACTGAAGAAGTTTCCGCCGCGCAAGAAAGGCGCGATGAAGAAGCTATGCAAAGTGTTGCAAAGAACGAAACAGTCTTTACATTTCAGGATGTCAATTATACCATTCCCTACCAAGGTGGAGAGAAGAAGCTGCTACAGAACGTACAGGGTTTTGTTAGACCTGGTAAATTGACGGCTTTGATGGGAGCTTCCGGTGCTGGAAAGACGACGTTATTGAATACCTTGGCTCAAAGGTGAGACCATAATGAATCCCTGAAGTGAATATGGACTAAATTTTATGAATAGGATCAAGTTCGGTGTGGTCACTGGCAATTTTCTTGTAGATGGAAGACCTCTTCCTAAATCATTCCAGAGAGCTACCGGATTTGCTGAGCAACTTGACATACATCAGCCGACTGCGACGGTCCGAGAGGCCTTGCAATTCTCTGCACTTCTCCGTCAACCAAAGGAAGTTTCAAAGAGAGAGAAGTATGCCTACTGCGAGACGATCATCGACTTACTTGAGATGCAAGACATAGCCGGAGCAACAATAGGAAAAGTTGGGGAAGGTCTCAACGCGGAACAGCGCAAGAGGCTTACCATTGGCGTCGAACTTGCATCCAAGCCCGAGCTGCTGATGTTCTTGGACGAACCCACATCCGGTCTCGACTCCGGAGCAGCATTCAATATTGTCAGGTTCTTACGGAAACTAGCAGATGCTGGCCAGGCTATCTTGTGTACTATCCACCAACCCTCTGCCGTGCTTTTCGAAATTTTTGACGAATTAATCTTGCTCAAGTCCGGAGGCTGCGTAGTATACGCTGGTGAACTCGGGGAGGATAGTCAGACCATGATCAAATACTTCGAATCAAATGGCGGCCCAAAATGTCCCCCGGATGTCAACCCGGCTGAGTGGATGTTGGACGCTATCGGAGCGGGCAATCCAGACTACAAAGGCCAAGATTGGGGTGACGTCTGGTTACACTCTAAGAATTACCAGGAACAATCCAGGGAGATGGCACAAATGATCGAGAGACGTCGCAATGTCCAGCTTTCGAAAAATATCCAAGACGACCGTGAATACGCCATGCCTCTATGGACCCAGACAACAGCAGTCGTGAAACGTTCTTTCGTTGCCTATTGGAGATCACCGAATTACATCATGGGCAAGATGATCCTGCATATATTCACTGGCCTTTTCAACACCTTTACTTTTTGGAATCTGGGGTCCTCTACGATTGACATGCAATCTCACCTCTTCTCGATCTTCATGAATCTTACCATCGCGCCCCCGTTGATTCAGCAGCTCCAGCCTGCCTTCCTCAGCTCGCGAAATATCTTCCAATCTCGGGAGAACAATTCTAAGATTTATTCTTGGTTCGCATGGACTACGGCTGCAGTAGTAGTAGAAATCCCTTACTCCATCGTGGCAGGAGCCATCTATTATAACTGCTGGTGGTGGGGGATTGCGGGTCACTCCATGACCGGATTCCCTTCCGGCTTCATCTTCTTGTGCATCGTTCTCTTTGAGTTGTACTATGTCGGCTTCGGACAGGCCATCGCAGCCTTCAGCCCCAACGATCTGCTAGCGAGCTTATTCGTTCCTCTCTTTTTCCTCTTCGTTGTGTCCTTCTGTGGTGTCGTCGTGCCGGCAGCTCAGCTCCCGTACTTCTGGCACTCCTGGATGTGTAAGTGAAATCGAGATTTATTCTCCCCTTGGCCTATCTCGGAAGTATAACTAACATTGTCATTGTAGATTGGCTAACCCCGTTCCATTATTTGATGGAAGCCTTTTTGGCGACCGCTGTCCATAACAAGCCGGTTCTGTGCACGGACAACGAGTTTGCGAAATTCCCTCACCCAGATGGCCTGAACTGTACAACTTACGTCCAGCCTTATATTGAACAGACTGGTTTCGGATACGTAAACACCACCTCGAATGGGACGACTGAACTTTGCGAGTACTGCCAATATGCAAATGGTGATCAGTTCGCACGCCAATTCAGCGTCTACTATGAAAACATTTGGCGCGACTTTGGCATCCTATGTGGTTTCATCGCGTTCAACTACATCGTCATCTACGTCTCGACATACCTTCGGTTTAGAGGCAGGAATCCCTTCAAGGGCTTGCCGACGAAGATTAAGCAGAAAAAAGTGTGAGGAAAGGTGACCATTGTGTGGGGATAGGGCTAAAATAGGGTGATTCATTGCATTCACTAATAGACTCCAGGACTAGAAAGGATAAGCATCGTAATAACCCTCATAGGAAGTCGCATATACTTAATGATAAAGGTATTCTACATAGCAGGACCTTATATTTGTGACGTGTGCTTATATCACACTGCCTAATTAATTGACTTGTCTCTTCATGAAATCTAGGGAACTTGCCAACGTAGAAGAAAGGAACTTCGTGGGGAGGTGAGACTCCATAGTAAGATATAATTATAGGATATTCAAAATTTAGGGGTATCTCTGAACTAATCATACGCATCACATATTCATCCTTCATCCCAACGCCATAACCCCGCCAGCCTGGTCCTCGGTGGTCTTGCCACTTCTAATTATTGCTGCTGTTGCTAATACTATTGCTCTTCACGGCAACGAGGCTCAGCCACGCCTGCTCTAATGCGGATCCCCGCGCACGCCTATTTGTCATGCATATTGGGAGGCACGACGCTATTCAGCACGAAATCGTCCTGGTAGTGCTTGTCATGAGTCATTACATTTGTCGTCGTCGGTTTAAGGCCATCCGAGGAAACACGGACCACGATAGCGCCGCTATCGACGCGGCTGTGGCGTCGCGACAATGTGGGACGGCGCTGGAGCTCGTAGTGCCCCGGCGAGGTGGTGGAGGACGCGTAGGAGTAGGAGTCGCCCGAGAGCCGTCGGTGCTGGTGCGTGATGTGCACCTCCCGGGTCACGAATATGTTGCCCAGGAGGCTCTGCGTCAGGTGCGGCCAGAACGTCGGGATCGACACGCAGATGCTGGCGAGGTCGACTTCGAGGGCCGCGAGGATGATGGCCTTGGGGCCGTACCAGGTCGGGTCTAGCACCGGCTTGGTCCCGGCTTGGTGCTCGATTATGGTTTGCAGGTCCCATATGCTGATTAGGAGGACGCTGTGAGGGCTCGTGTTAGTTGGTGCCGGCGAGTTTATTATCGGGGGGGAGTAGGGGGCGAACGCACATGAAGCCGAGAAGCAGGAGGAGGCCGATACCTAAGCGCTGCTTGCCCACCAAATCCTTCCGAAAATACAGCGGGACCACGAGCGCGAGCACCATCGCATCCAGAACCACATTCGACCCCGCGTGCGCGGTAAAAGTCCCGGCCAGCTGCCAGGACACCTTGGACCCGAACCCGTAGCAGCGCGCCGGCGCCTCCCAGCGCCAGAAGCCGGAGACGGGGAAGCACGGGAACAGGGCGCAGAAGGAGAAGGCGAGGCCCCAGAGCGCAGAGACGGCTAGTCCGATCCAGCAGATGAGCCGCGCCCTGGAACCGGGCTCGAAGATGCGCAGGCATTGCGTGAGGATGCAGAGCTTTGTTAGGGCTGTGGAGATGGTGTATGTCACTAGGCATACGTAGAATTTCTGGCGAGACTGTTAGTGATGGGGCTATATGGGATACCTAGAAAGGCTGAGATGACTTACTATTTGGAATCTGGTGAATTTCTCGAAGCCAACTTTCAGAAGATGCTCTCCAAACCCGTCTTCTAATGCTATAGTTGCTCTGTTAGTTGTTTTATTCTTCCCGTGAGGGTAGGCGAAATATCCTACAAAGACATAGAAATATCGAGCCAATTGTAGCTGTCATCTATGCGAAGAATTAGTTTGACGATCTTAGATGAGCGGTATATGTTAACCCCTTACTCTGAAAATCACAACGAAAAAGTCATCCCAACCTAGACATCGTAACCTTATCCGCGAATATATCCTCAGCGCCACACATACATAAGAAATCACCATGAAAGAAATAACCATCCCATATACGGTAGCCGGTTCGTTGAACGCTGGTTTCGGTTCATGCGAATTATCGTACGCCGTCATCTCATGGATGAGTTCCGCGATGTCGGTCGACGACATGATACGAACCGTTCGACGGGAACCTCCTATCCCAGGCCCCCTTTCCCCTTAATTTATTATTACAATCTTCCGTATCCTAAGCCAGTGGCCTAACCCTATTGCTCTTTCACCATCTTATCCACGTGGTGTGGGAAGCCGAAGCGGAATGGAAGTATCGAAATGGATGCCGGGCTTCAGCGGACTTTCGTCTCCTCTCGTTAGAGAGAGCCAAATTCCGGGGGGACGGCTAATTCTTATGTTTGATGTATCATTGTTTGCGCCAACTATTGCGGCAAGACATGGGTTTCTACATCCTAGTCCGGATCTCTAAATTCTGTGATACATAAGAAATCTGCAAAACTGCGGCAGGGCGGATGTCCAAGTACAGTATAGTTCTAGTTCGAACCGTGCCGTCACCCTCGCCAGGTCCACTGATATTCCCGATACGCGGGAGTTGACACATGATGGTGGGAGAGGGTTGTTGGTTACCCCTGTCTACATGGGATATAATTCGAACTCATCTTAATTGTATATATTATATAGCATAGCCACTCAGATAAGGGCTAGTTGATCCAGTCACAGGAATTCATGATATTGATTACCTACCTAGGTAGTTAGTCTGATTGAGGGTCAGATAATAGGGCTTGACCTACGCATCGTGAATGCGGCAATACTCGTTAGGTAGAAATCTGAAGTCCATTTCATATTTGTTTGGTTCTTTACTCACTACAATGAGTACGTTGCCGTATATAATAATAATAATGTTATATTCTGAGCGTCTTTCTTATGTAGGTACTGACTATAAGATAACGATGTCGGAGATATTTCCTATATATGGTACCATTCCACAAGTATGAGAATTCGCATCTTGCCAAACTTTAACACAGTTATCTTGATACACAGCATCCAGATATCAGCAAGGTTGCGTATGATATAACATTGAAGTGAAAGTACTTCGGATATTGCCGTTTCTATTATATCTATGCTGAACCTCCAAGCCATTTACAACTCAATATGGAGCTTAAGGACTGGGTCGACGGATGAAAAGACTGAATAGCTCTAATAAGGCATCTTCTTTGTGATATCTTCATATCGGAACTTTGGCCGCGTGTGAAGGCCACTGCAGCCTCTCACCTCTCCAAGTTAGACCACACCGTGCGTGCATGATGCTACCTTGTTGTGCAGTAGTGTTACCGGAATTCTGGATTTGTCGAGTTAAAACATTGCGAATCACTCAACAGAGCATATTTCTACCGTGATTCCGCTCATCATTCCGCATCTAGCCTCTGTCCTCCCATGTTGAAATCCTGCCATCACACCCTTAACTGACACTGAACTTGATAATAAGGTAAGTTTCGGTTCTGCATCGAGTCGATTAACTTTGAGCCATGGAACGTCACTAAGACGTATTAGTTACCCGGGCATCCGTCCTGTCGCTGTCACTACTCAAACGGGAATATCAAGAAGACCTCGTGGGCGATGAGCATGTCGGATCCTTGTCTTAACCCCTGACTAATACCCACGTGGGGGAACAACCATGATTTCCCGGATGCTGTCGCTTCCCAGTGGGAGGGGTTGCGACTTCGAAACTCGCCGGATTTTAGTTCCATTTCGAGATCGAAGTGACCTATCATCTATCCTGGCAGCATAGGTTAACCACCATGCTTTGTAACATCGTACTATTTTAGCGAATCATGAATGAATGAGCTTGCTTAGGATTCGGATCCGACGGCCGCAACTACCGTTTCCAAACCGATGGTACCTATGAAGGGATTCTCCGAGAGAAAGCCAGTGACACTGCCGACAGGAGGAACGCAGCCCGGCCTAGATCTCGGAGAATACTCGTGGTCGCTAACTCTAAAGCATCGTGACAAGTTTCGGATGTTTATTCGATATAAGTTAGCTCACGAATACCCGACCCTGAAATATATATAATTGCTCCAATTAAGTCCGTGCAGGTGTTTGCTGATCACCGATTAGCATCATCACGACTACATGAAAAATGACGGGCGGTAAACATCTGAACTTGGCAGCTTGGTTGCTTTGTAAATGTGGCTGGTAAAGCAAACTAGAGTCTAACAAGATTACCTAGGGATGTTGGCAATATGGGGGATAAGACTTTAAAGGGTTAGTCTATGGACCCCTGATCCGTAACTTGTCGAATAGCACGTTGATATAATTTCAGGGGCGATGAGCAATGCCGTTTAAGATCACTGATAAGCTCTGGGATAATAACACCTATTTTCACTTAGTATGTATGGTAGATGGACGGAAGATAGTTTTACATAGCCAGTCGCATGCTATACTTTTCACTTTTCAGTGTCGCCAATGAACCCGGATATTATGTAGTAAGTAGGTAATCATAGCCGTATCAAAAGTTCTGTAATCCCACTCACGAGGGAGATCTACTCGTAACGCCATAAGCCGAATGCAAAGAGGTCCAACTTAGACTGTCGTGAACTCTCTAAGTCGTGCTTTAGAACTCATCATCCATATTATTTGCCCGTCTCTCGCCAACCTCGCGGATCTTCTCCCCCAGGATGGAGCGCCCATACCGTTCGGCAATTTTGCCTGCGGCCTCCACTATGCGCCCCGTCCGGTCGCGCATGAGCTCAACTAACTCGAGCGCCCGCATGCCGCGATCTTCACCCTCGCGGCACTCTACTGCCAAAAACTGCAGCAGCGTCTTGTCAATCTCGAGTTCTAGCCTAGCCAGACTAGATCTCTGGGTGTGACTACCGCTTGTAGAGTCCACAAGGTCCTGGAGCTGAGCCGCCGCGATGCCCTTGAGTAAGAACTGCTGCTCCAGCTTCCTTGTTTCAGAGTCATCGTCTTCAGCTTCTGGTGTGTCGTCTTGGTCCATAACGTCCGGGTTTTGGGGCTTTGATTTGGGCGGCTCTGAGGTGAGGGGGACGGAGAAGTCGAATTCGGAGAGGAGTGGGCGCGGGAAGTACGGGTATTGGTCGCCGCCCTTGAGGATGATGCAGTGGAACTTTTCATCGGCGACTGCGATTGGGAAATATGTTTCAGTCTTGCGACCGGATGCGAGACGCGGAAGTAATTTGGTATCTAGAAGAGGTATCCAAGATGCCTTTGATGTTTGACGCCAGTGTAGCAAAGTTAATAATGTCCCCGTCGAATCGTAAATACATGGATCCTATTTCTAGGTTAGCTCTATCTATCAAGGACGGACGAATTTACTTACGCCATTGTCAGAGAAGAAGACGCTCTTCAGAGTTGCGCCTTCTGGAAGTGCTACAGTGTCTTCGTTCTGACATATCTCGTCCCTCTTCACGTTCTCAATGGTGTATAGAAGCCTAGTATGGCCATCCGCACCAACAGGGCCATTGCCAATTGTCATGACGTAGTCTCTCCAGCTCGCGCAGGTAACCATGGGAGTGCTCTTCGGTCGGTATACCCTATACGGGATACCGAACAGCGTATATACTCTAACGTAGTTCGCACTTGTCGTGACAGTGACAAAAGATTCGCTGAGAGACATGGCAAGGACAGCCTCACCCTTTGGCAATTGTGTCCTCCAGTCTGTGCGGTTTGTCCATGTCTCATGCGGTCTGTAGAAGATAGTTGCTGGCGAGTCGTCTTTAGGCGGGCAGGAGAACAGAGTGCCATTTTCGGTTAGGCATGCCTTATCGTATAAGAAGGTATCAGTAAAATGAAAGTCCCTGTGGAATTCGTGATCATAGAATTCCACGGTGACTGTGTTATGTCCGTCTTGGTCTACTGTCCAAACGAACCCTATGAGGTTCAAGCAAAGGTATTTCCGGTTGCCTCGCCACGGCGTCGATCCGGGTTGGAAAGCTTCATGATACTCCGTCTCAACGTGAGGGCGTTTGCTCACTGGCTCGCCAAAAACATCAAAGTCGTCATGCACACGTTTGCCATTTCCATTGATCACGTAGCCAGCGCCGTCATCATCGACTACAAAATCATCATCCTCTGGTAAAGCACCATCCATAAGAGAATCATAGCTGCCGGCTCTAGCCTGTCTTCGGGGTAATTCTAGAAGTTGGTCTCTTACACCACTCTCCAGGGGCCTTCTGATATTCGCCGAGATCTCTGATAAGGGGTCATGGATAAAAGGCGCGGGCTGCCTTCCGAGCTTTAATAGGGGCGCGAATTGCTCCGGTACGAAATCCGGATGGATGTAGACCTCACCGTCTGAATTCGTGAACGATACTAGGTTGTTCTTGGGGTGCCATGCAATGTCCATAACATTAGCATAGTCGAGCCTGGCAATAACACTCTGAGTTTTGGTCTCCCATAACAGGATCCTCTTGTCCTTGCCAGCTGAGGCTAGCATTGCTCCATTTGGAGACCAGGCTAAAGCGGTGACATCTCCATTATGGCCATTCGCGAATGCTCGCTGCTTCTCCCAATCATTCTTCGAAACGACCTGAACATCTCTTGTTGGGGTAGGGACTGCGAAGGCGCGTCCGTCGGGGTGCCATGCAATCTTGGAACTTATGTCTGACTCCGTATCCAGCGCCCCGATGATGCCGTCAACTTTCTTTAACAGCTCCGGCTCATCAGAAGTCAGAGAGTACACGTATACGATTCCATCGGTGCATGCTAGTGTGATAGTTGACCCTTTGGTGTCGAAGCAGAGGTGTTTCGTAGATTTATTATGTTCCTTCAGGTGGCGGATCTTTGTATTGTCGTCGGTTCGGACGAGCTTCACACTCAATTCGTCGCTAGCGACAGCACACCATTTTGAGTCGGGCGAGAGTGCAACATCACGAATGGGAAGAGAACATCGGAGTAGGAATTTATCGAAGGTAGCGTTGGGGATTGAGTAAAGACTAACAGTCCCATCTTCGGAACCAACAACGAAGAACTCATCGGAAGCATCTACGCTCACGTTCTGTTCTTGGCAATCGTCGATATTTATAGGTTCACCATCGAAGCCCGTTTTGTATAATCGGATCGTATTATTCGAGCCTACAGTCACCAGTTTGGAACCGTCAGGGGTATAGGCGCAATGTGTTGAGCCCTGAGTATGAGCAGGCCTTGCTCGGGGTCGAGGAGGTGCTGTCGATGCCATTTCGATGGTTTTACCTCAGTTCAGTGTAAGTTGAGTTCATCGACAGTCGAAAGTGAAAAAATAAGGGTATCGTGAGAAATTGGTGTAGGGCGAGAGTATGATAACTTGAATCAGAAAACGCGTCGCGCGTTTGACAATCAATTAATTAGATACCTAGGTACTTAACGAAGCGCGTTTATTTAGTATATAATACAAGGATTCCCCTCTTCGATTGGCGTATGTCTGGCGTAAACCCCCCACCTTACTCCAATTCTCCAAATTCGACGATAGTACGATAATGCAATTATGCGATTGGTCAACTACTCAAGTCGCGAATTTTCAGGTACCAAGTCGAGATTCTAATAAGAACACCAATAATGAATTCTGCTGCCTACCTCATAGGCAACGTTTTAAATTTTTATAGCTACGATCTTGTAAAATTATAAAATCAAATGCTGGCAGCAATTCAAGAGACTCCAAGTTCCAGTATCACAACATAAACCTCTAATCTCCCACAGCCACTGAGTGCTGTTCCCGCCCAACATTTGTCATCATGAATAAAGGGACAACCGCAGACCATTTTTTCCAAACGGAGTATGATATCTATTGAGTTTTCTTTTTCTAAAGTTTTCATTCTAATCAAGTTTCAACAGTGCCGAACAAGCCAAGAGGGACAGGAGGGCAGCAAAAGCTAGCAATAAAAATGGTAACCCCATTGTGCTGAAGTCAAAAATACTAGCTGCTATACAAGATCCAACTAGCCCATCAGCCATTCTTATTGCAGAGTCTGCCGGCTCAGTTCGCAGAGTAAATGTCGATGTGAGTTAGCAGAACAACACCTCAATGAGGACTAAGTCTTAACTCAACTACGGTAGACAGGGGATACTAAGCAGGTGTTCCGAGGCCCAGTAGCACCGGTTACATGCGTTGCTGTCGGCGGGTCTGGGGGCAAAACAGTATTTGCCGGCTCTTGGGATAAGGACATCTGGTCATGGGATCTTGCATCAAAAACACCCGGTCACAAGTACAGTGGCCATACCGACTTTGTCAAGGCTGTTGTGTCCACCAAGCTTGGTGGAAAAGACTGCTTGATCAGCGGAGGTGCAGATAAGAAGATTATAGTTTGGGACATTGAGACAGGATCTCGACTTCATGTGCTGCAAGATCTAGCTGTCTCGATGATGGCAGTTCAAGACCTCGTTATCGACCCAGTAGAGTCAGGACCTGACGAAGTCATACTTATCAGCGCGAGTA
Source organism: Jackrogersella minutella (assembly GCA_022578535.1). Classification (NCBI taxonomy): domain Eukaryota; kingdom Fungi; phylum Ascomycota; class Sordariomycetes; order Xylariales; family Hypoxylaceae; genus Jackrogersella; species Jackrogersella minutella. Next base: position 51,486 of record MU388196.1, read on the forward strand.
GCGATCCTCATATCCGTCGATGGCGCATTCGTCTTGACAGCTTTGAGCAAATCAAGGAGACATCGCCAGATGAACCAGGTGCTGCACGCCATACGATCCTAGAGCACGATACTACGGTGTACAAGGTGGTATTCGATAGCGAAGGCGAAGAGGTTGATCTATGGACATCAAGCGGTGATGGCACAGCAAAATGTCTATCACGGCTCAAGGGATTTGCCACTGACGATTCCATCAAACACGGCGATCATGTCCGGGCCGTTGCTTTAACAGATCAATGGGTAGTAACGGCCGGGAGAGACGAGGATATCAAGGTCTGGAATCGCACGTCGGGGAAACTGTACTCTACGCTTGAGGGTCATTATGATGAGGTCACTGACCTAGTAGTCATCGATGGGGGCAGACGGGTTATTTCTGTTTCCATTGATGGGACCGTACGAACATGGTCACTAGATCAGATCGAGCTCGACAAGATCAATAAGGAGAGAGAGGTTAAGGCAAGTGGGGTCGAAAAGGAAACCCTGGTAGAGCCGGTGAAGGGACTTATGACGTCCGAGGAAGAGGATGAACTTGCGGCTTTGATGGAAGATGATGATTGACTGACTACCTGTTACTATCCTACCTAGACCGAGGACTGCCAACTAATTTAACATCAGATGCCTCATAGGACTCACTGCTTACACCGCCGTTATTAAAGAGGCTCAGTTCGGACGTAACAAGGGAGCCCTTGGAACCACCATTCCAAAAATGTTGAATAAGCGCGAAAGCATGAGACACGCATGAACATACCGCATGTATGTATGTAGAGCTGGGATCTCTGCAAGTATAAAGCCTAAACATGCGGCTGCCGGCCGAACGAACGGGAGGCTTGTCTCACCTTGAAGGAATGAATACACGTGTGAAGGTTGACCGTCGACGAGTATCCCCTGAAACTTTAATTTCATGCCACTTTCTCGAAGTCTATTGTCTGACTCAGACCAAACGAACGCGGGAGATGGTGTGTGGGAAAGAAAGATATGCCATCGGTGTGCTGGTACGTGAGGCGTACACCGGAGAGAGAGGATTCGAACCGGTCAACATGTTCTTGTGTACTTCCCCTTGTCCTCCAACGCGAATGGCTCGATATCTGAACTACCATTCGAGGAACATCGCATACTCCAGACTCCAAATTGGCGCAATATCTCTAAGGCTGACCGTGTCTCCATTTACCAGGATTGCGATACTGGCCTAAGTTTCCGATCTTCGCCACGAGCTGGATCTACGTCAAAAAATGCGAGACCCAGTGATTTCTGTAGGGAACCGTTGATCTGCCGGCAGCCGTGTTTATTCCCCTGCTGTCCTGGCTAGATTAAGCAATAATAACCTATGATCTTGGTTAGAGATATTCGCATTCTAGCTCTGCCAGGGGTGTCAGGTAAGGTACATGACACAATTACCCTCGCCAACTACCGGAACACGAGAACTTAGCTGTATGAGAAGACCACATAAGGCTGCAAGATGTTAGATTAAGACCACGTTTCAAGGTTGTTGGCCAACACAGTTATGATTCGTATAGGCGAGGACCAGGGAGCCAGATCATACCCCTTTGCTTTTGCATGTGAACGCTGTCGTTTGTATTTTGAAAGTCGTAGCTAATGCGATGTGATGAGTGGCGGATACGCCATTTCAGCCACTTAGAAAAAGCAAGCCAATCCAAGATAAAACTTTTCTCATTTTTGCTTAATCTGTCTTTCATAAAGTTCTCGGCCGTTAATGAGGGCGTCCTGCAAAAGAAGCTGGGGGAGAAGCAAAATCCATAATATCCAATTAAACTGAAGCACGTCAAAATCCTAAAAAGGACAAGACAGCTATCCTACATTGTTACGATCTGCGGTATGGATGTGGTGAAGAATGTGGGCAGTGGGTTAGTTTGCTATCCCGGCTGGGCAACCACATAAGTTAAATGCGGAGAGCCGCTCATCTGAATCTGAATCTGTATGAACATAAGGTTAACATTTTAGTATTCAAGGACATCAGACTGTTGACCCTTACGTATTGGCGCCAACTTATTTTCGGGTACAAGGCAAAGGTCGGCGTCCGAGGAATCTTAACTCTCTTTGATTTAGCACGATGTGATTTGCTTTTCCTTTTCTACCTCCTACGTATATGCAGCCACATTCTTTTCTATGGGTTGCCGAAACATCCGTCTGAATTCGCTCATCCACCGAAGAGAAAGAGTTCGTCCGAACCTTGCCACACAAGTAGTTTCTTCATTTTGTGTCTGAAGATACACCATGGAAGTCGAGGCGAGGCGACAAATTTGACTTGCCGTAGGTTAGAATGCGAATTGGTAAAAAGAATCCCGCCAACAGTGAACCATTTAGAAATATAACGAGGTCAACGAAACAATATTAAAAAACAAAAAACAAAAAAAAAACATTGTTATATTAAAGGAATAGAGGTTTTACCTTAATTTGACCTTGGACTCGGTGTTACAATACTCGGAATTATCGTTATTGTTATAAGAGGTTGTCATTATTCGTTTAGCACATAAAAGGGGTATTTTAAATTCATCTATGCAGATCGCTATTCCTGGTAATCTGTACATAACAAACAGACCGAATGCGTTTGCCTTGTCATCTTCAAGCCCAAACGCCTACAACATCAACGGCAACTTGCTTTATACATACATGGCACGGATTTCCCATGTTAAGCCTTTTGTCTAGACCATAGGCCTACACCTATTCTCACTCAGATGCCAGAAACGCTAAACTTCAAGAACCTTTATTAGATTGACATCTCTAATCTAAATATCCGAACATCCCTTTCGGTAATCATTGCTCTAGTTTAATGGTCTGGAGTATGGAATCCTCGGCTTACCAGATTGGGAAGATTTAGATCATGGTTCCGTTTTTTACCTAGGTAAACACTTTGCAGTCTACTTTAGATTCTAACCCTGCCAGCCATGCCGTGGCGACACTACTCTACCATGCTGTTATCCGTCGCTCATATGAGGTGTGGGATAGACCTCAAGAAGAATAGTTATTGCCGCCACAGTGCCTATGCTTTAAGACACAACATGTTGTTATGTCCAGGTTTCCCCGGCGTACTATGTACGAAGTCCGAAGGTGTTCACCTCAGGAATGTCTACCAAGCAAGTAGGTATCTATGGGAGGTAATCTTTTCTTCACCTCTCTCAACCTTGTTTTAGTTCTCTGTTCCTCCTTCTTCTATGTATTTTCTATTTTCGATCACACGTGGATTTTCGGCCGTACGAGCGCCGAGATCCCCCACGATTTGTCTACGGGAGAACAGAAGTCTTGATCCTTCCCGCGCCTCGTCCAAGTCCTTCACCCCCAAATTATCAGTCGTATATGTCGATACCCCAAGGTCCATAAGCCGTTTCACTCAATATAGCTGCTACTTGGTTCAGATGACCGGCCTCCAGTAATATCCTACCCCCATTCGTATACTATACCAAATGAATCAGGATTGGATTTGGGGAGCCTCACTAGCCTGATGAGTATTTAACATCAGTAACGTACAGCCAACGCTATACGATAAATGATAACCAGGAAACGAATCAGCACTTACGAGTCCATAAGTCATTGTCCTCATTGACTTGAGCTTATAGTAAAAACTACGTTATGAGATTTCTGGTGTATCTTGGATGGCATCATGGGCGCAATATCTCAATATCATGGTAGCTTAGTTGCCTTTGAAGGGCCTCAAGATACCGTCTCAACTCAACTTCGACTACTTCCAAACTCACCAAACATTCTGATCATCCCTCCACTTCGATACTTCATAAGAGGGAGAAACCCGGAAGCTCCATTTGATGCTCAGTCGCGAATTCTGGCCACACATAAAGCATGTAGTGACAGAGCTGAAATGGCGCGGGCGTTCCTGAGGGAGTCCACGCCAAGCAATAAACGATTGGTCTTCATGAACGGGGGTACAGCAAGTGCCCAGGCGGAATGCGTATCCGACATCAGCAAACACCTCACAAATGGGGACTTCGAGAAAGCCGAACGTATCTTCAATAAACTTGTTCGAAATGGTATCGCCGGGTTATCTAGCCGGCGAAGAGCAGGTATCAGTTTCAAGTCGTCGCAGATAGGGGTCGCTGATGAAGAACAGAGGGGCCGAGGTGGCGGGATGGCTAACGATCCAGTATCCGAAGCTATGAGAGCTGCTGATGCCCTCGACCTTCAGACTGCCTTTCTACAATCTAACACTGAGGTTGATCTTACGACTGGAAACCGGCCTCGAAGCTCAAGTGTACCGATGTATCGAGTAGTCGATGATCTTCAGAACTCAACCCCTTTTTATATCTTCGGGGCTAGTAAATGGCAGAAGAGAAATTCTCGGGACTTGGACCTAGTCGAGGCCCAAACCCCTCGTCGTAGCTATACCATCCATGACCACCATAAGAATTCTCGACGAGTGCTGAATCCGGCTGGATCTCGAATAAACGAACTGAAGAGTCAGCCAAGTTCTCCATGCCAGGCTGGAGATGAGCATTTCAGAAAGCAATTAACACCCGCAAGTTTTGGTTTGTCGAGTTCGCGTTCTGTTGGGTTCGATTCGACGCCTAATACGCCCACAATATGCGAAGCTTTTGTCGTTGATGTTCGACATTCAGCCTCAACAGTGTCTCATAAGAAAACAAAGTCAGTGGATCGGATTTACTCCAGCGCCATACGCAACCAAGACATCCTCCTCTGCAGTTTCCCCGAGCCGCCACGTTCAAGACCGCAGAGCACAGCAAACAGTCCAGTATGTCAACAAACACCAACGATGAGATCCAAGTTCGCCACTGAGATCCCGAGACCAACATTTAGCACACCCAAGAGGTCTATGGTTAGACGCAATCCTCCATCTCCGCTCAAGTTGAACAAATCACCAAGACGACCGGTGAGTTATATAGATCGTGGTACAAGCACAAGGAGCAGCTACGTGGATCGAGGCACAACTACCGAGCCCGAACCTGAGCTTACTATCCTTGTATCTCATGAAGCTGACCCGGAGGATTATTCATCTGTCGACTTTGAGGATTGTTTTGAAATCGACCCCGATGAACCACATGAAACAGTCTTGCCTATGATCGAAAACCTGGTAATCCTGTTCAAGGCCGAAACACCAGACACACGGCTAGAAGCGACGATCCAAGCCTTTAGAGAGGGGACATATCCTGTATCTATGTCTTCACTAGGAGCTGAAGTTGAAAAGAATCCTAGCCGATCAAGCACACCGAGTCCTCGAGAGCCACGAACTATGCCACTCGTTAACCAGAGACCAAGGAGCTACGTGCAACACGCAGAAGTGGGACCTGCCTATCACCTAGAATCAGAGGAGTATGACCCATATGCATATGAAAAATATCTGTGTCCATCTCGCGCCTTGCCATCCAGGCATGATGGGCATAGTCACAGACCTTCCACACCACCGACCCCCGCCCAAACACCGCCACTAGTTACAAAGAAGTCTGACAAATGCTTTCATGATTTCACTACGACAAACTGTAGAACAGCAGTGGGCATGCAAAACTCCCTAAGATCTATCTTGAATATTTACTTCCCGCCAGAGGACGCAGGCTATCATCAATTTAACTTCCCCTTACTCCCAGAGCTCAGCAGTCTATGGAAGCCCGTGTTTCGAGAATCCGATTCTGGTACAGTTATACACCGAAAGCGAAAAGTTGATCTCATCCTCGCTATCGGATCGCAGCAAGGTGTTGACAAGGATTTTCTAGCTGCGATCAGTGGCTCTTTGGAGAAGCTCGGTACAAAGCCAAATGGCGTAACCCGGAGCGGAAGATTGGACTTGAGGTTAGTAGAGAATCAATTATTTGGGTTCTGTTATGTTGCTAACTAAGCGAGAAAGGTACCTCATTGCAAGCGCCATGCAAGCTTTCACTTCACAACCGTTAGCAAACCAAACTCAAGATAACCCCTTTACTAACCCACTGCTCTTGGCGACGTTGATTATACCACACCTCGAAACGTATATGGCTGCCCATTCCGCGACACGGTTTCTTTTGCTCGAGTACCCCCCAGAACACCTGTCGACTGTCCTGTCGTTGCAACGGCTGGTAGGCGTGGACCTCTTAAGGGTCGCAGGAATCCTATATTCCGAAGATGTCGTCGTAAAACCTTGCTCCGAAGTCAAAATACCGACACGAAGAAATACACACCTGCGTATGAATTCGCGATCTGGAGTCTCCACGATTAGTACAAGGACGGGCGCGACTCTTTCACCGACTGGGATAATGCCGGCCGAGACTCCTTCATTCTCGAAGGCTAACTATCTCATTACCTCGTCGGCTAATGAGTCTGAAATTGCTCATTTGATCTCTACTATATGGAAGATCCTCATTAACATCTCGACCTTCTACATCCCCGAAGGAATGGCTACAAGGGCTTCGATAAAGATTGATCGGGAGTTGAAGCGAGATTCCAAGCCCAAATCCCAAGGAAAACCGCTAGCCCAGACGCCCCTGATCAGCATGCAACGAGAATCTGCTCCCCTATCTAGCGCAGCGGCCCTAATGGACTTTCAGAAAAAACAGACAGCTGAATTATCACCAGACAGCGATACCCCGCCTCCACCTCCTCCTAAGCATAGGAGAAGGGAGTCTGCACGAATAGAGGCTCCGATTAAGTCTTCTAAGGGCTCTATATCCGAGACAATTAGAAGCAGCCGGACTGTCAAGACGATGCGGAGCCAGAGAAATAAAATACGAAACATGCTCGGCAGGGAGGCGGATTTGGAGAATGCATCGATTCGAGCGGATACAACGTCCGTTTACCAGGACTACTGGGACGAGGATGACGAGATCTTCGCTGCTGAGGAGCGCAAGTATATGCCCCTTTATGGCAGACACAACGGCCCTAGGAAGGGGAACAGTCGGAAGGCGCTGAAGTGGCTAGGCATTTCGACCTAGTGGCCTTAGACACGTCCTTTTCCTTCTTGTATACGATACCTACTCCTATTCAACTCACCCTTTTAATATTTCGATCTTATGCAGTTGGACTACAAGGTCATTGGTTCTCAAGAAATGCATTACTCACATTGTAACATATTCGGTCTGTCTCGTTCGTGTGTAAGATGGGGGGCCTCATATACATCTAAATAGAGGCAGGATCTCTAGCTTGATGATGACGATTGAGAAAGAATCACGATTGCTATATCTAGGGCATTGGACTGATCCCTTTTGAATTTGTTTTATTAAGGATAAATAGGGGTTGTAGCGAAGATGGGTACTGACATTGCTATCTTATTTTTCATCAAGTATATGTCTCTAAGCCGAATAACTGATACATTTATCATTTACTTAGCCTCGTTAGGTATTGGTTTGATTTTGCTCATAATTTCTATGGTAATTGCCACTTTAGTATGGATCTGATAGAAATGTAATCCACTGTGAAAGGAATAAGTGAAGAAAGGTTGATGAGAACGTTATGCTAGGCGAGGGAGGTAATAGGAGGTAATAGGAGGTGGATATGCGGGCATAAGGGATCTACATCTTACAGGCAAACCCCCACTAAGTACCTACCTAGGTACGAATTAGACGATTTGTCTCACGTCTCACCATTTACTCGTCTTACAATTAATAAACTCACTCAAGCACGTGTCAAAATACAAGGTCCCAATTACTAAATCAATAGGGGATTTGACACTACTAAATGAACGGGAAACTGTACAACAACCGACGGCCCCAGTGTAACCTCGGAAGTTCCATTGAAGGATCGGAGCGGTAGCGGACCATCTCAACCTCACGCTTCACAACCATGGCAACCCCCCGAAGCACAAACACCTCCCCGCCACCCCAGCGCCCCCGCTTCCGCCTCGAATTCCGCATCGTACACGACGGGCTCTCGACCCGTGCCGCGCAGGCGCTCACCGCCGCCGGGTCGCACGCGCACAATGGACAGTTCACACTATTCCCCAATCTCCCCCCCGAGCTGCGCCTCAAGATCTGGGAGTACCTGATCGCCCCCCGCATCGTCGCCGTCGCCTGTCTAGACGCCGAGGCGCCTCCCCCAGAAGAAGAGCCCGAGGAGCCGTGGACCAGCTTCCCGGAACTCTCCCCCAGCCCGCCCTCCGCCGTGCCCGTCCTCCTCTTCGTGAACCAGGAGAGCCGGGCCCTGGCGCTGAAACACTACGAGCCGGCCTTCTCGTGGAAGGTGCCGCACGTGCTGCTCTACAATAACGGCCACGACGACGGCGGCGGCGGCGGCAGTAGGTGGTCGCGGCCGCGGGTGTGGTTCAGCTTCGCGCGGGACGCGGTGTACCTCATCGGCGAGCTGGAGCCGTGCGACAGCTACGGGTTCAACAGCCCGACGGCGTACTTCCTGGGGCGCGAGGAGGCGCTGCGCGTGCGGCGCCTCGCCGTCGCCTTCGCCGCCCTCCGCTACGGCGGCAGCGGCAGCCAGCACATCTTCGGCGCGCTGTTCCATGTTGTGGATCGGTTCGCCCGCGTCGCCGGCGGCAAGGTGCTGGTTGCCGTCGCGCCGCGCGACGAGCTGACTCATGCGCTGATGGGCGGCGAGGGCCCGCTGGTTGGCGACGGCGGGGGTGGTGAGGGAGGGGGGAGTGGCCGGGGGTTTGGCGGTGGTGAGGGGAGGGGGTTGGTCGCTGTGGACATTGAGGAGGTTAATGTCGTGCAGAAGATTTGGAGGGATTGGTATAGAGGGTCGATTGTTTCCTCGTCGTTGGCGAATATGCAGTTCGAGTTGGTGAGGGAGTCGGATTTACCGGAGGAGATTTGGAAGCTTGGTAGTAGTGCTACAAGCAATCCATGAGGACGGGAGCACGGAGGACGAGGAAAGAGGCATATAAATAGTCAAAAATGACCGGGTATGGTTTTACATGCTCTATATACACTGCCCTCCTCTTAGGTTGAGTGGTGACTGGCTATTGCCAGAAGACGCCTAATAGTACACATGTACAATACACACTACAACGACGCGAAGACACCCCCTCCATTTTTTGGGGTACTTTAAACTCGCCTCTATTGCCGCCTTGACCGTAGTCTCTATCGTGCGTCCTTTTTGTCTTTGCCTATCATCCCACATAACGCGGGCGCGCCGCCATCTGTACGCCCCTTGATGCCACCGAGAAGCCAATCTGTTAGGCCGACGACTTTGGCGCCTATGCCCTTTTCCCATTCTCCATGCTCGTCTATGTGTTCGATTGTGTGGCTTATTACTCGCCCTTCCTTATCGAACTCAAAGACGAATAAGCCGGTAAACGCTTTCTTCTCACCTAAGCGCAGGGTGCCTCGGAGAGTGTCGTCTAACTTCTGTTCTCCGTCTTCCTTTATTGTAGGAGAGTTCTTTAGTTTGCCATCTGCCGTCCTCCATTTTACGACTAGTTGTTCGCCATACGCCTCAGATCGCTTGGGTGAGGAGTAGTAGGGTTGGCTGACCATTCGTTCTGATAATATTTCCAACCTTACATTGCCAATTATGGGCACTCGGTTCCATACTAGTGGTGACGTCCATAACGCCGCTATATACGCAACTCTACCGGATACTGTAGGCAGGTATGGGTGTGTCGAGGGGAATAGGTGGAGGGAGATGTTAGGCGATAGGATTTCTTGTGGCAGCGGAGATTGCAGTAGGGTCGGGAGTCGTTCTTGAATAATTCGTAGAGCTAAAAGTAGTTAGCATACTGTGCATAAACTAGAGGCATTGGAAGTAAGCGCACTTTTCCCTAGCTTGACTTTCCGTTCGTTATCTGGGCCACGTCGATTGCTAGCGGGGGAGAATATATCGAAATCCGGAAGCGAAGAATTGAACCATATCGGCGGCAAACTGTGATGCGATGATAGAAACACAGCGGTGGCGGGAGACCTTGGTGCTATTGTCGGTGCTGTGGCGGGTATGGATGGCGAGGAGGCGACATACGCAACTGGTGGGAGTATGCGCAGGGTAGCTCTAGAGCTCACAGCGGTAGACTGGGCTCGAACAAAGCTAGTTGGGAGGGACATCAGTCGGAAGCCTCAATGGCGGCGTCAACAAATGGATAGATTCATCAATTCGATCTAAGAAGATTATTACGAGTTTGCAGTGAACTCGTAAATGTTTGTAAGTGAATAGGAATGTATGTAGAAATACATAGTAGGGTAGGTTTTGATATGATGTAAGTGAAGCTTCAATTTACCAGGCTGAATTTTAAGTAGGGCCTGTTCAGGTGGTACGGTAGGCCAGGGTAGTACCGGTACGCCGAAAATAGAGGGGTTCCACTGAAAGTATGCCGAAGATGTGGGAGACAGTGGGGTCCACTAACTATTTAGACTGGAGAGAGACACAGTCCGGAACCCACCGACCTGTCACCTAAATTCAGGTAGGTAATGTCTCTGATCATTAATTCTCTAGTAATCTAGCAGTCTAGTAGAATACGGATCTATATCTTTTTTGATGTTTTCTAGCTGACAATCTACACAAAAATGATAGGTATTTTGACTACTCATGGATGTTGGTACATCGACGTATGTATGTAGGTCTGCAGGTGTTCTGGAATATTTTTTTCCTCGGAGTGATCAGTGGCATACATAGGTAGTGGCATGTAATGATCGCGTTTAGGTATTGGTAACCAAACCGGATCTTACCGATATCACTTCTATCATAATTCCGATGTTCTTTTTCTTTAATCCGGCTATTATTCCTTTATTCATGTATGCATGTATGTGCTGTCTGAATCATACCTCGTCCAAGTGTTCTTAATGTAGTGGTCAAGATGTCCTTTGTTGTTGATAAGTAGAAAGTTAAGAAGATGAAAGAACATTGCGAAGTGACGAAACTTGAAGACAATTCAATGTCAGTCAGGGGTAGGGGTCGACGGATTGACACTTGCCAGTAATCCACTACTCAGGTGTCAAAATATCTGGTTATTTTCTTTGAAACAAATTTAAGTTGCTTATTGCCCACAAGGTAGGTTACTTCAGCAGTTTTTTAGTTATTACGGCAAGGTTTACGCCTCGTGATTAGATCGGGTGGCTAAACCGACTTACGTTAGCAGCTGGCAAGCCAGTAAGATATTCAGGTAGCACGCCAAGCAGCCCACTTTGGCTGTGTCTTTAGGCCCAGTCCCCATCCACAAATGATCTGTGCACAGGGCAAGTTACCATAGTACATAGATACGGTGAATGGTGGAATAGGTTGGCCGTTCTTTCCTAGACGCAGTAGCCTGCGGCTTGTCTCAATTCTCTTTCTACATCACCAGCAACGTCAACGACACCCCTTCCTTTTTACATCATCTCAAGTCCTAACTTCATTTCGCAACAAACAAACAAAATAAGCATCCATCTTCATCCATTCAACCTAACCTCAACTACCTGATTTTGATCGCTTATCATCAACAACTACTACTACAACAAATCCTCGTTACCGAGTCTCTCTCGTCTTGTTAAGACATCGCATTTCACCTCCAGTCACCCGCCAAGATGAATCCTGAGTAGTAAGTTTTCCCCTTTCACCGTGTCGCCAAGCGACAACAACATCGACGAACAATACTAACTACTTGACTCCAGTGTCTGACCCCTCACTTGACTCATTTTCCTTAGTTGTCATCCTTCAAAATGCAACACCATACACCTTCACGAATCTCGAAACATTTCTAATACCGTACTCGAAACATCTCAACATCCTCAACCATGGCGCATCTACCTTCTTTCCCATCTTCCCAGCTTCCTGGTCTTCACCCAAAAAATCAAGCCAAGCTAGATCAGGTCATGCATGCTCCGAGTTCGCCGCTAACTCACCGTCACAGATATGACTATCTCTTTAAGCTCCTCCTCATCGGTGACTCCGGTGTTGGAAAGTCTTGTCTTCTATTGCGATTCGCCGATGATACCTACACTGAATCTTACATCTCAACCATCGGTGTGGACTTCGTATGTTGATATTCCGCCGAGAACGCTACCTGGATGCTGACCATCTACAGAAAATCCGAACCATCGAACAAGATGGCAAGACTGTAAAACTGCAGATTGTAAGGACTACAGCTCGGAATTAAGACACTTCTTTATGCATTTGCTTACTAGAATATAGTGGGATACCGCTGGTCAAGAACGATTCCGAACCATCACTTCATCCTACTACCGAGGCGCCCACGGTATCTGCGTTGTCTACGATGTCACCGACATGGACAGCTTCAACAACGTCAAGCAGTGGCTGCAGGAGATTGACCGATACGCCACCGAGGGTGTTAACAAACTCCTCGTCGGAAACAAGAGCGATATGTCGGACAAGAAGGTTGTAGAGTACACCGTTGCCAAGGTACGGAGTTCTGCACCACGCCAATCTCACAGCCTTGTCCAGCAGCTGTTAGATTAGGTGATGAAATTTGACATTACTGTTACTAACTGGACCTACAGGAATTCGCTGACAGCCTCGGCATTTCGTTCCTCGAGACCTCGGCCAAGAACGCTTCCAACGTCGAGCAGGCTTTCTTGACCATGGCCCGACAGATCAAGGAGCGAATGGGATCTCAGGCTACCACAAACACCAAGCCTGGTGTTCAAGTCGGACCCGGACACAGCGTGTCCAGCTCGTCCAGCAGTGGTTGCTGCTAAAGCGGCTGGTTTTGATACCCTCGTGCAGTCAGCACCCTCACATGCATTTTGATTTCCGATTTCCTGGGACGGACTGGCAGTAAAGGCAATGCATATTATCTGGTCAGGATGGCAAGGAGGTGTGGTGTGTTGACTTCGCTTTTGACTGCGGATAGATGAAATACTCACATCACTTGGATCCTCAACTCATCGCCGAAATTGTCCACCAAATATTATTCCGCAGGAAACACTACCAATCCTAGCATGTGAGAGAGCGGGTTCATCTAATGGTCGAGGAGAGCCGTCAGCAAAGGCCAGCTCTCATCAAGTTACGTACTAATGCGATTTTTCTCTCATGACTCAGGCGAAACCTGTTTGTACTAGAATCTGCGCGGTTACTTCTTAGAAACCTCTGGCATTTCTGCGGATGGAGAGGGAAAGAAATGAATTCTACGTTCGTGTGTATTTTCCATGACCTTGAAGGGGGGAATTGAGAGATGTGACATGCGAATTAATGGAGAGAAGGGAGTGGTGTTTAACGTCCTTATTCATCAACGCCGTCGTGGTCATTCTCGTTTTTCTTTTTTTTCCGGCGTAACGCATTCTTTGCTTGCTTGCTTGCAAATCAGGGGATACTTTAGGTAATCATACAGACTTGTGCACAGAAATTTAGGATCCATGTCTACTTGGTGATTTGTACCGCTGGCTGCCTGTGCGGATCAGACAGGCAGCAAAACCCCCGGTGACCATGCCTTAACCGTGACATCATCTATGCTATCAATATCGTGTAAGCGCTCGCCATAAGGGGGTTAGGGTCCCACGGCGCATGCTTTTCTTACGTCATGTTCTATTCCGAGCGGTATCGAAGGTTCGTTGATTTGCTAGCGTGGGATGAGTGCCCTATGGAATTTGTTGAGCTCTGTGGTTTTGGTTGGCTTCTCTTGCCTATTAGGAAGTTGACGGGTAGCGTACTATGAGAGCTACTTGTCGCCTTGGTCATAACCTTTTTCGATAAGTGTATCCTATTCTAATGGCTTATGTTAAATATGATCATAAATTATAGGCAGATACAAAATCTATCCGGATAGATCCAATGTCCCTACCGTCCATAAGAACTTAAACACATTGATTTCAAATGGTATCGTAAATTTAGAGCCCAACCAAATTACCCCTATAAGGATAGAGGCTGAGTAGAATCTCCAATACGCCTCCATTCTAGTCAACCCGATTTATCTGTCTCAGGGGCTCTTCACTTGCCCTCTCTTCCGTTTCAAGGCTGACGTTCATCTTTATCTGTTTCTTCCTGTTTATAAGAGAGAGCAGATAGCTTCCATGCGTCAGGTGATGACCCGATGCCTCAGCCTCGGAGTCTTTGAGGATGGTCACGTTGCCTAGGCATAATGAGGCAAGAACGCACTGTTGGGTCAAGTTAACGTATTATGATAAATGAGGTATGGCTGCTGTAGGAATTTGCGATGACCATGAAAAGCGTCAATGAGACGAATGCCCAGGTGATCCCATTCTGCTACAGAGTTAACCAATTTGAGCCACGTATATTTTTATAGAGAATAGGTATATGGGAACTTACCTTGGCGCCGTCAATAATTTGGCTTTGACATCGTCAGGAAGACTATTCACGGCATCGTAATTGTTTGAGTAGACGGAATCACGCGAAAAGCCCGACATGTTGTTAAAAACAGTAGACATGATCGTGACTCGTGAGAGCCAGGGTGCCTCCAAACGTCATAGCAACACCCATGACGGAAATGACAGTAGCAATATGCTCTGGGAAGAACCCGACGGCATGGAAACTATCCGGCATGAACCGCAGACCCGTCCCCGCACCGGTAAGCGCCATCATCCCGTAGATCGTAGCGGTGTGCTCAAAGGAGAGGGCCCATGCTAGTAACCCGACCCCGACGGCTTCGATCACTGATCCGAGGAATAGGAGCAGGAACGTTTGACGGGGCCAACCGTTGCAGAAGACTACCGAGAGATATATGTCAGCTATGATCATTAGGTATGTAGGTCGTGGTAGGGGATTGTCTAAACCAACCTCCAAGTCCCGGAGTATAGAAAAGCAGCTGGACGCCAGCCCTGTCGGAACCGAAACCCTATTGTGATGTTAACAAGTGAATGTATAAGATGGAGTTGTCTTAGTCGGAGAATCACATACCTTAACTATTGTGAAGTAAATGTCAACGAAGTAAAGGACCTAGACAGTTTAGTAGGCCTACTCAGACCTTGGAGTGGGTACACCCACACTGTACATAGCCATCCCAGTAGCAAAGTTAATGTAGCACAGCAGGCTAACATTGCGGTCCTTCACTACGTTCCAAGGCAACATCGGCCGTTGGAAAGACAGCTTATGCGATAATGCGCCCGAAGACATCAAGCACTCGTAATAGAGCCAAGCACACGCTAACAAAATACCGACGATGAGAGGGACGAGCACAGCGGGATGGTTCCAGTCGTACGTCGCACCAGCCCAAGTCAAAGCCAGAATTATAAGACCGAAGCGAAACAAGAACAGGAGTTATCCCCCGATATCAACGGTCGTGATGCGCTTTGCGAACCGCTCGCGACGGTCGGCTTCTTCCTCGTTCAGTTCGGGGATGGGCTGGGGCCCTAGGAGATCCCTCCGGAGGAAGAAGACGACGAGGACGCCGAGGAAGGCGATGGGAAGGTTGATTCCGAAGCACCAGCGTCAGTTGGCCGCGGTGAGGTATCCGCCGATGACGGGGCCGATACCGTAGCACATGCCCCCCGTGAAGGCGAACAGGGTCCAGTTCTTCGCGTTCTCCTTCAGGGACACCTTGTCCGCCATGATGGCGCGGATGATCGTATTCATACCCGCGCAGGCGACGCCTTGCAGGGCGCAGCCGAGGAGGAGTGCCCCGAAGGCGCTGGTCGGGGCGGAGGTGCAGAGGGCGCTGCCGACTAGCATGGTGAGGGAGCATGCTTGCAGGGCCCAGGGTTTTCCGAATATGTCGGCCATCTGTGCCCAGAAGGGGATGAATGCCGCTGTGGTTAGGTTGAAGGCTGAGATGATCCAGTTTAGTTGAGCGACCTCACCTAAGATCTGGTTAGTCTATATGGCGGAGGCGAGTGAGTTGTATGGGGGCTTGCCAAAGTCGGCAGCGATCCCTGGTAGAGCGCTGGCGACACTATTGTACAAATTAGCCCTTAATAATACTTAGTCCAGAGGAATATGCCATACATCGTGACATCAAGAGCTTGAAGAGCATGGGGGATAATCAAACATCCGATGAGCTTCTATCGATACTTCACAGCAGCTCTCTCTTCGGCTTTGCAATGTGGACAGCCTCTCTTCTTAGGGGTTTCATTATTAGACTCGACAGTTGTAACGAAGCTCGCTTGAACTACTTCTCGAGCCTCTTGGGCTTCTTGCTGTATTTTGTTCTTCTCACGTATACATAGTGTCTTTGGCTTGCCCTTTTTCTCGTCACTGTTGGCCTTCTTTGAACGAAAGGCTCGCACTGCTAGAGTAATCAACATGGTGATCGACTATCCCTATACAAGGACGAAACTGTAGAGTATAACGAAGTGATATCGATTAAGAACTATATATCTACCATATCAGAAAGGGTACCGCAACGAAGTGACTGCATTGCCATATATATGTCTTCACACTGCAGCTCTCCTATGCATTGTGGATATGATGCATTGATGGACGCCATTCCCGCTTGTTTTGAAACCAACGCGATAGCTTAGGAGGCTGAAGGCATTTAGTGCCGTTGACTAATATGTCAATATTCATGGCTGGATTGGTGAATAGAGTCCTACATGACTCCTTAACAGCTGATGAGGTTACGCTGTGCCTCCTTGGTAGGTGTATGTGCCCAACGACGGATATCGATCAACTGTAAGCGAATGCGAAGAAAAGGGAGGGTTTGTTCGAAACAGGGCCCGAATTCTAGAAGCTCAAGCATTCCACTTAAATCAAGAAGAGCCAATCAGAATACTGATGATAACCATAAAACCCGCTTTATAGACGTGATGAGGAGCGTGGCTGATGCCCTAAATAATTGATTAGCGATAAGAGGTAGGCTTATATTAGCTCCTTATTGGGCTTACCTTTAGTTACCTAGGTACTCTCGCATTCACTTCCTATCAACTTCTCAAACTTAAAGCTTCATGAAGGGAATATCTCAGTCATGCTATATAATTCAGTGTCATCATAATAGGAATAACTGAATGCTTACGACTGAACTTACGTATAGCTTAGTCCTATTTACCAGTCGGCTGTCTCATTTGGAAAAACTATTGTTGCGAGACACCTTGGCCGCTGTTTTTGTCTTCTTCATGTGGTACGAGCATAGGTCCAGGTACCTAGTTGATGGATTCTCAACTTTATCACTCCTACACTAAATGCATCTTTCGAAGTAGTCTTTCAGGTACTCTTCAAGATGTTTCAATTAAATCTTCATCCGCGGCAATATCAACATTTACCTCGGCTACTCTCATTCAATTTGGGGGTTCAAGGTCTCTCATGTCAAACTCAAGTCATGCTCCCGAACACTTGACCATCTCAGCATTAACTCTATCAAGTGATAAGACAGTCAAGCCACCACCTTGATTGAGGTCTTCTAAAGATTTCCAGAAAGGTCCAACAACATACCGGAATAACTTAATTCCCGCTTATGTTCAGCTTTGAGGACTATAACGGGCAGCCAACCAACAATCGCCATAATAAGATGTTCGCGAGAAAGGTCATGCAGCCCCGAAACAATGGAACGACTTTCGAAAGTCCCACATAGATCTTCGTTACCCCGCGAATTGGAATCTAGGTATATCATATATCATTCGACAAATTGCATTCGGTTGCTAGTACGGCTAAGCCTCTTAACCTAAGGCGTCTATATATCGATGAAAGGCTGAAGAGACGATAAGCAGGCCAGGGAGAAAGTCTTTATTCCAAGAGACCGGACACTAGGTAAATATTGTTAGGTGCGGGGATCCCGTGCAACCCGTGGTCCATTTGTCCGGAATTCAACTATCTAAGGGGTAGATCAATCCTATCTGACTTCTGGAACTAGTGGCAACAAGACCTTCTTCGGTCTTCGTCTTGAAAGCAGCAGCACTCGTCCGATTGAAAAACGGTTAAACATTCGGATCGAGGCGTCAAGTAAACCCTTCTCGTTCTGTAGCCTTCTCCCCTCAGGTATATGCTATGGACGTGTGCAAAGTTGTCAGCACGCCAAAGTCTCCGAATCCTCCGTCATCAAAGACCGATTTCACGTGTCATCCTTAGCCAGCAGCGGTGGATTTATCTCGTCATCTAATTTGTTTCTCGGGATAAACCAATAATAGATCAGTTTCTACATCAAAGTCCATTCTCGAAGAACCCCAAATCAAAAGTGAAAACAGGTTGTCAGTTTAAGGATTCCGGGGTCGCAGCAACTACTGCGTACATCGCCCAGAATCCAGATCGCCATACATGCTGGACTCCACATTTCTCCATTTGAGGATCCCCTTCTGCCCCTAGGTACAGGTCCGCATCATCAGCTGAGGTCACATTGGTCACGTTTCTCAACCTCTATGCCCGTATTATATTACATCAATATACACCTCGCTACATAAACGAGGTGCTCTCACAGTCACTTAGCCGATAGACAAACTCGATCTTTTTCCAACTTCAGCTTTAAATCGCGATCAACTAGGAGAACCATACAACTTTTGCTAAACGAGAAACATACCAGACCCTTTCGGATACGGTAAGATGTCTATTCTTCTTTAAGTGGATTGCTCAAGTTCCCACTCCGATTTCCGATCCCACGAGCACCACGAGACGCCTTTCCCCCGACTACCCAACCAGAATCCACCCACTTGTCCGAAAACTACCCCACGAACCTAGACTCTTCGCATGAGCTCTTCACTCACGACTCGCAACAAGCCTTAACCCCGTGGGGTTGGTAACAGTTAATCGTCATCGCGACAAGCAGGGTACCTTGGTAGGTTCTCAAATTATGTACCCTTCCTTATCGCGTTCCATGTCTGATCTCATCCTTTGCCTGTCTGCCCCTTGCCTTGCCTTCATGCGCCATCATTGCTACCGTCCTATGTAATCTCTCGTGGCTACCTGGTAGACATAAGTACTAATTCATATTATATAGAGGGCAATTTGTGACAGATTATATATAATTTCTCTATCGTTCAAGTTATTGGATTGAGGCGAATCTGCGACATTATATCGCACTGTGGTCGCTGACACAACTCGACCCGGTCGATCTCCAGACTCTCTATCCTGGTTGGAGGTATGTGAGATTCCGTTTCGTCTCTAGTACTTTTACCCAGAACTCTCGGCAGATTGCCATATTTCTACATTCAGATTACATGTCGTCGGTCCTGCGGATGAGTATCTAGTTCACTTCAACACGCCATAGCCAATCACGTTGCTTTCCTGTGACATTATGTAAAGGGTGGTACCCCAATCTGGCAATACCTACCAACACATGTGATAATGAACTACGCACTTGGGTCGACATGGCGAGTATCGGATCTCTTACTATTGGGTCCACTCCTCGTCGATTAACTTTGGGCTTCCTTTTCATACTCGGCTTCCGGGTTCATTTATATTTCCTATTTCTCTTCGATGCCTTTCTCTGGTTTTCCTATAATGCCGTCTCACTTCCATTCTTATCGTGGTATAACTCAAGTGTGATGCCACCCTATTGTCTCCAAGATTGTCATTACTTCTACCGCACACCTCTGCGCGGCTTGAGTATCAACACTTGCGTCTCCCCCCTATACATTTGATAGACCGAAATAAACTAACAAGATGCCCACCCAAGTTCGTATTTTTGCTATGCCCAAGTCTCTTGGCGAGACCCTCAGTGCTAGCTCTTCGACACCTAAATTGCCTTCTACTCAAGAAAACAAGAACAACAGACCGGCGAGCCCTGAGCTCAAAAGTCGGCCCCCCATCATGGAGACGATACCAGAAAGGCCCAAAGCGGGAGGTCTTACGTTTTCTGGTCAGGATAGTTTACCTAAGTTACCCATACCGGAGCTTGAACATACATGCAAGAAGTACCTAGCTGCCTTGAAGCCGCTACAAGGGCCAAGGGAACATGCTGAAACGAAGCTTGCCGTTCAAGAGTTCTTGAAGAAAGATGGACCAGAACTTCAGAAGAAGCTACAGGAGTATGCTGTTGGTAAAACAAGTTACATAGAACAATTTTGTATGTTCACTCTCCTGTATCACATAACGCATTTGCTTACCTGCGAATAGGGTACGATTCATACCTAAACTATGATAACCCCGTCGTCCTGAATTTGAATCCATTCTTTTTATTAGAAGATGACCCCACGCCAGCAAGAAATAACCAGGTTACCCGAGCAGCGTCTCTCGTTGCATCGGCACTGGAATTTGTGCGAGCAGTACGCCGAGAAGAATTGCCACCTGATACAATGAAGGGCACACCTTTAGATATGTATCAATACTCTCGACTCTTCGGCACTGCTCGGGTACCGACAGAGAATGGTTGTCAGATAGAACAGGATCCCGAGTCTAAACACGTTGTTGTGCTATGCCACGGACAATTCTACTGGTTCGACGTACTCGACGACAACTCAGATCTTATCATGAGTGAAAAGGATATTTCCATAAATCTTCAAACAATTATAGACGACGCGGCTCAAACACCGATCCAGGAAGCCGCTAAAGGAGCCTTTGGCATCCTGAGTACGGAAAACCGGAAGATCTGGTCGAGCTTGAGGGACGTTCTTACTAAAGAGGAAGGATCAAATAACGCAGACTGCCTTGGTATTGTTGACTCGGCTTTATTTGTGCTATGTCTCGATTACACGGAACCAGCGACGGCGGCCGCGCTATGTCAGAATATGCTTTGTGGTACGAACGACGTGGTGAAGGGGGTACAAATCGGCACTTGCATAAATCGATGGTACGATAAGCTTCAGATTATTGTCTGCAAGAACGGAAGCGCGGGTATCAACTTCGAACATACTGGCGTGGATGGTCACACCGTACTTCGATTCGCTAGCGACCTTTACACGGATACCATCTTACGCTTTGCAAGAACCATCAATGGACAAGCCCCTAGTCTATGGAAGACTGCGAGTCCGGATCCGTCAAAGCGTGATCCTGAGAGTTTTGGAGACGTCACCACAACGCCGCACAAGTTGGAGTGGGATATATCGCCAGAGCTCAACATCGCCATCCGGTTCGCCGAAACTCGGCTTGCGGATCTTATCAGCCAGAATGAGTTTGAATGCTTTGACTTCAGCGGCTATGGCAAGAACTACATTACTTCCGCAGGATTTTCGCCAGATGCCTTCGTGCAGATGGCCTTCCAAGCAGCATACTACGGATTATATGGACGAATTGAGTGTACCTACGAACCGGCTATGACTAAGGCTTTCCTACATGGCAGAACCGAGGCTGTCCGGACGGTCTCGGAAGAATCCGTGAATTTCGTCCAGACGTTCTGGGCGGATAACCCAGCGGAGGCAAAGGTAGATGCTCTACGCAAGGCATGTCAGCAGCATGTCAACGTCACCAAGGAATGTTCCAAGGGACGAGGCTGCGACCGACACCTCTACGCCCTATTCAGTGTCTGGCAGAGGTACCTCGACGAGGAGAACAGCCGCGCACCAAGTAGCCTGGGATACTCGAGCCCGATCGAGAACGGCTCGAACGGGTACAGCTCGGAGCAAGGGTCCGTCTTCGGCAGCCCCGGGAAGGAGTCGGTGCTATCCTCGAACGACGAAGTGCGCACGCGCCAGCGGGGCGACAGCACCAACTCGCGGTGCCCGGACCACCAGGTCCCGGCCATCTTCGCGGACAACGGCTGGGACAAGCTGAACAGCACGATCCTCTCGACGTCCAACTGCGGGAACCCGTCGCTCCGGCAGTTCGGGTTCGGGCCGACGTCGGGCGGCGGCTTCGGGATCGGGTACATCATCAAGGACGAGGGCATCAACATCTGCGTCAGCAGCAAGCACAGGCAGACGAAGCGGTTCGTGGACACGATGGAGAGCTACCTGCTGGAGATCCGGCGGATCCTGAGGATCACGAACAGGAAGAGCACGAGCTCGAAGCAGACGCGGGCGAGGGAAATCGACCCCGAGAGGCCGAGGCAGTCCCACCACAGGCTCAAGACCAGGGGCCGCATGATCACCGGCACCGAGAGCCTAAGGGCGCTGGCCGCACGGTCGAGCACGGGGACCAGGAGCCCGACGGAGGAGAGTCTCATGATGAGCGAGGATGATGAGCTGGGTGGCTGTAAGTGTTTTTCCTACTTCTAGTCTACGGTTTGGTTTAAACATTCGCTGACATAACCGGCAGATGGCTTTTTCGACGCGGGAATGCTGCTCCAGGCTCTCAAGGCGCGCGGCGAGGCTCTCGACCAGGGCGAGTCGAAGGCCTCGGAGCGGGCGGCGGCTAATGCGAGGAGAAGGGAGATCGGCAAGAAGTTGCGGCTGGTCGAGTATTGAGGTCGTCATCATATGCATATAAGACGGGTTACGATGTAGAGCCTGCCTTGGTAGTGGGGTGGTGCTTGTGCCTTTGCCGAAGAGCGCGGGGGACGGATAGGAGAGTGTGCGTACTACGTTTGTGATTTGGTATCCGTGTCTTACATAGCGTGGGCTCGTATGGATGCGTTTATAGTGTATAAGCTAACGATTGAATATTTACCTATGCATATCATGAGCCTTCTTCGTCCTGGGGGCATCAGTGATCGGCCAACAGACCGCTACGGTTATTACAACGCGAAATGTGGCAGGAACTTGCGTCTCTAAGTGCTTCTGTACATTCGTGGCTTCGGTGAGATGCCGTATGATCGGGCGACTTATGCCTCATCAATCCTGTTTTTCAACAAGTAGTTTTGCTGTCACCCGAAGGTTCATTCAAGAAATGAACGCTATGGTTTATTCTGATGGCATTGGAATGGGATGGAATATGAAGTGTCACAGGAAAAATGGGATATGTCCTGCTGGGTCTCATGTGTTGCTAAAACGGAATTGCTTTAAAGCAACGAACGGTTCCCGATCTTTACCAGGTAGGTATCTAAACGATTTCATCAAACTCTCAACCCTTTGGCATTTCAATTTTTCAAGAATATCCTACCTGACCAGGCTTAATTGAGGTATTACGTCCAGATAAAATGGCCGAATCAACGGCAGCCACATCTATTCCCTTTATACCTTATAGTTCCGGTTCCAACGATCCCCTCGAACCAAGTGTATATCAACAGAGAGAGAACTTCTGCTTGGTGAATATGCCCTCCTCGCTTGCTGAGCAAAAAGAAACGGCCTTGTCTCAGAACCAGGCCGAAGATGCAGATAAGCGGACAGAAGAACAAAAAGACCATACCTGTAAGTTTCTATTCTATATGAAGTCTAAAATTAGTTATGAATACGAATATTCACGAAAAAATTCAGTTGGTAAATTCTCTAAATAATAATACGGGATGGAATAGAAAACTCCATTGAACCATGGATTGAACGATGTCGCTTGCTAAACTTGGAGTTTGACGTTCATCGACTTGCACGATATATTGTGTACCGGTATGTTGCGAATTCGAGTGGAAAACAAGTCCTTAAATGCCTATTCGGCATCGAGGATGCAGATCTCTCCAAGCAGGATACCTTTGGAAGATCAGCCCTCTTTTATTGTCCTGGTCACAGAAACTTTTTGCCGTATATTTTATCTCACATTCAGGACCATATAAACCTCCTAGACAATAGGTATCTACGGACTCCATTACATTATGCAGTCATACTTAATGAAGGTAGTTTACTGTCAAGTATTTCCTAGCAAAGGATACGAACATCGAAATTAGAGATCAGGAAGATAAGAGGCCAAGACGTCACGATTCTCCTCGTGCGGTTATGCCTGCGGTGTCTGGATAACAACGGGAGCTTGGCTATGCTACAAGAGTTTCAACCTAGGCAAATAGCAATAAGATAGTTGAATAACGTTAAGGATAAGCTAGTAAAGAAGAACGCGGTTGTCGAAGAAACCAACGAAAACAACCCTGCGTCGGCTCAAGAGAAGATTGGGTTGAGAAGAAGAGTCAGTGATATCTTAGGTGAAAGGCATAGCGAATCTACTCAAGTATAATGAACTGGTGGAGGTAAAAGAGACCTTCAGGGATGAGTCGGCCGTCTAGCTAGCTTGATAGGAAGTTTGAATTTGTAACCGAAGGCTATCTAAATTTTGCCGAGTCCGCCCAGGTCATTCTATCGATTCTACATTCTCCAGTAAACCTCCTATCTCATTAAATATTACATTTCTTTTTTTTCCCTCTGCAAAGTACTCACCCCTTAACTCAACTCATGAAACTGCCCATGGTGATTCGCGTTATAATCCCTCTCGCCGACCACATTGCCCCCGGCCTCGAACACGGTCGGCGGCACGTTCGGCTGCGGGGAGTGCTGCTGGGGCGGGTACCCCGCCACGCCGCCCTGCGGGTTCTGCTGCCAGTTCGAGTTGATCGTCGATGACGGGCTCGTGGGCTGGAAGCTGCCTGGCCGGTTGCTGCTGTCCGCGAGCTGCGAGACGGGGCTCGTGGAGCTATTTCGGTCCAGTTCGAGGGCCGCCGCCGAGACGAAACCGCCCGGGTTGTTCGGGTCGGGGTAGTGCCCCTGCTGCGGGTACTGCTGGCTGAAGTGCGGGTTGTATGGCTGTTGCTGGAACCCTGCGACAGGCGGTTGTCCTGGCCCTCCGTTGGTCCCGGGGCCTTGCTGCATCTGCGGAGCGCCGGCGGCAGCGGCAGCGGCGTCCTTGCTCTTTTTGCTGTTATGGCGGATGAGGAAGAATATGCCAAGGCCAATCAAGGCGAGACCGGCAACGCCTCCTACGACGCCACCGGCGATGGCACCGACGTTTGTTGAGGATTTCTTGGAAGAACTATTCGATCCCGATGAACTGGATGAGCTTGACGAGCCACTGTTTGTCAAGGAGGTTGCGCCGGCAGATGAATCGCTTGTTGCGGTTTCGTCATCGCTGCTAGCCTCGGTGGAAGAGGCCGCGTGCGTCCCCGTGCTCGAGTCCTCGTCTATCGAGACGGCAACCGGGGTGAATGACCGGCCGTCGGTCTCGCCGCTGTAGGTGGTGTACAGCTGCTGCGGTGTGGAGGCGCTGAGGGTATCGCAGTAGTAGTCTGAGATACCGGAGAAGAACGTGACTGTGCCGCAGTAAGGTGCGCTCTTATGTGTACTATCGAGTTGTGAGCGTTATGCTAGCTTTCATAGACGGCATGTAACTTACCACTTGACGGTGAAGGTGTCTTGTGCGCATCCATCGTCACACGCGCTTGAAGAGTAGTAGTCTAGGTAATCAACACACGCGACCCGAAGACCGCAGTCACTGCCATCGCAACAAGCGACAGCTCCATAAGTCGACGTAGTAACGAGGGCGCAGGTTACGTCCTCGCCGTTGCAACTATATACAGCACCTGTCTATGTTAGTTAAGACACCCCTCAGACTACTACGAAGTTTCATACCGGCTCGTCCCTCGAAGTAACCGCATGTATTGTCTGGTCCTATGAGAACAGTCTGGCCACTTTGTCTCTTGGCTAACTCGTGAATACTCGGCGGTAGGGTGATTTCAGGGTATTGGAAGGTTGGGTTTGGTATTAAGCCATTGGTAGGCTGCGCTGGTTTTCCATCGAAAGCTAACGCCTGAACGGCGGTGATGAGTACCGCGGCGGATAGGAGATTGGCCATAATAATGGTCTGAGGGAGATCGCTTAGCGAGTGTTGGGCGTTTAGCTCCGATTAACTCTTCAACACCGAGTATGTCGAGCTACTCCTTAAACTCGAAAATACGTACAGATCACGACAGTTAACTATGTAGATAAGAGAAGGAGACGCGCGAGCGCAGGTCAAGGGATACACGCCCTTTTATTAGGGTGGAAATTTCGGGCAGCATGGTAATGCTCTGACATATCAACTATACCCGGCCGAGTGGTAGTGGCAACACAAGGCACATTCGCCTAGGTCTACCTAGATAGACCATTGCCCGTTCTCATGTTTTTTCTGATCTAAGATGCAGGGTCCGCTCAGCCTTGAGCCATGCCGTTTCTGCATGGGGAGATTAACTACGATGGATTATGAGTAGTCGTAGCCAATGATGATACCTAGATATTTGGCATGGCTTGCAGGAGCTGAAAAGACTCCAGGGACTTTCGGTGGCCGCGCCAAGAAGCTATTGGGTATAGCTTCCCACGAGACCGTCGAACAGTCGGCTTTCTTCCAATACTGGCTTGGTGCAGCGGAGCTCGCTGTACTCCATGCATGATAATTAGTATATCTATCTATCAGAGATTTGACAGGAATATATGTACTTCGTTTCTCGCACAAAAAGCCGAACTGAAGCTCGGGACGATCCAGCGATTTACTACCGGGCGAGGCCCCGTGATATTTGGTTGTCGCCCGAGTTGTGTGTGTCGTATTTTACTATCCAATGTTACACTGCGGCTGAGGGTATGGAGTTGGCCTCAGCAAACAATTGACCCTGTCCATACCTCTCAGACTCAGCTGTCATATCTCAGCTCCATCTTACCCGATTTTCTGCGGCATCGCCATTGGAACAGAGAGCAGAGATCGGAAATATTGGAATAGAGGGCGCAATCCTTGAGGCTAGCGGTGGGTAGTAATCATTTCTCGATTTGACCGTCAAGCTCTTTGATAGTTATCAAGGATGACCCAACAAATATCCCAAGAAAACATGCCCGGATACGATATTGGGATGCCGGCCTAAGATTAGCGCGGCAGACTAATCTAACCGTTAGGGCGTAGAGCAAAGATTAATGATCCTAGAAGTGGTGGATCTGAGAGCCCCAACAGCTACACTCTGACATCCAAGAATACATAGTATTTGTCAGGTATCACTGTGAACGCCATTCCATAAATCCAGAAAGGTCCATTCTATTTTGGTTAACGTTGAACCCGACATTACAAAGTGATGGGTTACTGCGCAAATGGAGTTGTAAAAAGAAGAAAAATCTCGACAAATCGAATGGAGTTGAAGGAGGGACTTTATTCTCCAAGGTGATGGGTGGAACTAGCACCAATAAGGCACACTTAGGCGAATTATCGGGGTAGCGATGAGCCAATGATTAGCGGCCAAATTAAGCCTCTTCAGGGGTCAATTTGATTGGGTGCTACCTGATCTACCATAATAACCTTAACTCCTCCAATCCGATCTGAGTCCCCACCAATTGTACAACTCTACACTAACCTCCCTTGAATTTATACCGAGGTCAGCTGATATCGCGACTTTCAACCCGAGCAACCCTCACCGAGACCAGGACGATTTGGCGACCTAAGACGCGATTAGATCGGCGCTGGTCCGTACGGTGCACCCCATACACACATATATGTCAAGCGTATGTAAAGTGCAAACGCAAATGCAGCAGCCTCGCCCATGACCGATCTCTCGCGGATCCTGCCGGACTTCCCTATCGGCCGGTACGCGAATCTACTACCCACCATCGAGAAGCACGGTTTGACTACCGCCGACTTGCTTACTCTTCAGGCCCCGGATATCGGCAAACGCACACAGCTACCATTGCTGGATATCAAGCGTTTGTGCGCTGCTGTGCTCGAAGCTCTGCATGTCGATTTAGGTGTTTCGGATAAGCAGCAGAAGCCACCGCCGAAGGATGACGATACTAAGGAGAGTACGAAGGGAAAAGGAGGCACGGGAATCTTAAAGCACACCGGCACCGAGCTCCTGGCTGAGCCCAGCTGCTTCATCAGCACCCTCGACGACGACCTCGACCTCGCCCTCGGAGGCGGTGTCCCTGCCGGTTACATCACAGAGATAACAGGCGAGAGCGGCGCCGGGAAGACGCAGTTCCTCCTAACCCTGCTCCTAGCATGCCAGCTCCCGCCGCCCCGCGGTCTCGGGCGGCCCGCGCTCTACATCTCCACGGAGGCACCCCTGTCCACGCGTCGGCTCTCCCAGCTGCTCGCGCACAACGCGTTCTTCCGGAGTCTGCCGGCGGCGGAGCGGCCCTCGCTCGACAACATCGTCGGCACCGTGACGCCGGACCTCGAGTCGCAGGACCACATCCTGAGCTTCCAGGTCCCCGTCGAGGTCGCGCGGCGCAACGTGGGGCTGCTGGTCCTGGACAGCGTCGCGGCCAACTACCGCGCGGAGTTCGACCGCGCGGCCACCAGCGCGAGCGGCGCTAACCTCGCCGCCCGCAGTCACGAGCTCGTGCGCCTGGGGAACGTGCTCCACGAGCTCGCGCGGAAGCACGGGCTGGCGGTGGTGGTAGCCAACCAGGTCGCGGATCGGTTCGCCGGCGCTTTTAGAAACAACGCCATGCCGTACCCGCAGCCGTTCTCGCTGCCGCGCGTGTCGCAGGAGAGCCCGCTAGCAAAGCGCAGCCGGGGCGGTCCCATGCCGCCTCCGCACATCCCCGGCCTCGAGCCCCCGAGCAGCGGCACAGCAGGCCTCGTGCGATCCAGCATGCCCGAGCCGCCGTCCGAGGACGCGCCGGCGCCGCCCGCGCTGCTGCTCGACCACCAGCAGCGCTGGTTCACAGGCTGGGGGGACGCGTACCCGTACAGCGGCGTGGGCCCCGGGGACCACAACCTCAAGACGCCCAGCCTCGGGCTCACGTGGTCGACGCAGATCGCCTCGCGCCTGGCGCTGTTCAAACGCCCCGTGTACGGACGCAAGGAAGTCCTCGAGGACGAGGATGGGGAGACCACGACGACGCTGCGCAACTGGCGGCGCTGGATGAAGGTCGTTTTCTCGCCGCATGTGGCCGGCACCGGCCCGGGGTTGGACGGGGCTGTAGAGTTTGAGGTTACGATGGGTGGGGTTAGTGCTGTGGATCGGGATAATAAAGGAAAGGGGATTGAAGACCAATAGTATGAAATTATAGGAAGGATCAAGGTGCGACACTGTGGTATGTGCATAGTTGTGCATAGGACTACAGACGTGACGAGGATCTTGGGCTTTTGGCATATACATACCTATGTATGAAGCCCGGGTATAGTAACTCGCATAACAAGACAAAAATGCTCATATAAAGTCACATACCCAAAATGCATAGAGGTGTGTCAGTGATTAGTCCAGAACGTGTTAATAGCCTTTCAGATCCGATGAATGTATGGGCCTATGTATATCATATCCAGGGCAATTAGCCATTGTTTTTCGCTCGATTCCTGTACCTAGCACAATCTAAATATACATGTAGTGCTGAGCTATGCTTTTCAAATCCCCCAATGTGTAAGCAACCTCTAGTAGAAATTGAGCAAAAATACGCCGCCCAATGCTAGTATCACGTCACATCGCACCACATAACTCTTGTGCCTCATTATCGCGGGTGCGGAAATTCGTCCTCTAACTGTAACCTCACGCCGACGTTCATACTGATGAGCTCCTGGATAAGAAGCTTCGCGGCATACGGCATAGTCATGCGAGCGACCTCTCGGCTACTTCGGCAAGTACTACAGTATCCTTTGTAGCCGAATAGGCCGCATCGTTCGCAGATGTCTATCTCGGTGGCATCCGAGCTAATCATGAGACGCTCGAGAAGGAGCTGGGAGGCACCGTACGCGATAAGACAGTCACGTTCCATTTCTCCGAGACGTAGACCACCGTCTCTTGATCGACCTTCCGTGGGTTGACGGGTCAGAATGGCTCGAGGTCCACGTGAACGGGAATGCATCTTATCCTGTACCATGTGCTTCAGGCGCTGGTAGTAGATCGGGCCATTAAAGATGTAAGCTTGGAGCGGCTCGCCCGTTATTCCCGACGTAAAGTAGTCCTTTCCTTCCCAAGAGAACCCGGCATTAACCAGCTCTCTGCTCATGTGCTCCAGTGGATGAGACCTAAAAGCATCGCCGTATCCGTACTCCTTGTGTCCCCGCACAACTGCTGCTTTGCCTGTCAGGCATTCGAGTAGCTTGCCGACTGTCATACGGGACGGGAAACCGTGAGGGTTCATGATGATATCAGGTACAAGACCTGTATCCGAAAATGGGAGATCCTCCTGATCCACGATGATTCCAACAACACCTTTCTGGCCGTGTCTAGACGAAAATTTATCGCCTAATTCGGGTCTTCTAGTTTGCCTAGTTTGGACCTTTACGAGTTGTGTCTCTCTTTCTGTCTGGGTAACCATAACTTTGTCGATATAGGCTGGGTCTGGGAGTCGATACGATAACGGTGTCTCACGATACTCCTGAGCCTTCTTGGTACCCACTCCAACTACCGGGTTTATGTCTATAGGAGTCTCTTTCTTCATCAGGACCTCCCCATTGCGAACAAGGCACCCAACTTCAGCCAGGCCGTCATCCCCAAGCACAATATTCTTAGCCTGTGTCTTGTCGTTGTCGCCAATCCTTTCGCGGCTCCCGTTAGGGTACTTCTGAAGGTCCGCGGTATATTTCCGGAAGACTTGAACCCTACCAAATCCGCGATCACAGGATGCCTTGTTGAGGACGAGAGCATCTTCAATATCATAGCCTGAATATGACATGACGACGACAGTCGCGTTCTGTCCTGCAGGTAGTTTATCGTAGTGAATAAGCTCGATAGTCTTGGTGATGACCATTGGCCGCTGAGGATAGACCATGGTGTATAGGAGAGTGTCAATACGGTTGAATTGATTGTAAGCAATAGCTCCGATTGCTTGCTTACCCATAGCACATTGATATGTGTTTCTGGGAGACTGGTTGTGATGTGGGAACGGAATCAAGCCGGCTACAGCCCCCAGTATTGTAAATGGTTCGATTTCGACATGGGTCGTCGCTTTCGTGATGTCCTTTTCATAAAGGGCCACCAATGTATCGTTCTCCTCATTTACGTCCAGATATTCAACTATGCCTTGTTTCAGGAAATCGTCGAATGTAGCCTTCCCGGCTTGTAATAGTCTCAGATGGCTATCCTTGATCTTCGCTTCGCCGTTCTTCACAATGATATATGGTCGACAGATACGACCCTCGTCAGTTGCGATATGTACAGCCGAGAGGTGAATGTTGACATTGATGCTAACGAATGGTGATATCCACCCTCGTCGCCTCATGGTGCGGAACCTGGCTGCGAAACGCTTCGGGTATCGAGCTAGGGCAAAAGGTGTACCGTTGATATGGACAATATAGGTGCCCTTCCTATGCATTTCGGACCCTGAAAAGTGCTGGAGAGGCTCAACTCCAGAGTCTAGCGTGAATGCCCATCTCTTGACTGGGTCTTCGTCCACGTTGGTTGTAATATGCGTCATAAGGGCCAAGTTTTTGATCAACCCGCAGGCTTCACCTTCAGGGGTATCAGAGGGGCAGAGCATACCCCACTGTGACGGCTGTAAGGCACGAGGACCGCTGACCTTCCTTGTCTTCTCAAATTGACTGCTTATGCGGGTCATCATGCCGAGGGCGCTGATGTAACTGAGACGGCTTAGAACGTGTGTTACGCCAGCCCGGTCCATCTTAAATCGCTTCACGCTCCAGTTCCCGGTTTGGATGGCGCGGTTCATGCCTTCTGTGATATGTTTTCCTTGAGCTCCAACTTGCACTAGAGGATCTAGGGGAATAGCCCGGTTTTGTTTCCTCAGTGAATTCTCGACCGTCAACTTTAGTTGATACATGAAGTTCTTGAATAAGTCCTCGAAAAGCAGAGATAGAAGCTGCCCTGCTAACTCTAGTCTCTTATTACCCACAAAATCTCTATCGTCGACGAGCTTGGGATTATAGTGGGCCAAGAGAACTCGGCGGACCATGAGAGCTATATATATGGCCTTTGGGTAGAAGTTCAGACCCTCTACCGGTATATGTGCGATGATGAGGTTGGCTAGCGCGTCAAGGCCTTCTTCGATCGTACTACGCCGAGCTTGTAGCGGTGCTCCGGGTTGTCTACCTCTGCCTCCCATCTTAACTCTTGCTCCGATATAGTCTAAAGCCTGTTGTTGGGTGAAAATACCAACCCTGGTGGCCTCCTCAAAGTTGACAGCGAAATCATCCTGAAATCGGCCATCAATGCCGGCGACGAGTTGCATGATCTCAAAGTCGGAAAGACCACCTAAAGCTTTAAGGATAATGACTATGGGTATAGCCTCGACAAGAACGTTGTGCTGGAGAACAATTCGATCCTTCTTTAGAGTGACATAGGTCTTAGACTTTCTCTCGTGAGTAGAACTAGTCACAGAGGCCGTGATGATACTATTCTTCTCATCGGACTCGACGATAACTCTGTTCTTACTTAGCTGCTCCTGAACAAGGATAACTTTTTCCGTTCCGTTGATAATGAAATATCCGCCAGGATCGAGTGGACATTCGTTCATGAGCTCCATTTGAGCGTTATTGGAACCGTGTAGCCGACATTTGTTGCTTCGCAGCATAACAGGCATACGAGCTAATTCGACATTGCGACGAATAATTTTCTGCTTCTCGCGAGTGTATGCGATATCAACCAGGATCCTAGCAGAGTATGTCATGTCTCGCAGGCGACATTCCATAGGGGTGATATCATTCTCAACCCTGAATTCACTGAAGTCAGAACGATCAGGGGATGCAACCCGAATATCGATAAATTCGATCCAGAAGCTGCTATCGACATCGCTTCTAAGCGTGCGATTTGCTTTGACAATTTCCTTAATCTCATGGTCGACGAAGAAGTTGTATGAATCGATATGTCTACCCCTATATTAGCATCGTTGAATATAGGCTATAGATCATAGATCATAATTATCTATTGGGGTATCTCATGTGAAAGACATACTGTTTCACCAAACCTGGTTGGGCAATGATGTTAGCATACTGGTCAATATAGCTGAGGTAATCATCATGCAGACTATGCTGTACATACCTTTCACCTTTAAGAATGCTGGAAGTAATTGGTTCTTGTCGTCGACGGTAGAGATAGGATCCGTTAACTTCTTGCCATTATAGAATGGTTCGAGGAGCGCCTCGAATCCGTCATCGATGTAAGGCATCCTGTTGAGTAAAACTTTCCATGCTATTTCGAATAGGATAACGTAAATTGTAAGGATGGTGAGATGAGTCTATCAACAATAGATCAGCTTCAAACCTTGAAATGAGTCAACATTGGAAATCTGTGGCGGCTCGTGTGCCCCACCATAGAAAAAAAAACAAGGGTCCCCGCTAGTAGAAGTACCTAGGTACATAAAATAATTAATCACTGATTAGGTAAGGTTATGTACTGATGTAACTTGAAAAATGAATTGAGGTTTGGCGGGTGCGTCTCCATGTGAGGGGACTGTGGTTTGAAGGAACCAATCAACAAAATATCCCTTGCTAGTTTGGAAAGTCTTCAACTTTAAGCCAATTAGAATTTTCAGTATCATGGAACCCCTCCAAATGCACAGATACATGGCAGACTCCATGGGGAAATGAGAGGTAATGAAAGGGATACATACCGGTACGAACCGGAGATTTTTAAACCTTACACCTAACGAATGATCCTAGATAGCATCGAAAATATTTACACTCTAACGCCTTCATGCCTAAATCTAATAGAAATAACCTACCTGCCTACCTCTAAGGTCAGATCATTGTTCTAGCTAGGAAAGCCATACACTTTACGTATTATGTATGCATAAGTACCGACTAATTGGAGGGATGCTATCGCATAGGTAACAATCGACGCTTTTCTACCGCGAAGGAGGATATATTCATTACTCTTTTGGTCACCATCAATGGACCTTTCTCGAGTCTCGACACTCAGATTCTATGCGTGCTCCCTAATCGGGAAGTATCTATATTTTTACCCAAGCACTATCGTCTCAACAGGAGATAGCCATCAGAAAGATATCCATAGGTATGGAGAGTACCAACCAGTGGGCGCATGGGGTTTGGCCAAGAGAGCCAAGGGCAAAGCTCGTCCATCTGGGTGAGACCGTGAGCCATTTCAGCCCCTCTTTACCCCTCCATCTTCGTATGTAGAAAGAGTTGCTGCCCCTCGTCTCTGCTACTACATACCTACGACCTCTGCAGCTTGCTGCAGATTCACTGCAGGAGACTATACGCTGTGCTGGCAGATCGATCCGCCGTGCATTGACCTGTAAAGTCGCCTCATCCTCTCTACCTCTTTGGCATGATATCTTGGAAGTAGGAGATTTTACCTGTACTTCGTGCGGTAGCTGCAAAATTAAACAGCAATGCAGCTATTCCGTCATATCTCAAATGGCTATCTAACGAGAAGCATGTAAAGAGGGGTTGAGAGGCGGGGATATGCGCTGGATATTTCCCTCCCAAGGGAGATAGGTATGCTACCGGGCATGTATATTGGATCGTCAATGTGCCTACCTAAAACTGCTTCGTTAGTAATCTTGTCGACTCACCCAGGCTAGTTCCAGACCTCTCCCATCATGAAAGATCGCCGTAAGTTCGCATCTAGAACATCGTGTTTCTGAGTTTTGTGCACTTGTCTACAACTTGGTATTCAACCACAATTACTCCGAAAGGTCGGGTAACGATCGTATATATACCTATTGGTCTTCATAGGAAGGTCAATCCACGTCGACTCGCCTGAATCGACCGTATGCAAGCCACAAACGCACATCGTGATCCAAAGTATCCGGGGAAAGGAGCTGATTCTCACCCGGGGCTGGCTTGCTGGTCGAGTGACGTGCAGACTCACTAGGGCAGGTAGGTTCTCCGTGTCTGGGCAAAAGTCGGTGAGCTGAACAAGGATAGGTACTTTACGTAGCCGCCCAACCCATCATGTAGGTAGGCTCACAGGCTCGCTGGCTCGTAGGTAAGAGTAGCCAAAGGTCTGCTCCGTCGTACTGTTGCAAATAGCAACCTACTTCAAATGTTATCGATTTCGCCACTAGGACAGCCTTCGTCGAAAGCCAATTATAAGCTGTGGTGGGAACGTATCGTGGGTTCGGCGATCATCGCGCCACGAATGATATAGTATCGGTTTTTACATCAATCATAAGTTTATGACCCATGGGCAACGAGGGATCAAATGCAAGAGTGGCAATATTGTCAGCGATGATAATAAATATTTTAAGAAGTTAAGAGAAAAGGGGAAAGGAAAAGAAAAGGAAAAGGAAAAGGCAGTGTTCATCTTAACAAAGCTCATCAACATTAGAGCCGCGCTAGGAGCCCGTTAAGAGCAAGCAGATCTAGGCTCGACCCGAAACTTTAATGAGGGAGAACCTTAAAGCAGGAGACGGATAACGGGATACGGCAAGATGTCAGGTGGCGTTGCAGGTAAAGTGTTACTTGACAGTCGTGAGAGTCAAAGATCGGTGCCATCCTCGGAGCAAGGCACCGGATGAACTTGGCTCGGGAAAAGTAACCTCTGCAAGAACTCTGCGTTACCCCAAGTCTAAATCGACAGACTGTTCTGATTAATGTCGAACAATGTCTTAGAATTCGCCATATGGTATCGTCGTAGCCCAGATCCGCATTCTGCTATGTATATCTGCTCCGAGAAGTTACCTTGAAAGACTTTTGACCCGTACACCGGGTAAATGCGCTAATTCTAGAATCAACAGAACCAGAGGGTAGATTATATGTAGGGAGACCAAAAACTTAATATTCGCCAGTTTCGAGACTCCCGTGGACCTGGTGTTTTGGAGACCTATGAGAAGAGCAGACTAAACCCGAATGTGGTGGATAAGGCACTTGTCCAATCAGAGAATGTCGATGTACAATTCCAATATACCTCTGTATTCTTGCATGCATAGTGTCCCTGTGAGGTCTGTCAAACCGGGAGACAGAGCATACATATACCGTCCAAGGATACAGATATAGGTTTGGGTGCTTTCTGCTGCAGGACGGCATGACGGCATTGGACAACCGAATAGAGGCAAAAGATGGAAGGATGAATCATCTTGCACATTGAGTTGGGCTGGGTTGACTCGAATGAGTCCAAAGGGTGTCTGAATGCATCCATATGGTCCTAGAATACACCATGGCGGACATGACCTCTATATTTCGATGTCCATTGCGATAGATAGATTCAAATTCGCATTGTATTGTTTGCAGTTTCGATACTCCCCGCAGAGACTGAAGGCTTGAGAAATGTGAACAGTCCGCATATCAGTCATGGCTTGCACTGGCGTCTGGAGCCAAAAAAAAAAGACTTGGACTGCGCTGGTTTGTTCGATGACATTTGGTGACAGGTAAAGTTCCGCTCACCGCTTCCCCCCCCCCTCTAGTTTAAGCAAGCTACCTACTAGCTACCAATCCTGGCACTTGATGATGCCAGGGGTAGCCAGGTACCTACATAGGTCAAATACTTACCCTAAAGGGTATATCAGTAAGATTTAAAACCGTCGCAGGAAAACGGTGATTGACCTACCTCAGTACATGATACCTTACGTAGGAGGGGCTACATTTAGGATGGGGCATATGTTATATTCATGTAGTCCTTCTCAACGTGCCTTCATAATATTTCCTAAAGATCGTGAAAAGAAAGCATTAAAAGGAAGATGTCGACTACTTACCATAGGTAGTACATGTAATATAATAACACTGAAACCGTCCTTTTCGTGTAACTAGGCTAAACTCTTAACTCCACCATTATGGTTCCAAGTCTTTGGTTAGAGTTCGCGGCCAGCACCGTTGCCATCAGTAGTAGAAAAGGGGTAAGGACCTAGACCTTGAAGGACGAACGAAGGAAGTCTATTGCAATGAACCTTTTACATCCATGGATGCAGGCAAAAAGTACTCCCACTTTTCAGGTAGGTAATTAGACCATAGTTTGTGCCTAGTTCTAGATCTATACGCAGTATGTTGAGGCTTCCCGATTCCTGATTAGCAAGCTAGTGAAAATAGGTACTTTATTGTTTCGTACAGTCGCCCAACATACCGGTGGGTGTTATTCGTATATGTGTGTAAACCATAGTTTGACTACCTACATAAAGCGCCGTAACGGTCACCGTTATCTGTACATTTCGTATGTATATAAATGGATTACGGCTCCAACTTTATATCTAGTTATCTTTGATCTTATAAGTAAGCACAAGTACCGTAGAAGTAATAAGGGAAATATCTCGTCAGCGATTCTGAAGCAGGATTATAGATATATTGAAGGTACGAACATAGAATGGTAGCAATTGTCAATTGACCGTGGGTTAGTACACGTAACGTTAGTGTGTTAGGCTCTATTAAGGTGGGTAGGGAGACCAGGGATAGGAGGGGCCAGTACTGCACAAGACTTGGAGATACTCATGGTAACCCACTATGGCGCATGTACACACTCCGTACCTTCTCAGTATGCAAATGGTCGCTTAGGACCTGGGATGTATCCCGGGCATTGTACTACCAAACAGACTCGACCAGGGGTGGGAAAAGCGCCGGGACTGGAGGCAGGAAGGAGTATGTTGTTGTACATACTGGAGCAAGCCCAGAGCGAAGTTGAAGGGTTGGTTGCGTCTTTGTTCCTAATTCTAACCTCCCAGCTCCCAGCTCCCTGTGCTTGTGCTGTGCCTTGCCTCGTCCACTCGCAGCAATTGAAACATTTTCAGTCTCCTTCTCTTCGCACAACTCCACACTCTTTTGTTATTATTATTATTATTTTGCTTGAGAATTTTTTGCGATTTGCAAAAACATCTCTTTTTTTTTCTTTTCTTTTTCGTGCTTGCGCTGTCGCTCCTGGCTCTCCAGGGCCGCGTTTTGCGTTCTGTGCTATAATTGTTCTCATCAAAGGTGAGTTTTGGAAACTAGGCCAGTGTTGTTAACAGCCGAAGACAACCCTCTCCAACCACAAAAAACCCCCCCTTGAGACATCGTCAACCTGCCCTACCCGCGCAAGTCGAGTGCCGAACGAGGGATATGCGGCGGCGACACAACGGGAACACGGGCGCAAAAGTTGCTAGCTATCCTTCTGAAACCCCTCATTGCACCTTTGAAGACGGAGACAGGCAAATCTCTCAACTTCTCCGCGATTCGCGTCATTAGATATCCAACCGTGCTGACAGTTGCCTCTCTCGATCCACAGTTTATAGAAAAAACCGGCGATTGCCAAATTTGGCCTGTACGAAAGCTTTTGGTGTTGTAACAACAGAGTAACATGGATGATTACCGTTTTCGCGCTCAGCAGTCCCCAAGAAACGAAGCGCCGATGAATTCTCTGGTCTCACCGCAGAGAAATGGCAGGCCCATGCCTCAGCCAGTCTCGCAAGACCCTCGAACAACTTTGCCTCGGCGATTCACCACCGACTCGGGGCGTGTACCAACATTGTCTACTATATCCACGCAGAGACTGCCGGAACCCCAAGAATATACTGCCGTGGGTCTCCCCAATCCAGACGACGTGCTAGACGTAATGTCCTGCTCGAGACTACCCCCAAGCATGTCTCAATGCTCCTGATTGTATGTCTTGCTCTTGTGAAACTTGGTGCTGACATTGGCCATTTCAGAACCAGTATAAAGTACAATTGGTAAGGCTATCCCATTGGCATCTGCGGTCTTGGACCGCTTCCCCGTCGCGTGTCCGTGCATACGCTCAATATTAGCATCTGCTTGCGATTTCCATTATTTTGATATAGTCGAGTTGGTGCTTATGAGTTGTACAGTTAGAGAAAAAGAAACTTGAGTATGAGAAGCTCCGAGAGCAAAAGCGGCGCTTCGAAGCCGAAATGCATAAATTAGACCAGCAGCAACGACGGGAAGAGTTCGATATTGCTCAGATGCAGGAGGATTTAGGTCGGGGAAACGGGATTGGCATGACGGGCCACCAGTCCGAGCCGACAACGCCTCCCGAGTATCGAGAGACAAGCTCAGGATTCCCTACCATGTTCTCTCGTCCCAATCGATATTCCACTCCCAGCCTCGGGCTCGTCTCTCCACCGGGACTTTTCACCCGGCCGGGGAGATCTGGCTCGCAGCTCACATCTCCTCAGTCAAGTATCCTCCAATCCCGGTTTTTTGATGATTCTTTGCCTTCCCGTTCCGTGCCAGGATCTCGAAGAAACAGCGACGAGGATGAGAAGGAGGAAGCACTTCGTCAAGATCCTACAAGCCACCGATCAACTAATGCGTAAGTCCAAAAACTCGTAATAATTCCGTTCTCGTTTTCATTCATACCCTCTGTTCATATAATCCTACCCAATCACACTTTCCGGTCTCAATGCCGAGCTCTGTTTGCCTGGGTAGTCCATGGAAATCCCGAAGTATAAATTGGTGGGAATTCGGTCTCATGAGTGGTGATAAGGGCCCTCTCGAGTCTGATGAGTCAAAGCAAACAACGGACAAGTTCTGCCTGATGTTGTTTATGGTTGACTGCCTGTCCTCAATTGGTCTGTGCAGCTGCTGCCAGCCGTCGGATCGATTTAAGGTTTCGCATTGGTCACCCGGCGGCAGCTGCACTGTCAATTAGCGTCATCGCAAACATTATCGTCGCCAACCCTTAGGAATTAAAGGGATTGGGAACCATTTTGTGTACCTGATTTTCAAGGTTTCTGTGTTCTACCATTCTCTATATAACAACCTCCCCTCCAAAAAATAACACAGTTCTCATTCAGACACGAACCTTCCATCTCATCCTTGCAACCACAAATTCTCTAAACATCGTTCCTAACTTCGTACATCTACACATCTACACACACACATCCACATACCTACACTTACACATACATTGACACACATACTTACCGATCCATCCACTTTCCGTACTACTGGTATTAAATACCCTTCTCTACTGCACATCAATACTTCTTTCGTACTATTCTAGTTGACAAGTTCGGCGCGCGATTGGTGTTGATTGCGATATCCTATTTCGCATTCTCATTCACTTTATCACCAATCAATAGGTGTTTGTGAGTTGCTAATCCGCAAATGCGCCTAGTCTTAACCGATATTCTATGCCGGTTACTCGTCGCGGTAACCTCTACGACAACCTAGATCAGACCAATACAGCTGGTTTTCTCTTCAGAGACGACGAATCTTCAATGGATCTGAACTACGCTAGCATGGACGCTGGTGAGGATAACTTTCCTCAACTTTACGCCCAGAAGGGCAACCCTACAGTGGTAAGTGGCAGCACAAATCTTAGTACTATTTCTTTCATTTCATTTCCAAACCCTTTTCTATTGTTCGCGTGGTCTGTGCCTTAATCGCACCCTAGAAGTTGAGGGTGTCGTCGTTGACTACAAATTTTTTTTTCCAACGTACAATGGTACACAATCATCCCCCACCTCATTAGAAATTCGATTTTCTACAAACCCTTTCCACTCCCACATTGTTTCATATACACAGTACCGTATTTTCTTATTCTCTTCGTCGCGACAACTCTTCCTACTATTTACCGGTCCATCAACTCATTCATTTTCACAGCTCTCGGCTTCTTCTGCCGCAGTTGACCTTGCGTCTCAGCGCGCAAGCGGCGAGGCTACCCCTACCAACGGTTGGACGAACATCGCACGACATCGACAGCAACAGAGCTTGTCCACTCTTGCATCGTCTCAGATCAACTCTGCCGACGCCATGAGTACCAGCCAGACTACTTCATCGGTTGAGAGCAACTCTGTTGGTGGCCGACCCTTCCGTCACTCGCTCGATATGAATCAGGCGAACCAGTACCGAGAGGCAAACCCGGAGACTGTGACTACTGCATCCATGGTACCGTCATCCAACCAGGTGCTCTCCACCCCGCCTAAGTTACAGACTTCGTTCTCGACCGGCGACGTTCCTACTGCCAAGAATGTATCTAGTGGCACTATGACGCCTTCGAGCAATGCCAATGCGCATGCCCAACAGCATTTCCACAATCATAATGCAAGCATTGGTCGATACCCACCTGGAGCCCTCAAGCGTCACAGCCGTGAGCTCTCGAGTGACAGCCCCGTCACTGTCACCCAGCCTGGAGCAGGATTTCCTTCGATCCAGTCACAACTCCAAGGCGGTGCTCCTGCTTTTGGACCAATCGCCTCTAGCCAGGCTGCTCAGGCGCCGGCTTCTTCTGGCCCTGCCGCCGCGAATGGCTCTCCGTCCTCCGTTGGCCAGTACCACTACTATGGCGGATACAACCAGACAAGCCCCAATGGTGGTGCTTACAACATGAACATGCTGGCGTTAGGCATGCAGAACATGGGGATGAATAACTATCCTCCCCAGAACTACGCCGGCTACGGTCCCGTCTATCAGAGCCCTGGTCAACAAAGGGATTCACAGCAGCGCGTAATCCAGCAACGCCGAGCACAAGAGAACGAGGCTATGAACCGTTTTGCAGGTATGACCATTGAGTCGGTCGTGGGTACAATCTACACCCTGTGCAAGGACCAGCATGGATGTCGATTCTTGCAGAAGCAACTCGAGAGCAGAAACCCCGAGCATGTTCATTTGATCTGGCAGGAAACGAACCAGCACGTTGTCGAGCTCATGACGGATCCTTTTGGAAATTATTTGTGCCAAAAGCTCCTTGAGTATTGCAACGACGACGAGCGTACCGTGTTGATTCAGAATGCCACCCAGGATATGGTCCGCATTGCATACAGTCAGCACGGAACGAGGGCTCTACAGAAGATGATTGAGTTCGTGAACAACCGCACCCACATCACCCTCATTATCGGTGCCCTGCGAGGCCAAGTTGTAGACCTGATCAAAGATCTCAATGGTAACCACGTGATCCAGAAGTGTCTCAACAAATTCAACGCAGATGATGCCGGATTTATCTTCAGTGAAGTTGGCGAGCACTGCCACGAGGTTGGCACCCATCGACACGGCTGCTGCGTTCTCCAGCGATGTATCGACCATGCGTCGGGGGACCAAAAGATGTGGCTGATCACGAAGATCACCAAGGATGCCACGGTGTTGGTTAAAGATCCTTTCGGCAACTATGTCGTCCAGTACATCATTGACCTGAACGAAAGTGCGTTCACTGAACCGTTGATTCAACAGTTCCATGG
This sequence comes from Jackrogersella minutella, assembly GCA_022578535.1. Lineage (NCBI taxonomy): Eukaryota > Fungi > Ascomycota > Sordariomycetes > Xylariales > Hypoxylaceae > Jackrogersella > Jackrogersella minutella. The sequence continues at coordinate 92,860 of MU388196.1, forward strand.
CAAGATCTGTGAGCTTTCGCGTCACAAATTTAGCTCGAATGTCATCGAGAAGTGCCTCCGTTGTGGCAATGATGAGTCTCGAGACATGATGGTTCAGGAACTCCTTTCCCCGGGCGAGATGGAACGCCTCCTGCGCGACAGCTTTGGTAACTATGTCGTTCAGACCGCTCTGGACCATTGTACCCAACACATGAAGATGCCTCTTGTAGAGGCCATTCGACCCATCATCCCTCACGTCCGAACCACGCCGTATGGCCGTCGTCTTCAGGCCAAGATCCAGCAACACGACGCCCGTAGTGGCAACACTAGCGGACAGATCACTTCTCCTGACCCGACCCAGGCTCAGATTACGATTCGTCCCCCCCACACTCGTGCGCTGATGAGCCAGCCTGTCGAGTCGCCATCAGGTGCTTACACCAACGGTTCAAGCCCTAATGGCGTTAATGGTTCTCGAGGTAGAGTCGTGTATCCGTCTCATAATACCATTACTGTACCGGGCGTCAACACCACCGCCGCGCCGCCGCAACCACCTCGTTTGACCCAGTTCTCGACGTACCCCGGCGCTAGTCCCGGTCCTGGCAACTTCTTCTAAATGTTTTTTTACCTCCGGAGGTTATGATACTTGTAACGGTACGATACACGAATTCGGATGACGATCATTATGGACGGCTCTTCACGCAATCGTCGACGACCTTTACAAAGAATGAATCAGATGTTTCTCATGAACTTGATGACAACGCGATTTCCTTTTCTCGCCATTTTCTCCCTAACGATACTCCCTTTCTACGCTGGATATTACGCGAATTCATTTGCGTCGTCGAGAAACACCGCTTGCACCCATCGTTCCCCGGGTAGCTCTGTACACTAAACCCTCGATGATGCACGACTCTTAATACCCACGATACTGGAAGGTTGACGATCTAGATGAACTCGTCCTAATCAAGGCCAGCTTGCTACGTTGGTATCGACCCTAATAGTGGCCTGCACCTATGTACTCAAATCACGCGTCGACACATAGATTCTCCTAGTTCCCTTTCTTTTACGGATTTCCTTTTTTCCCGACCTTTCTGGGGCAGGGCTATCACTAGACCTGCGCGCCTCTTATATACTTAGCTTATAATAGCATCACCCCCGTTGCCGACTTTCGATATCAAGCACAATTGGTCAACATGTGTCCGCAAAACTCTCAATGAAGACCCTGGAAGTACAGTTTCAGTTGGTTGTCTTTCTAGGAAGATCTGATGTATGCGAAACATATACGGATCATGGTCGGCAAGGGGCGTGAGATGCCGGTACCAGTCTTTTTCCTGGTTCCGGATCTCACACCAACACTACCCACGGCTTTTGAGGAGTGGGTTGACGATGAGGACGGGTAGTCCAGCTAGATGCGCCACCAGGTGCAGACACTACGCTGGACTACCTGCCCTAGAAGGTTGGGCCTGTGCTTTGTTTGGCAGGATTTTCCCTGCAATGCTGCTTTTAGACGAATTTTCGCTGTCATAAAATGGCAATATTGGACCATAGTGGTCACAGGTCTTTACACGTACAGAGAGACCTCTTCGTCTGTACATTGCTGATAGACCTAATACAGGCATTTCCATATTTATCGTGGCTTTCTTCGTGATGTGATTATTAATAGTTATCTCTAGTCCCTTGCTCTGTGACTTGCGATATGACTGCCGCGGATTAGGATAATGGATTAACCTCCGGTAATGCCGGCAAGGCTTGACTTGTAGCCGTAGAGAGTAACATGAAGCTCAGAAAGTTTGGTTGACTAATCATGGTGTATAGTGACTGTTCCAATTCCCAGAGCAGCCAAAGGTAGGTACCTTTGTGGGTAGTGTATCCTGCCCTTTCATGCTAACGAACATGGATCACAGGAAAATCTCATCTCTAGCCATTATGCTATCTTAGGGCTGCTGGTCTTCCTTCGAACCCTCCTTTTGACATCATTTTTCCCAGTCCGACGTTCCAGCTTGAGAAATCCCCAGAATTCGTTTTCATGTCTTCTTACGACTAACCTAGTACATCCATCCAGCCTAGCTTTTCGAGGACATTCATGACCTATTGTTTTTTACCTATTATCAGAGGATGACGTCCCTATTCCTACGATACATTTACCTACCAGGTCGATGCGGACACCACTCATATTCCCACCGAAACTGACCAAGTTTACCATAGGACTTAAGAGGGAAATTAGAACCATACAAATGCAAAAATGATGCCATTGAATAGGAAATCGCTTAGATATCCTCAATAAGATGTACATTTCATGTGGCTGAAAAGTTAGGTTGAGCTTTTGTCCCACCAAACGGACAATATTTTGCAAACATGGTCCGACTTTGACGAGATATACCATGATCAATTAGGACTCAAAAACTGAGATACTTATATTAAACAATAGCTAGTCCAATGCTTTGTAAGTCTATAGTAACCGCTATACTTTATATCCATTACTGAGGGCTACAATACTTCGTGAAAAGGGTGAGTTGAGGTATAAAAAATCGACGGCTATTCTGCATTGACGTGGCGCATGAGTTGTGGCGCATGATTTTATGTGGCCCCCCCCCTATATGCGTGGAATGAGTAGAAAGTGAATGGATTTCGTTTTAGATCAGAGTATCTTTGTTATGATATATCGGCTTGAAGTTGGTATAGTACGTTCCGCAGCTAAAAGTTCGGCTTGCGGTCGATCCACAGGCACGCCGATTGTGCTCGCCGGCGCAAAAGGGGTAAGGAATGGCTTAGCAAGAAAACAGAATGATACACGGCGCAATGGATATCGGGAGTTAGGTCTGTCTATACATCCCCCTTGATATTATCTCTAGACATTTAATATTACCAAGTATATCGAGTTCTACAGTTCCAAAGGAAACAAAACTCTTGCTGATGCTTCGCCCTGCTCCGAGGATAATGGGGATAACACCTCAAGGTCCCAATTTCCCACATCGGCCGCTTCTCCGTTTGGAACCGAATTCATGGAAACATAAAAATCTATGTCGAAGTCCACTCAGTGTCTTTCTAACTACGCTCTCAGGGGCATCATGCGAGAAACAGAAGGCAAGATGCTAGTAAATGGCACGCACCCAGCTTGACCGGACAACGGATTGATTCGAGATATTCCAGGGGGCGAGTATACGTCGCCATGACACATCCGCTTAATCTAAAATCTCAAGATGTATACCAACACTTGATCATAGATGTGTTCACATATATCCGACAACAGACATACATATTTCCGCACATCGAATCGTCCCAAGAAAAGCTCCAACCGGACTTTCTATGGTCATCCCTTGAATCGACAACAACAAAATGACTGAAGAGTACTTCGATTACCGATAGTGTCTATGGTTGGAATAAACGACTATGGCTTTCCTACTCCAGCAAAAGAGATTATTGTATATGTAGCGCACTATAAGTGCCGCTGACATATTCGGCCAAGAGGACGACGTAATAAGTTCGTATGGCTGCCGGCTTACGTTAGAAAGAACGAAAGACGCCAACGTACTACTGGAAGACTGAGATGGCATTGAAGATGAGAAGGAAATCTGTAAATAGTATGGTAGGTTGAGGTGGCAGTTTTGAGTGTCCATTTACGGGCCTCCCTATCCTCTTGGTATTGTAACTTAAGGGTTTCAGGCAGAGGAGGATCGGAAGCATATAGAAATGCCTTCAAAATTTATCAACGTGCTCAGTCACACAGATGAGTAGGCAATGACCATCCCTGTTTACTTCTTCTCGGCTTAGGAGAGTACGCTACGACGTATGTCTCTGAAATACTTATCATATGCGGATAAAGAGTACCCAGGTAAGGAATTGGATGTCACTAAAGCATAGCTAGGGATCAGGAGAAACACATAATAAACCGATCAATTTTTCGTCCTGGAAAGAATTTTTTATTCCTTACTCGACTATGTAGAGTAACTGTAACTCCATGCAGAATTCATGAGCCAGATGCATGCCCCATCGATCGTAAAGAAAGACACCATTGCATGCCGTAACCACGACCCAGCCACCATAATCCGCCCCCTAGCCGCTGCTACCTCATCTAGCACACGCTCATCGGTAACGCCATAGAGATAGGGTGTTGTGTCGCTTCCAAGTCTTTCGGCGACCGGCACTGGTCTTGGTGTAGCGGTGGCCCTTGTTGAGACCACGAGACTTCTTGCCGGTAGCGGTAAGACCGCGGGCTTCGCGGTGCTTGTGGACGGGGTTGACGATCCAGTTGATGCGGGGATCTTGTCGGATGGCCTTGTGCTGAGGGTCGACAAGGATGACCTCGTAGTACTTGTAGGTCGAGTCTTGGTTGATCCAGTAAGAGTTGAGGACTCGCAGATTGGCGCAGCGGCGGCCGACACGCTCCTCGGCAGTGGCCTTGAGGGATCGCTGGTACTTCAGCTGGTTCACACCCTGGTTGGTGGGCTTGCCTGTGATTTCGAAGTGGTTAGTGATTTATCTCAAGAAGTCGGATAGCTTTCTAGTGAGCTTACCATAGGTGGCACCCTTGGGCACAGGGCGCTTGCGGCCACCACGGCGGACACGCACTCGGTAGACAACGTAGCCTTGCTTGGCCTTGTAACCGAGGCGGCGAGCCTTGTCGGGGCGCGAGGGTCGAGAAGCGCGGTGGATGACGTTCAATTGACGAAGCTATATTGATGCACTCTCAGCTAATGTTCAACGAGTGTATAGCAGAGACACGTTCTCTCCTCGCCTGGATTTTTATCTCTAGGTGAGGAGAGAAGACAGCGTCCACATAATCATCCACGCCAATATTTTATATCATTGTAGATTTTCCGTGTGTGTATATGCCTTTCGTGTCGAGGATTAAATTAACATACCTCCCAGCAGCGGACTCGGAGGAGGAATCGCAGAATATCGGACTGCTTCTTCTTCTGAAGCTCTTCGACATATTTGAGGGCACCCATTTTGACTATCAAAAGGTGGAGGAAAGTTAGTATTGACAGTAATAGAATGGAATATGATAAAGGGTTACAAACCAGGTTGGGAATGGAAGCCTGCAAAATTGAATGGTCGTGTGTCGTTGTGTGGGTTGAAAATGAAGGGAATGCGAAATCTCCAATTGAAGTTTGAAAATTTTGGTCAAGTTTGTGCGATCAGGTTTGGGGGGAAACTTAAGCGAAAACACACTAGTCTTATAATGGAGTAGCGATTGATATTGAAAGTGCACGGGCCATCTTTCATGTAGCTCTATTGTTCCACAAAAAACGTTGGTAGTCCCACCGGAATCATCCGACGGATTGACTGCCAAGTGAGTACCAAGGTACTTAACGATAGCTTCATTTTTTCTAAGCTACATGTACCTAGCTATTTTCTCAGAATCTATATGAATATCTCCTTTACTTGTCCTTTTCCTTTTCTTCCTCGGAAATTATCCCGTCAGATCTAGTAACAATCCCCGATACAGCTAGTAGGTAGTATATGAAATAATCATCATGAATCCCAGACATTCGTCCGATCTCTCCAGCGTCAATAATTTGCTCGCTCGTGATCCTTGAACGGGATGGTTTTCGCAAGAGCAGTGAACTTCTCGACTTGGTCCGCAGCAACCATGCCCCAGTCGCCCTCGTCTGTCTTCTTACGGCTGTCCTTGAAAAGATCCGATGCCATTTTCTCTTTCTCGTTTGCCTTGTATCTGTCAGCAAGAGGAGATGGGTAGGACGTCGGAGCAAGTTTCTCTTCGATGAGCTTCTCCCCGTACTCGCGGCCACAAGCAAGGAGCTCTTTCATGTCCTGGTTGTCTTGCTTCCACTGCGCGGTGGGAAGCTCAAGCTTAAAGTTCTTGAGTTGCTCGTCTGCCTCCTTGAACCGGGTCAGGAGTAAGCGGCCTCCCGAGATGGCAGCCTGGGTCTCCTTGAACAAGATGTGTCCTTCCTTGCTGGAACTTCGTGACTCATCGCCTGTTCCCTTAGTCATCCCAGGGGGGGACGCAACCGCAGAATACAATTTCTCGAATATTTTCGCGGGCTGGTCTTTGGTTTCGGCACTGTAAGAATTAGTATTTGGTTAGGATTTAGCACCGTCGTGAAGTCTACTGGGCTCACAGCTTCTTCTCCCATTCTTGGATGTATTCGTGCACTCGGTCCTTCTGCTTCTGGACTTTTGCTCGGAAGTTCTTCATGAAAGTCTTGGACTTGATTGCTTCGCCTTTCGTGTTGCTTTCAAAGATCTCGGCCCATCGTTGGAAATTCCTAGGCGCAAGTAACATTAATAAACAATTCGAAGGTCTATATCATTGATACCTACCGACTACTCTCTCGACCTTCATCATCATCATACTCTTCAAGACGCGATACCCTCTTGCTAGTTGTCTTGTTCTTCTTGGCAGCATTGCCCTTGACAAATGGGTCATCCGATTCGTCTGAAAGCACTGTCCAGCGTAAATACAAGTGCTACCAGATTGACATGTAGCTTCACCGTGCGATTTTCTTACATTGAAGACTCGCCTTTCTCTTCGACATGGTGTTTTGTGTTCCGTGAAAATATAACCGTCGCAGTTTTGAAGAATTCTCGGGCGGCTGGATGAGTTAGGGGTAATTTAATTGAAAAGAAACAGAAATATAAATGTGATTATAATATGAGTATCATCATTGTATAGGCAAACGACGAGTCACTTAATAGGAACAAATATTCTACTACAATTTATGAAACTACCTAAATCGAGACGAAGAGCTTTCGGTCGAAGTTTCCCCTTTCCTTTATTTACGTGATAGATCTTTCCTCGACCGTAGGTTCCTATCGAGGGTAGGTACGCGAGTAGGTACTCATAAAGGGATACATGAAAGCCTACGAAGACCATTACTCCTTCCGTTGTTGTCAACACAGTTAGTTCCATAGGGGTACCATGATACCCCAGGTACCTAGCCCCCTTAAATCAACATACCTCCAGTGCCTATACTGACAGTCATTTGGTGAAATTCCCCACCATTAAAATAGGAGACGAGGCAAACCAAAGGATAAGGTTATGATAGAACCTAGCAGCAAAGTACAGCATCAGTATGAGCAGAGGTTTCCCCCGCTTAGGGCTGGTTATCAAAACTCCGCGTGAACCTTTAGGCCTAGCACATGGGAAGCATACGGAAGAAGGTAGATAGATATGTTCACCATTCAAACGGCAACACTCGACACAGGCAAGTCACAAGAACACAATTAAACATCATCAGAAGCCCATAGAGTAAAACCTGGAGATTGACCAGTGTCCTCAATTTTGTCAGCAACATCAAAAGCTACCTAACCTGGGTACCGCCCAGAATGCATCTCTTAAAAGGCAAAGTGTAAACATCCATGCGTGAAGAAAGTCTTTTTGGTCGTACAAAACTCGTCTTGATAGCCCAACGAATCGCGCAAACCCGCCTCCATTTACATAACAAATTACACCAATGGCTTGTGAAGGTAAGGTCTATGATCTCACTCGCGTCGAAAAAAAGTACCCGGGCAATTTTGTCTTATGATTCCTCTTATCTTCATGATGTAAAGTCGTGAGTGACTGCCTTTCCAGTCCCGTCTTATTTCCGCTAACTCGTTTCAAAGTCTCCATGAGATGCCGACGAACGCCGAAGTATCTGATTACTGTCCTCTTTAATCCGTTTGTAGTCTTAGTCGTAGCCTCGTAGGCCATAGAAAAGAGATGATTGGTATGCTTAAAAGGTAGGAAAGAAATGAAGTATAGTACGAGAATCGAACATGTACTAAGAAATGGGACCGAAGATCCCTTGGCTATCTAGGACCGAGTCGGTATTTAACGGGAGTTCAGAGACAATCCCTGAAATGACCCTACCCACTCGTTCTGTCCTGTCATGTTGGGCACCGCCTGCTCGTGCGGAGATGTAGCTGCGTGGGGACTTGGAAAGCGTGCCCCTCGCATGCTTGGGGTGAATTCGTTACCCTGGGTGAAGCCACTTGGGTAGGCTTCCATCCCCTGGACTACGCCCGGCACAAATGTCACTCCACCGGATCTCGGAGCGCTACTGAACGCACCATAGGCCGAGTATGGAAACCCGGACGGGGCGAATGCGGAGCTGGCCACTGACGGGCGGTCTGGCCCACCAAATGGTTGAGCGAAGGACGGTTGGAATGGTCGGGCACCCTGTGATTCCTGAGTCGAATTGGGCCGTCGTTCTGCGTTAGTGGGGCCGCTCCCTCTTCCAAGACCAACAGCACCTGGGCCGATGCCGCTGGGAGCCTGCAACCCCAAAGTCGGGCTGGCAAATGAGGCTGGGTTGATAGCTGACATCCAGATTCGAGTTTTGTAGATCTTGAAGAGGTCGGTGACCAGTGAGTTGAAGTTGATGTAAGTGTCGGCGAAGTAGTAAAAGGTCAATTTTTTCCAGTCCCTTAGATTTGTTAATTTCGCAACATCGTAGGAGTAGATAGGATCAACTTACATTTGGAACTCGGCATCTAGAATCTCCATGTTGAGTCCATGTTCTTTCACCTTCTGCATACACATGCGTTTCGCTTTGGCTTCGTTTCCTTCCTTCTCTCGAAGGTTGTGAATCTCGTGGCTTTGTGCAAGGCGCTTTATGAGCTTCGGCTTGAGTTCGCCTGCATTTGGTTCCTGCATATGGTGTTGACTAGGCGGTCCCATTCCGCCGATTGCGCTGCCTTGTAGACCGTTGGATGCGGCCATTAAACCGGCGCCAGTTCCCTCCTGCGCGGCCGCCGCGTTTTGTGAATACATCATTAGCCATTTATAGTGCTCTTCAGAGTAGTGTTCTTTCAGCTCCTTGGCTGTCTGCCAATCTACATTGTCGCGGGCCACAGTTCCGAGATCTGTTCCTCGATCTGCCTCAACAATAACAAGATCTCCTGGCTTGACTGTGAGACCGGTTCCTTCCTGTATGTAAAAGACATCTGCTCTTGAGCACTTGAACAGGACGATATGCAACAATTGGTTGTGTCGTGGCTGGCTCATCCCATACATGTTCCTGTGAGGCGACTGCGGACGGTTGCCGAAGGAGGACGGCAGTCCATAAGCTGGCTGATAGGGGTTGCCATAAGCCGAAGATGCGATAGCCTGGTGGCTGGTAGAGGCATTGCCCCCTGGGTAGTAGGATACTGCTCACAACGTCAGCTTTGCTTGGAGATTCATCGTCCGAGGTCAACTTACCGGGACTAGTAGTAGTGAAGCCGGCACCATCAGGGAACCCGCCGAATTCTTGAGATTGAGATGCATCCGGAGAAGTCGCCTCATGAAGAGAAACAGACTCTCCAATAGAGCCGATCGACGCTTGTCGCGTAGGCACATCGGCAAAAGAGTGTCTGCGGCTTTGTGGGATGTCACCTAGACCACCAAAACCGAGCGAGCTTTGCCAGTAAGCTTTCTTGACGTTCTCAAGCTTTCTGTTCTCCAACGGGTATGGAGATCGATAAGATCCAGACGCGTATTCACTCATGCGCCTCGCGAGACCTCGTTTTGAGGCACCGTCTTGACCTTCACTTGCTTCATCTAGCTCATCAATCGCAAAATCGGACTCTTCGGGGACAACTCCACGAACACCATATCCGTTACCTAATCCGTAAGTAGCGGCGGTTGATGCACGCGGTCTGACTCGAGTATTATGATACTGCTGTTGTCTCAACAGTGCATTCTCACGAGTGAGCATCTCGATTGTCTTCGCCTCTGCACTCTGTTGTTGGTGAATCCCCTGAGTCGAGTCACTGATACTCTCGTCATCATCATCTTCAACTTCTTTCACTTTGCCTAGCATTGCACCTTCATTAGACATCTCGCTCAACATACTTGGACGAGAAGGTCTGTGTTGTAATCCTGGATGTCCATGAGGAGCACGTGGCCTGGAAGGTAATGCCGACGATGTAGGGATAGTGGGTGTGGTTGTATCTGGGTCCAGCTGACCTACAGAATATGACTGCGAACGGTACGTTTTTGGCGTTGGGTGAAGCGGGATGGCAAAGGGAATCTGCGGGTTGGAACCTTGTTCTCTTGGAGTGGGAGACGTCTGAGTCAATGAGCTCTCTCCAAAGAAGCCACCATTGCCAGGGATAGTAGAGGTAGGGGAAGGGAGTACTTCAGTCAATCGAGAGGGTGGCTCCTTTCGCTCCGTATTCCAAATCCCTGTCCCCCATGGGAAGGACGACGGTCCTTGGTGTCCACGGCCCATCGCTCCGGTTGACGCAGAATGAGAAGCCCAAGCTGTCGGACCAGGCTCTCCTGACGGAGTGCTTGGGTGCGAGGTGGTAGGCGACATGGAGCTGCTCGCAAATGAACCCTTTCTTGGATGAGGTAGCGTGGCTTGCGAAGTATCATTCAACCAAGAAGCACGGCGCACAGGCTTCTGAGGTTGGACTAGAGGTTGATGGACCTCTTGTCGAGAAGGGTCGGGTTCGTCGTCAGAGCTCGCGAGAGCGTCCGAGTCCGGCGTAGACCTTCGAACGTTTAGCTTCTCGAGCAGTATGGTGTTTCTATTCGGTGCAACTCCTGAGAAAGCACCCTGACTGGCTTTGGTGGCTGCAGGACCAGACTTGATGCTGCTGGAGCTCATGATCTGCAAACGAATGGCTTACGCCGCAATCCCCACACTGAAAGCACGATATTTGTTATACAACACCAAACCGAGTCGTCAATGAAAGAAAAATAAAACGTGTGGCACTTAGGAATTACGAATAAGGTTCCAGGCCGCCGTTTCTTATGCCCCGTAATAGAGCGTACAAATCTGCATAGTGCGTCAGCCTTGCGATGATGCCAGAACCAGAACTGAGATGAAAGAGAAAGAACAAGACCGCCCCGCCAATAGCGAATAATGCAGGTGATATAAGTCCAGATGAAGGAGTTGTGATCGGCATTTCTATCCTGAGAACCAGCACTCGGCGATCCCATATCCACACGTCCCTTCGTAGATGAACCGCGAAATGCCGGAAATGCGGCCATGACCAGATCGGCTTCTTACAATAACCCACCAAGTCAAGGCAAATGGCAAATGTAGAAATAAATTGATACTTACCAGTTTCAAAGTTTCGCAGAAGTATTAGATCTATTCGTAGGGTATCGAAAAATCCGCGTCTAGGAATTGATATATGGAAAAGGAAAAGTAAAGGAAATGAAAGTCTTGAAGAAAAACAGGCCAAAGAACCACCACTGCAAGGTAGGATTGGTCACGCCTCCAGAAACGCCACTGAAAAGACCCTTCTTAAAGTGCTGAAAAGTATTTAAGTAGGTTCGAGATAGTCTGGCGCAATAGATGCAGTTTTGTTTATTCTTAATCGGAATCAGAGTCGCAATCGCTGTGTTTGGTATATTGTATGGTTGATTATGTCGTTCGACGAGTGAGAGGCAATCTAAAACCCAAGCCCTTTTTTTCTTTCTTTCTCGAGCCTTCTTCCAACGAGAAGTTAATGTCTTTCTAAAACTTTTGAGTGTATGTGCAGTAGCTCGAATGTTTTGCGACAGAGTCGACAGAGCTATTCGCAATAGCGCATCGTTGAAAAGGAGTCGAATTCGGCGGTCGCAAATGATTCTTTAATCTGGATCCACGGTTTCGCAGTATCTTCAGACCTTTTCTTCATATGATGATGGCTGACACCTGAGTAAAAATTGGAGAATTTCTCAAATGTCTTCAGTTGAATGACACTATATTGGCCTTGAGCGAACGCAGACTAAAGTTCGCAGTGGCGTTGGTAGTTTTTGCGAGGCTCGGCAATTGTGAGTATGGCGGATGAGGACGTTGAGAGGGTGTTGGATGGTGTTGAAATTGAAGAAAGGGCGGGGAAAGAGAAGTACCCTAGGTTGAAATTAGGTAGATATGGGTAGCCGCCTGAGGTTAGTTAGTGTCTATCTACCAAATCTACCAGGCAGGTGTATGTCTCGGTGCCAGCAGTTGGCCGTTGCGACACGAGACTCTCGCGTGAGGGAAAGTGGCTGGTGGGGAAACGGAAGCTGGGTTTAATAGAGTTAAAGACTGATATAACGACCAGGGATGGTACAGTAGCGGTAACCCTATCCACTGAATATTGAGCGAGACACCATCTGGGCACCCTGGGCATGTACCTAGGTAAAGGTGATAGGTGGGTGGAATAAACAAATCAAAAGAAGACCAGGACAACTAAGCTGGAAAATTGACTTATCTATCTCGAAAACTCGAGAAATAATCAGGTATCCCAGAAAGCTTTGGTTTCCAAATGATTTGGAAAAGGGTAGAGGAAAGATGAATAAAAGGTGAAATGGTAGAGGATAAAGGGAAGTGAGGCAACTAATGGTGGACCAGACAGTAAATACATACCTAGGTAAGAAAAGAATTAGGTATGATCAGGTATGAAATGCAATGTTGCTCATCAAGCTGATCCCGTCGTGGACTGACGATTCTGTATGTGTGTATGTACGTGTGTATGCGTATTGGATGGCATATGTGTATGTACGTATGTGTGTGTGTGTATGTATGTATGTGTGTGTGTATTAGGTGCGAGCGGAGTTGGCTGTTGTGTGGTGGATATGAGTGGACGAGCGGTTATGGATGGATATTATGGGATGAGATGGGCAAAGAATGGGACGACAAGATGCAAGTTGTCTACGGAGTTCAGTTCGTTGCAGAAAGGTCTCGAAGAAGTAGAAGAAGAAGGATGAATTCGTCGAATCTTACTGGATCGCTGTCAGTTGGAACTTGAATTTTGTGGTGAATATTTATCGATGTACCTAATGTATCTTGGCTGCTTGGGCCCAGCGTCAAATAATGAATTACCAGGCACTAAAATAACAAAGCAAGTACCCCACCTGGCTTTACCTAATCGGGAAAAGACGGGCGCAAGAATTTTGGGTTGTCTGGGGATGCCTGATGTCCACGAGCGGGTCTCGAAGATGGATTTTATTAATTTAGTGGACAAAGGATGATCATCAACCCTTGAAAAAAAGGAAAACCTTCCAAGCTTAGCCCGAGCCGCCTAACATTTATATGAGATGTATTATCAATTGGATCCATCTCAAATTTGAAATGCTTCGGGTGCGCAGTGCTCCAGTCTATTCGTGATATACATTTTACTTGCTTACACTGCAAAGTACCAGGTAGTATGTGTCTAGGTACTCGACGGATTCGAGTTGACTTTCAGTCTCTTACCCAAAGTACAATGTACTACTTAAGTATGTACATAAGGTACTTACATGTATGTATTCTTCAACAGTGTAATACAAAACTTTAGGTACACATCCCATGTATGTAACTCAACCTTCTTTTCTTACCAACCTACCTAGCTTATAACCGGTAAAGATGCTGATGAACCATCTTGGTTCCAGCTTCTAACTTGGGACACATAAAGAGTGTGGGGAAAGATTGATCTCGAGCTATCGAACCGGCAAGAGACCAAGCAGGAGACATCTATTGGCCCAAGTCAACGGCCCAAGCTTCTTTTTTGCTACAGGTACCTATCCTGGCTTTTCCGGGGAATCGCAACAACGACCAATTACATTTAAGCTTGGTCATGTTCGAAATCTTGAACGGAAATCATCTCCAATATCAGATTTCACCCATATCTTCATTGAACTTCTATTATACCGACCACTCACATTCGTATTCGACGTATGACAATACTATTATTCAACTTATTCGCAAACGAGGTTACAAAAGGGTACACCTACAATGTACGATGTAGGATAGCGATTAGCCGCCATGTCGAGATCATGCATATGATTACCTAAGTAATATCTATCCTTACGGGGTATTTCGTTTCCGTCTCCTGAGACAACCTCGAAGCACTATTCTTTTATCAGACATCTACCATTAACGCTTAAGAGTAGGGGACAGTTCTTTGTCTGGCGAATGGGGGCTTTATGGTAGCTCAGCTGGCAGCTTCTCCTCCTGGGAATCTTTTTATTAAGCTATACACACACACCGAAGGCCTCGTGCTATAAAGGGTGTGCATCAGCCAAGCCAATGAGGAGTTGAGAATTGAGATGACATTTCTTTGCGATTTAGCCCATTGCTGAAGATCTCTCAGCGAAACCCATCCAGTACAACGAATAGGGCCTTCTTGTTCACTGCGACATCCTCATCCCCTCTCCTGACCGAGTACATGCACTGAGGCCCTGCATGGATGCGAAGCTTGCGGTCTGCAAGTCAGTCCCCTATTCAAAGTTGGGTGCATCCGTCTTAACCGGACTTGGCCAGCTTCCATTTTCTCACACACCTGGAGAATGGAACGCCGACAAAAGTTGCGCCAGCCCTCCTGCATATCTGATTGATGCACGCACTGCACGTCAAAACCGTTGTTACCTTACTTAACACTAGACTCCGGGGATCGATGCTACTTGACTTAGTTTCTCAGCAATTATCTAGGACGCTGGTTAAAAACTTAATGCTCGTTAAGGGGCTACTGAACGGGAGGGGAAAATGCATGGTTTTGGCTATTTCGAGCCTTCGTCTTTACACATAAATACCACCTCCTCGTTAGAAAATAATGGCCCTAGTTACGTGAAAGATAGTTAGGTAAGAAAATAAAGCAGTAGGTATGGAGGTGAGCAGAACCTCTCCTGAAGCTAGCCGACCATAAGGCGACAGGGGAGAATCCCGAACCTTTCCTTACACGTCCAGCAGCTGCAACGATCAGAATCCTGCAACCTCATTCAACCCTCCGACCTACAAAAGCTTCGATATACTAACACGGTGTCGTGTGCTTCAAGAATACACCAACCCCGAGCAGTTGAGATTGGTGTCACATCACTAACTTCAAACTTCATCGCCAGCCAAGTTTGTTACTTTTCCTCTCGCAGTTGGACACGAGGAAACTTGAATTACGAATACCTGTATCCTAGCCGCTCGTGCATGACAGACATCGCATCCTATTTTTCTGCATACCTAAGCGACCTGAGCCGGGGTGTGGTGGAGGGGCCGTGACCCTTTATATTCCTCAGAATTGCTTCTGCAAGCCTCAGCCTAAATGGGAACTTTGCCTTTCCAAAGATCCACGCGTATTAGGTCGGAACGAAGCACTTAGTATAACACGACAAGCAGAACTCTGACTGATATATAAGTCCCGTGTTCACCACATACGACTGTTACACATCAACAACATATCGACGATGTCGTCACAGGGTTTGCTTGCGAAACTTGGAGGTGGCGCAAGCTCCTCTAAAAACCCGTACCCAAAATCCGTCGCACAGGCATCTTCAGGGGCTTTACCCCGGATTTTTGAGTTCCTTTTTGTTTTGCCAATTCTAATCACAAACGGCTAACCATCAATCACGATGTTTGTACAACTACAATACTCGTTACATACCTAACAGTCGAGACATTTTAGATGAGGTTTGAAGTCGATATCCTTGACTAAGTTAGCCGCAAAAGCAGCAGCGACTTCGACAACCCTTGACCTAGCTTTAGCATAAGCTTACAAGTGTGTGCTAGGATCTACGATGCAATCTAAGGAGCTATTCTAGTCTCCTATGTAAGGCGATTATAGGAGCTGCCTGTTCGCCGTTAGACCAGGCTACAGTCGGTCAGATAGGTAGGAAAGCCAGATCAACAGAGGTTGCTTCGACCAGTGAGAAAGAATCCCATTGAGAGATTATCGAGGCCTCTCCAGTGGCCCACCATCCTTGTCGACCTATTGTGTGATCACGATTTAAGAGATATTGCGCCGAAATTCACTAAGCTACCCGACTACGGAAGAGAGCGAACGGTCGTCTCGCTCCACCACGGACAGAAGTGCCTTGCCGACCTCACACAACATCCAAGACTAAAATATATATGCACATACGGTCGCTCGGTATATTTTGTCTCACTTAATGCCTCGTGACTCGAAATCTTATACAATTTCGGGAGGACGTAAAAATCTTTTCTTTGTTTTTCCAATGCTACACGCTTTAAGGGGTTATCCTTCATCGCCAAGTTTTTTTTCTCGGCGCATGAGAGTTCTATGCCGTGAACAAGGTGTAAACATGACATACTCGTACTATGAATGGTACATACACCAGCTGGTCTAAGACAAAGATGATCCAGAGCGATCCAAAATCCTATCATTCCTACTAGCTTACCTAGGTAAGTTCATACTACTAAAAACCCCCCCTCAGAGTAATAATTTGGTAAGGTCGGTGGTAATAACGCTCGGGAAGAAAGGCCATGCTAGATCAAACCTGTACACATTGAGGCCGGCCGTGGCCTGCCATGCAGCTTGACGTACGTCTATGGTTCACTTTTGCGGGGTTGGACGTACTGTAACCACATTCAACCAACGCAGCCGGCCCTCCATCGTGCATACTCCTTTATGGGGATATTCCGTGGGCAGCACGCTTGAGCTGCACGTTACCCATGTGACCCCAGCCATCCCTCACGTCCCATCGCCACACCGGTACGAATCGCCGCCCGCCACAGTTACAACAGGAACTGCTTCCTTTCTCTGTTCGCCATCCGGTAGCATCGAACCCCCTTCGACTCGTGTGAGAGATAAAAAAAATATTAACAGATAACCTTACGATACGCCGATGGAACCATCTCCCGCGCGCCTAGTGCCGGGACTGATGCAAAAATAACGGGGATGAGGCTCGTGGAGCAACGCAAGGACGATCCTGGTGAATCTTGGCCAGAGATGCAGCAAACCTATCGCTTAATGGCTGGCGAAGTTAATATTGACCCAATTGTCGAAACATCCTATGACGGATAGGGTTCACTTTTGAAGAGAAAACCTAAATTGTTGAGCACATTGAGATGACAGAAGGCCGGCGACCGCATTAGCTCTCGCTTGAGACGTTACCTTCGGCCCCAAGCTGTAAACTTTGCTGAGCACACACGAGATTGTCAAAACCTAGCTCGCTACTTGACCGAGGTCGTATCCCAAAACCCCAGGGTATTTTTTATTTCTTCTAGATGACGTACTTGGGATGACGCTCTAATCATACATCGGATGAAGGACATTCATGGCTTATCCGGGCACTGTATCCAGCGACCCCTTACCAGGCGTAGTTGGGGCTGCATCCGGCCCTTTCTGTTGTCGAAGCTTCTCCTCGAACTTTGCAAACTCTTGTATCGCTATCTCTTCCTCTTGGTCCATGACTTGATGTACTCCTTTGACCTCCTCGATCTGTATACTCTGTTAGCATTGCTTCACACTGCATATCTGAAAGCCCAACAATATCAAGGAGGCTCGTGCAATCCCAGCAGTACCTAAAACCGAAGACGAGCTCATAAATAGTCACACGAGCCACAAGCCGCTTAGAATTCATGAAAGGTGTACTCACGTAATGCATTAACATCCCCTCGATTCCATTCTTCAAGGTAACCGTACTTGAATCGCAAGTCCGGCATGCTCCCCTGAGCTTGAGACTGACGTATCCGTCCTCAAAGCCCCTGAACTCGATATCCCCGCCATCCTCCTGGATCGAAGGTCTTATCCGTGTCTCAAGCAGCTCCTTGATCATGCCGACGACTTCGCTGTCGTTTTCGTCATAGCTCAAGCTATCCTGCTCGCCCGTTTCTTGGCCCTCCTCCCCATCTTCCTTCTTGCTCACCGTGACGATGTCCTGCCCCGATGTGATGGCCTCGGTGATCAGACTGAACACCTCCGGTCTGATATGGATCCAGTTCGCGTCGGGCGACTTCGTCACCGTGATGAACTCCGGCCCGTAGAAGACAGACGTCACCCCGTCGATGTTCATCAGCTGCGCGGCAAGCGGCGACGGGTACGGGGGCGCGATCGTGCTCCGCGGGTTGAGGTACTCGATGAAAGGGGTGGAGAATTCCGGAGGTACTACTTTGTGGTTCGGCAGGAACTTGAGCGCATCCGCGTTCGGCGTGGTTTCGGTCTGGATGAAAATACTCCGGGCCCCCGGGGGCGCAACCGTCGGTAGTCTCGATGTTGTTCGCAATACTGGCCTGGGCCGCGCCGATATGCCTAGCGAGTGTGAACTTGTATGCGCCTGTCGCGCTGCTTCGTAAAGTCGACCGCATGTGGCGGGCTTCACTCTTTTCGTCGTGGACAGCAGGGCCGCTGCTGGCCGAAGAAGTCGGGCTGTAAGCATGGTCTCTAAATCGTATGTATCGCCAATTGAATTTAAAAAGACTAGGGAATATCTCTTAGAGTTTGAATGGTTCAGTATACGATAGACGAAGGTATTAAGGGGAGATTATTAGGTGTGATGTGAATGCAAGAGCGATTTATGTTGTTTGGATATTCATTTGTATCATCGATCAAAGTGCCGATTTGCGCCGATAAGAAACAACGGAACCAACAAATTTGGCCGCTTATCAATCAGTGGCAATGACGCAACTCCTAGGAAGAACTATTCTATCAGGTCGGTTCTGATTGGCCGGTAGATTTAAATCGGAGCCGGTCCCTTCACCAGGATTTTGCCGCTTTGACTTTAGTTCCCAATAACGGTTAGGTAGAGACTTTTGAAGATCTCAAGCCACAGTTTAACGAACTTGTCGATGACTTTCAGCCTCAAAGTTCATGTTTTATCGCCATTAAGGTACCTAAGTACGTACTTTCGATAATTTTCACCTATTACCATTTATTACAACGACCTTCCTACCCTTAACTCTTCAAGAAAACACTAAATCGGAGTTCCTTCCTGAACTCACCGGCATCACATCTTCATGCATTATCACGGTTAGAGTGTTCACTCAAAAAAGGCAGATATAACGCCTTTATCAATTAGTGATAGGTGCGGTTCTTAATTATATCGACACAAGGTGGGATCAAGGCCAGTGGACATTATTATTTTGTCAAAATTGTATGATCGAGTTACCTCGGCGATCATATTGACTGATACAATACAGTCGTGGTTTTACATTTCCCTCTTCAAAGGGTCCTCCACAATATCCCCTATTTCGGCGCTTTGCAAGTTGAAGACCCTAGCGAAAAGTCATAGAGTCGCTTATATTTTTCTTCGGATCATAACAATCACAGTTATTCTGGGAGAATTCCATATCCTCTGCATGACGCTTTAGGACGTTTCCTATCAGCTAGCAAGATATCCGTAGGCTACGACGGAATAGTGACAGCCTCGACTCAGTCCCCTCGATGAGCATAAGCCAACACGCCTGTACAATTTATGCGACATCAAATCCAGACTCACTATTTAACATTACGGTATAGTAATGCTACCACGCCAAAATCTTTTTCATTGCTGACTTTAATATTCAGCCTCATAACGTCAACCAACGAAATCCCTACTGTCTATCTTATTTGACAACCGATAAGACAAACTGTTGAATCTGTAGGTTTCATATATATATTTCCAAACCATCAGAATTGGGTTGCCCCTTTGGCATCTTCCCAGCCATGGGACCCGTCACACGTCCCTGCCTCATTTGCGAGGCGGCCGAGGGCAAATACAAATGTGCTCAATGTAATCTGTACACGTGAGTGTGATCCTATATCCAACCTTTAGAGACTTTTCTGACCCATGACATAGATGCTCGCTCACGTGCTTTCAAGAGCATCGTGACAATCATCCATCTGAAGAATCTTCTATGAATCCAACAGAGGATGCCCCTACAGCACCTGTAGACGGCGCTGCATCTCCTGTACAATCTCAGGCTTCCTCGCATACCGAGGAGGGGGACGCCACACAGACTGCCACTTTCGAGCGCGCCGAGATCGCTGACCTGCCGGAGTATAAGACCCTAACTCAAAAGTACCCGAACCTAGAGCGTTTGCTTTGGAACATCGCGGCAGCTACAGACCCTCCTACTAGCCACGGCGATAGTAATGAGAGGAACAATACACCGTCTGGATCGAATCAAGGCTACCGTAAAACGAACAAGCCTTGGACGAAGGATTTGGGTTATGAGAAAGGCATCGAAGTGCTTCGTCGGACTAGAGACAATCCTGGGGACGATAGAGACGCTCTCAGGGAGTATTGTGAACTTGTCCGACTTTACACGGCTAGAAGAGAAGCTGCCATTTCGGAGGCCAATATCCGACAGCAGCGAGCCCAAGAAAATGCCAAAGCTATTAAGGATCTCATCCGCGCCGAGAAAGCTGGTTAGGAACGTGATCAGGCTACTGATTCGGGATCACCGTAGTGAAGCAATGGCTACTATACCGCCTCGAAACATCATATTCCCCACACACACTATCCTACACACGAAGTAAAGGGTATTTCACCTGGTAAGTCTGATTATATTGTGATTACGATCGTATAATGGAAGTCAGATAAAAGTTCTTCATATGCATTCTCTAACCGTTATTAGACTAGTCTCGTTCATCGATGGCGAGCAAACAAGAATATTGTCTTGCTTATAAGCAACTTCAAACCTGTCATTTCAGCATGAACAGGACCAAATGACGTCTTCCCCTTTCTAAATTGGGGTCTTCGCATCTCTCACATCTCAACTTTGCGGATCTGTAATGTCAGAACAATGTACTGTCATCAAAATGCACCAGCATATCCACGCCATAAGATACCCATAGTCAACATCAAGAATGTCTTGACTACTTCCCTTACATACCTATCACTATCCTGTATTACAAATCCTGTCCTACCCACACTAGGCGACCAAACCAAAACGCAACGAATTACTATCGCTCCGCATTATAACTGCGGCCGAGGTATCGCCCAACAAATTTGTTCTGGTTCTACCAAATCTACTTATAACCCATTACACATCGTGGATTAAGTCATCATCAGCATGAGTATCTCCACCTTTCCGCTCTCAACTCTCGGAGTCTATAGTTTTCGGGTACCGAGTCTAACGGGTGGTCTGGGTCGAAACTCCTCCATGCCGTAATCCTGTTCATAACCGGCCTCCTAATCTACTTCCCCCAGTCAATACTCCCGACTAAAACTATCATTGCGGCGGACGCGGAGACTCAGACTACAGAGACCACAATCTGTTATTTGGAGTTCTAGCATTGGCCAATGGGTACTCTAAAATTTCAGATAGTGCTAGCTAGTTAATACTACCAAGGTGACACCTTAGTTACTCTTGATCTCTATTCCCTTGTAAAAAGTGATGTCAATTCAGATTGCCCCCCTTTTTCTAAAACCTTGGAAATTATGGTAGAAAACCCGTGCATATAGTACAGGATGAATTGACAACTTGATCGCCTTGCATGAAAACTATTCTAGCCTCACAATTTTCCAAATATGTTTCGAGTTAGACGTATATATGACATTACCCTCAAATATCACCTTTAAGGGGCTCTATATATGAATTCGGTCTCAAGAGTCGTGTCTTTAGGTTTCTTTGGTGTGATCCGGTAGATTCCCTTTTCCTTCATGTGCGAACGCTATCTATTCAGACCTCCATTGGACAAAGAATAGAACTTACCATTAATCTCCTATTTGACCAAATGTTATGGGAAACCACAAACTGCTCTTGCTGTGACTCTGGTTCCAATGTCGGAGAAATACAGCCCATATAGCATATTAGTTACATTGTCCTTACTGCGTGATATGAGTGTTAACATGTACCTAACGTGAACGACCGTTCAGGGGCTGATGATGAGACACGTATTCGCAAACTGACAAGCCACTTAGACCAAACGACAAAACCGAACGGGTGTCTTCCATATATACAGGAGCTTTGCATAACCGGTGCCCAGGTGTTTCTCCGCATACGTGTAGAGCTACGACGAACTCGCGTTTGAGGCGCCGATCACGATGGCTTCAAGAGGTATCCAAGGTATCTATGTACGCTGCCGACTTTGTAGTACATACCTATGTACAATATGACACACCCCATGAGCATGGACACCTTCTGTTTGTTGATTCTATTTTCCCACAAACAGACCTTGGGATTTTCATTTCTTGAAATTTCCATCCACACACAATTTTAAGTAGAAGTCATACCATCTTGAACCCAATCTATCTCGAAAGAGTAGATAATCATGGCACACCACTCAATCACGCGAATGGCGTGCGCCAACTGGAAGGATGGAGAGAAAACCTGCCCCAAGGAGGGCACGTCTGCTTGTGGCAGCTGCAGGCTGGTTGTGGTAAGTAAAGACACGTTCCAAAATTGAGGCGATAAACTCTGACGATCATCAACTTCAAAGTACTGCGGTCGCGACTGTCAGAAGGAGCACTGGGGCGAGCATAAGAAAGACTGTAATTCCCCGCTGAAGAAATGGGACTGGCGTCCGACTTGGGATCGAGAAGATCGAGACCCCGTGTGGGCTCACGGAGAGGCGGCCACTAACATTCACAACCCCTTCGGACTGGAGAGGCACCTATGGGGAAACACTCCGGCGATGGATGTGTTGGCGCTCCAGAAGAACGAGGGCTTGGGTTACGACAAGGATCTAACTCTCCTGTTCGCAGGTAAGTGTTAAGATGACACGTTTTATCTCCATAGCGAGCCACTGACAAGGCACAGCATCCGGCGACCTGCGAAACATGGTCAAGACCATTCAGAACCTGCCTGACAAGTTTAAGAAACAGGTCAACATCACCCTGAATGACAGGGACTTGGGCGTCGTGGCAAGAAACGCCGTGATGCTGCTCCTTGTGCTGTTCACGCTGGAGGATCAATCTGATCAAACTGACATTGCGAGTCTAGCTGAAACTTTCATGCATGTCTGGTATTCTTTCATGATCCCAGGAGAAACCATAGCCCAGCTCAACTCCAAAGTGAAGGTACAAATCCAAGAAGTATGTGAGCAAATCGCCGAGAAGAAGGCGGACGCCCTGCTGGCCAAGACGTGGCAGTTCAAGTCTGGATGTACTCTCCGTCTCGTCCTCAAGAAGAAGGACTGGGATCAGGCACTAGCGTTCCTCGAGCTCCCGGATCACCTCGACCGAGACAAGGCTGTGGAGAAGCGCCACGCTGTAGTGCTAGCACCCGAGCGACTAGACTATCGAGAACGTGGATACTTTAAGGACGCCTCGTTGCCGATGCGTGTAGCCAAGAGGCGATTCCATGAGGACGGCATGCTCCTCCCGTTTGGGAACTCGCGTGCCGGTTTCGACCACGTCAACCCGTGAGTATCTACCCACATCTCATCATCCGCATTCCGTTACGGACCCCCGAGTCTAACGTATAATAGGACCTTATTCCAAGGGGGAGACATCTGGCTACTGGATGATAGGGCTGATCCTTTAACCGGCTGGCCTATTAAGGAGGTCAAAGCAACCCCATTCGTTGCCGCCGAGGATGCGTACGGAAGGCTGCTCTTCCATCTGCGTCGTGTCTTCAGCGCTTTCATCCGACGACTCGCCACTGGAAAGTTTCACTTCGAATTCTTCAACGTCGACGCCAAGGACCTAGGCACGCACGTAAAGAATGGTACATGTGATCGAGTCGAGGTAAGCCAAAACAAGCGCACCACATGCAACCACATCTCATTAAAAACAACCGCTAACACACACACACATATATAGTCGTCCAACATTACGGACATCTGCTGGCTAGGAACGCGTCCGACCTTGCAGAGTCTATCTCCCCTCCTCAAGCCGCCGCATCAGAACCGCCACGCGACGCTCATCACCATCTACCAGAACGCCGTCCTGGAGATAATCAATCAAGAGGACCAGAACAAGATCTTGGATATCTCCGAGTGCATCTTGTACCTGACCAAGACGCGCGTCGCCGACCTCACGACCAAGCCGCAGGGCGCAGAACAGTACCGCATCTGGGACTCGCGCAACCTGTTCTTCGAGGTCGACAATCTCTTCAAGAAGTGCGTAGACACCCCCCACCCCCCGGATCTAATCATGATCGTTTACGAAAGTTGATGCTAACCGATCGCGTGTGACAGGTACATGGGCATAATCAAGTTCGACCAGATCGGAACCGCCTTCGACGTCGCCATGAAAGCGAAGAACACCATCGGTGACCCTTGGCCTACACGACTCAAGCTCCGCATGGGCCAGCCTGGCGCCCAGGAGGAGTTCGACGGCATTCTAGGATCGTGTTGGACCGGGCTTGAGCGATACGTCGAGTGGAAGCGAACGAAATGATGCACTAGCAATCGTCTGGTGAGGCAATACGGTAGATAGCTGGCTGCGTGTGCTATGGAGGCAAATTCTCGACGGTGGTAAGCTGGGGGATGGTGGAATTAAGGGGACGCTATTACGCATACTGGAGTTGAGGCCTGGCTATCTGGCACCGTTTGCTTATTAGGAACCATCGCAGGTCATTCATTGCCAAGACCTTACATCGAGACGCACATCACGGATGTTGCTAATGAAATAAAATGAAAATTAAAAAAAAAAAACCCTTGAATGTGACAAATCAAAAATGTGACTTATTCCTCTTGATAATAACCTGCATCGAAAAAAAAAAGTTGCAAACGGCCGTAATCGAAATTTTCTGAAAAGATATTAGAAAAAAAAGCAAAAATATAACGACGCAGGCCTGATTCGAACAGACGCTCCCGAAGGAACAAGATTCGCTACTCAGAATATTTTACAATTAAGAGTTCTAGTCTTGCGCGATAACCACTCCGCCACTGCGCCTTGTGTTATTGATTCGCTGATGGGAATTGGGTTTGTAACATTGGTATCTATACTGGATCCAAGTTTGTGACCCCCGGTCTTCTGCATGAGTGGTCCCGGATAAGCCTGAAAGGCCATTTTGAAAGCTTCAACCTTGCCGGCATCACTAGAACTGTGTACTTTATGATACGATAATTCATTTCGATAGTTTTAGGTCTTTTTGAGGTTTCCAAGTGAAATAGCAATAAATGTTCAAAGGTTTAGGTTATCACTAATTTCAATATTATCTTCGACTCTATGATATCCTCGTTACACTTTGGTAAAGAAACATTTTACACAATATCTAAGTAGCACTTGACTTAACTAAGTGCGTACCTATTGGGGCCAGGAATGTAATTCAAGTAGAAGATATCGCAACAAGTAGGTATGTAATGTATATGTATAGATATGGATGTATGTATTGTCATTAATATTTACTCATTAGTATCGTAAAGTCCTCTACTACTTAACCTCGAATCCCCCTACCGCCTAAACTTCGTCAAGAATCCCAGCCTGAGAAACCTAGGCGACGAAGGGGACGTAAAACTATCATCCTGCTTCTCGCGTATCGCAGCCGCCTTCTCGTCCCGACTATGTCCATTCTTGATTAAGTTCCGATTTCCTAATCTCCCCTTTAGAGTCCACAAAGAGTCCGCTTTTCTAAGCAGCGGGTTCTTTGTCGCCGTCTTCGGCCTCGCATCAACCTCGTCACTCTGCGTCCAGTCGACACGGTGCTCGTTTACCGTCGCCGGGTCTACTATCAAGGTATCTTCCGATGATATCTCCTCGATGGGGAGTTCGATCGTCGCACATGGGTGAACCGCTGGTGTCTCATCCTCTAGGATGTTTCCGATGCTACTCCTCCTTCTTGATTTTATTTGGGTAAGTCCGATGACACTGTGTCGTCGATAATGGCCAGTCTCTTCCGAGACACCATGTCCGTCCGACACAGGACGTGGGGTTTGAAACTGGTTTCTCTCGTGGATTTTCTCCCGATGGCTGATCGCCCTTTCCAAAGCGCGATTCTGTTGCGCCGGAGTCATGCTTGCGTCGAGCTCGGCCCGGTCTGATAGTCGACCGTCGACGTGAAACTTGAGTGCTGTTTGGGATAAGCTATGCACGAGGTTTCTCTCGCGCATACTGCTGGCCGTCGCAGTCCTCTCGAACTGTGTGGCTGCCTCCTGTGGGATGTAGTGGGACGACGGGGCATTGGCTGCGGACTCCGTTGGAGTTGATTCTACCTTCGGAGGTTTCCGCCGTATTCTATCTTGGATGGACTTCGACATCGACCGCACCGCTTTTGCTTCTAATGGCTGGTCACTGCTTTCCTGCGAAGGTGAATCCGATGCCGTGATCCTGTTTATCGCCATCCTTGCTGCGAAACGTGTCTCGTTGGAATCTGGCTTCGTCGTTACTATCTTGAGTACGGCTGAACCTGGCTTCCCGGTCTTTGGCTGGCTTGTAGGGGTATCATGATCCTTGCTCCGTGTTGATCCCGTTTCTGCTAGTCTTTCTCTCCTCTTCTTCTCCCTTGACTCTTGTTCCGCGATGACCACATATAGCCGTCGACGCAAGTCATCAGGATCAAACGGCTGTGACTTGTGTTTATGTTGCTTCGCGATGTTCTGCCTGTAGGGGTCCGACTTAGCGGCAGCTTGCCTCATCGAACCTGTCGCTTGGCGCCCGTCTGTGGGACGACCTATGGTGAGCTGCATGGCGTCTCTATTCCTCTGCCCGGATAAGTTCGATGAGATGGAGTTGTAAGTCGTCCCAAAACTCTTAAGGACGTCAAACCCGTAACATCAGACGAAGTAACTTAAAGGCCGGAGTCGGTCACTCGTATAAGGTTTTCGTGAAAGAACGTAAAGTTGCGACGTGGTCTAATTCTCAACTTGTCATAAGTTCCAGTTCCTTATCTTCGTATATACCACCTCGCGCATGACCCGTTCTCATGAGACTCAAGCTTGTTCACGGAGCGGAAGCTAAGACAGCAGCGATGATCGATGTAAGACAGATTTGGCTAGGTAACAACCATACGACCAGACGGAGCGATCGCGAAACAAATAAGAGATTACCTTTCTCTCGCAACATCAAGGTTCTATAAAAAGTGAAAATAAATACCTACGCGTAGGTTACGTCGGCTGGAGACGGACGAGGCGATCCAGTTTCTGCCACAATAGGGAGGTCGAACCTTCTTAAATGAAAATCCGGGGCAAGGCACGCTGAATACGCCCATCTCGGCCAAGAGTACGTATGAAGCCTCTTTTTGGGTAACATGGGCACAGGGGCCCGTGAGTGGTAGGGAGCGGGAATGGTCAGTCACTTGACTATCGGGTGTCGTTAGCAAGCTATCAGAAGCTAAGTTAACCTTAGCTCCAAAGTAGAAGCGTAACACACTAACAAGTCCCGGCGACTGCGTGACCTTGGTACTCTTTGTTTCCCTGGCATCTTCTAGTGTACATCCTCCAGACTTCTCAAGGCTGGTAGGGTTGCGGAACCGAGACGCAGCCCTGGTGTCATAATTTACCCGTTTATGGATCTATGATGCACTGCAACGCTCCTCCGTGTCCTTCTGTTGTTCTCCCGTAGGAGCTAGAGGAGGCGGTCTGCTAGGATGATCATAGATATGGACACATGGTAGGCACGTATTTGAATTTGAACAGGAGGAGCTTTCATGGTGGATATGTGACATACCATACCTCCATACCTAGGCTGCTAGGTAGCAAATGGAGTAGCAAATGGAGTGGGAGGGGACAATGGTGGTTGAAATCCTTGTCACTATCCTGGTCGTACATAAACCCCAGCCTTTGTAGTAGACTCTGATCGCATATTGGTCCGTGCCGAACGGCTTATGCACGTACCCTAGTGGCTTTTCCCCAAGGGGAAGAGGAGGGAATTGAACCAGTATGGAGACAGGTAGAGCGCCTTCTCATTCCAAATTATGCGATCGAGGTAATATGCAGTCCTTGACGTAGTTATGCAACGTTTTGATCGGTATTCTTCCGCGAGCGCCTCGGTGTTTTTCATCTGCACCTCGTCCCACTTGAGAGTTAGGTATCTATACTTACATAGTAGGTATGGCACCGAGTATCGTGACCTAATGTCATGGATGTATGTTGTAGATACGATGTGGATCGATTCTAAATAGCTGTTCCGTAAACCGTACGGCTGATCTGTCAACAAGAGCGTATTCATCTTGGTAGCTATGGTGTCAGGCTATCATCATGTATGCAGCTGGAGAAATTCGAATTCAGAGAGTCCAACCGTGCTTACATGCGTACATGTATGCTTGGCCATCACCAATATATTTGCGTACCGTCTGGTCTCGCCCTCCGGCAGTTTAGGGTGATACGTCGAATCATACCAACATTCTGTAGGTTAGCATGCATAGATCCTGCTATAGATTAGCTAATGACTAAATCTATGCAACTTCGTAAATCAAATACCAATTAAAGGTTATACGGCTTTGAGGTATCAATGAGGAGTCTTCGACTACTTTCTCATTGGTGATTATACACGATTTGAGGGGGGATGGAGAGAGCTCGACTTTTAGGTAAACACGTAGCTCCTGTAAATCAACCACGCGAGCTGTCGATAAGCTATTGTAGGTAAAGCGCTGTTGACTAAGATAATAATTAAGTAATCCTTTTACTTCGACACTATTCCCTTTGGAAGTTAAGTACTGTACTGTACGAAGTATGAGGGAGGGGAATGAACATGAGACGACGCTATCGAAAGATAATTAATATTATTCAGAAAGAAACTTTAGGTTTGGAAGGACAAAGTTTCAGAGCCTCCCCTACCATAAACCCTGATCCTTGTGATAATAGGCAGGCAGGGTAATCCCGCCAGGAACAATTATCCCTGGAAATGTTATAGACCTTGTAAGAAGAGATGTATTCCAAGCCTTTGTTCGCACAGACTTCGAACTTTGAAGTTAGGCTATTAGAATTTAGTCTAGATACGGATCCGTACCACTTATTTTGTTTTTAGAGACAACGGATACGTGCAGGTGATAATTATACTTAGATACCTACTATGTAGGTAAGTATGTAGTCATGGCTTGTAGGTAATAAATATCGCATGCTTGAGCCGTCCGAAGGCTTGCATCTGGAAGCTTAATCGTACGAGATGGATGAGTTCCAAGGTTCGACGACGATCTGGCCAGAACAGATACCGCATGTACTATTAGGCCGAAAATGTTACACTATCTCCGAGTTGAAAACATCTATGGTGATACTGGTGATACCGTACAATGACAAATTCGGAGGTTTTAACCATCGTCGATCAGTAACTTTCGATCGACGGCCCGAGTGTTTGAGAGCTGGGGGTTCGGATGATACCGAGTACAGATATATATACCTACTATAATAGAAACCTAGAAGTAATAAAGTTGAAGCCATTGCTATATTAAACCCAGATCTAAGGATAGCAAGGTACGCGCGCTTGTTACCAAATCAGGGGTGATTATTGGAGTTTGTCTCATGGAGATAAATGAATAAAAAGGAAAATTTAGTCCATGGTGTTATTCCAAGCTGGTTCATAACAGTTTATTTGAAACATTGTAACAACCTCTATGTAGGGAAATGAATGAGGAGGGACAAAGAATTTTTTTGGTTTGAATTGGGGCTACCTTGCAAAAAGGAAAGAGATGTGAAAATTTACTGTCCGGCAACGCAAAATGAGATGGGGAATTCACGCTCTAAGCTATGTATATAGAGTAGGATACGATAAAAAGAAAATAATTCGGAACGGATTGTCATGCTGAACCTCAAAAATATGCTCTCGATCGGGGAATCGAACCCCGGCCACCTGCGAACTTGTTCATGACAAGCAGGTATCCTGACCACTAGACCAATCGAGATGAAGGTATCCTGAGGATACCGATTTCACTAGTGAGTTGTTGACTGTGCCGAATTAATACCCTATATACTAAAGTAGCAGCAAGTCGCAATTTTTTCGGAGGGGTGTTTCGTAGAACCCCAACGAAAGCCCCATTGGTTACATCTGTGGTTGCTTCAATGTTATGGGGCCATTAGCTTAGTTTCTTGCAGATGTACAACCTTACAACCTTACAACGTCGTATTAATTTACCTAATATTTCCAGAGTTGACTAATGTCATGTTAACTACATTACTTCTACCTACTATATGTGAATACGTTTACAAACAATGTACTCAACAACATAGCTATCTACTCTAAATAGAGAAACCATCACGATGTTTATTGTATTTTCAATGTTCTACCCTTCCCAGCTAGATCTGAGGAGTGGGGTAAAGATCTTACTCCAAATCTGGTACCTAGGTACTCTCCACGATCTACTGCCCAGGTGCCCCTCACCTGGGCATCACCGATAAGATAGAGAAACAGGTAGTGGCGCTCCTCGGTGAGGGAGTATTCACATCTTGTCGTCTTGAACTACCCCATGAACGAAGTAGAGAGTAAAGGAAGACCTTTTAGAAGCTATCAAGTAATACCCAAAGCTGATCTTGTTTATTCGAACTCTTCAAAAGACCCATATAACCTCGAAACCTCCTTATAACCTCCCCCACAATGATGCACTCACACGACGGCGGCTTGACGAGTCATCATTCTCACGATGGCTTCTCCGCCGCCGAGCACGGACACTCCCACGAGATCCTCGACGGACCCGGAAGTTTCCTCGGACGTGAGATGCCCATCATCGAAGGCCGCAATTGGAACGAGCGAGCCTTCACCATTGGCATAGGAGGGTAAGTAAAGAGCTTCATATCCATGCACCCCCGGATATCTTGCGCAGAAGCCAGGGGTACCCAATTAGCCCAGAATATCTCTACACCAGCAGCCATGATACCCAACAAAACTGACACTCGACCCACCAGCCCCGTCGGCTCCGGCAAGACCGCGCTCATGCTATCCCTCTGCCTCGCGCTGCGGTCCACCTACAGCATCGCCGCGGTCACCAACGACATCTTCACGCGAGAAGACGCCGAGTTCCTCACGCGGCACCAAGCGCTCCCAGCGGCGCGGATCCGAGCCATCGAGACAGGGGGGTGTCCGCACGCAGCCGTGCGGGAGGACGTGTCCGCGAACCTCTCCGCGCTCGAAGACCTGCACGGCGAGTTCAGCACGGACATGCTGCTCATCGAGAGCGGCGGCGACAACCTGGCCGCGAACTACAGCCGGGAGCTGGCGGACTTCATCATCTACGTCATCGACGTCAGCGGCGGCGACAAGATCCCGCGCAAGGGCGGGCCCGGCATCACGCAGAGCGACCTGCTCGTCGTGAACAAGACGGACCTGGCCGAGGCCGTGGGCGCGGACCTCGGCGTCATGGAGCGCGACGCGCGGAAGATGCGGGAGGGGGGCCCTACGGTGTTCGCGCAGGTCAAGAAGGGCGTCGGGGTGGATCATATTGTGAACTTGATTGTCAGCGCTTGGAAGGCGAGCGGCGCCGAGGAGGTTTGTAAGGCTAGGGGGGGCCCGAGGCCTACGGCTGGGTTGGAGACGTTAGGGTAATCTTAAGTGAATAGCTAAATTCATAATTTACTCGTCAAAAGTTCACGTGCATTATCTTCGCTACTAGGCACTGATGCAACGGGATAGACTTAGGATCGAAACCATCATTATTCATCTCATC
The DNA here is from genome assembly GCA_022578535.1 of Jackrogersella minutella. Lineage (NCBI taxonomy): Eukaryota > Fungi > Ascomycota > Sordariomycetes > Xylariales > Hypoxylaceae > Jackrogersella > Jackrogersella minutella. Next base: position 123,855 of record MU388196.1, read on the forward strand.
ATAGTCCGAACGATTGCGACGTCGAAAGTCGCCATAGTCTTGCTTTACATGCCCTTTTTGGCCTATTGGATATCCTCATCCATAGCCTCATCCTGTAACCCCGACGCCTGTTCTTCTAAAAGAGGTCCGGTAAAAGGAGTGGAATCCCGCGGCCACACTCGCTTGTAAAGACTAACACCGACCGAATCCTGCGGGTTGATTCTCCCATCAAAGTTGGCCTTAAAGTACCCATGAGTACCAAGCGTCTCTTTGATGTATCCGCTCCTCCCTCTCTTCGTCCATAGGGGCAATGCCTTGAACCATTCCACATCATCTCGGTTGAAGAACATGTATCGAATGGTAACGACCTTCTTGTGAATGTGGTATGGATGACCTGTCAAGATGACACGTTTTGCGATGACCCTAGACGTCGATGGGGTACGCGCAGTTCCTGTTGCCACTAGCTGCAACGGCATGCTATTTTCTCCGTCTTCTGAAATCGTCCTCTTGAAGAATAATGTCGGGACGGCTCCCCATGTGATGGGGCCCATAACTGTTGCAATGGCAGACTGGCCGGCGTGAAGGTACCGGCAGTACTTATGCACATCATTCTCCGTGTTGCCGCTGAGCGAGAATAGGGGATTGACGATAAATCGCCGGGGACCACATTGAACAATGAGCTCCTCCTTAGCCTTGATAGACTTCTCATAGTCTTCCTTGTGCGTAATATCGAAGTTGAGTGATGTCTTCTTGTTCTCGTGCCGAAGGAGTGAGAAGAGTGTGATTGGGTTCGAAGGGGTGTATGCCTTTTTGAGGTCTTTGGGCACATCTCTGAGATAGACATGGACTCTGGTTCCAGGGGCCACTCCGCCGACTAGGGCTTCTCGTACCGAGCGGTTTCGGGAAGACTGGTAATCGGAGACTTGTAATAACCTCGACCATTCCTCTGGTTGAAATGCTCGATCTTCATCCGCATTCCAGGGACTTGTTCGTAAGCTCTTTAATCCTCTGTATTTGGCTAGGCGTTCCCTTGCAAGGACGTTCGGATGTAACTCGATTTCATCTGGGAACTCCTTGTCGTCTTCCGCTTCGTCGCGCTTATTGCGCCGGTAGGCTTCTAGTTGTGCAGCATCCTCATCCTCGTTCGGCTCGATAAACATTTCGGACTGAGGGTATTCTGACATAGCACCCTCGGTAGGGGCATTTTGAGCTATGCCCTCCATTCCATCTTCTGGTGCTGCAGGCATCTCAACTTGAGCATCTTCCATTTCTTGATCATCTAGTTCTGATTCGGAGTCCGACACATCGTCTAGAAACCAAGCAGCTTGATAGTTTGATGTACCCTTGGGTAATTTCTTCGGCGCGGCATACTCCTCTCGCTCTTCTTCAGAGAAATAGTGATGATCGTCTAGCAGAACACCCTTTTGTTTCGTCGGCTCTTCCACGTCTTCCTCCATTTCCGCATCCCGCATAACCACTTCTTCTGGGGCCAATTCGGCAAGATCATCTTGGTCCTCGTCTGGAACTTCCAAGATATTTTCGGCCTCATCTTCCTCCACGGCTATCACGTCATCTTTCCGTTTCTTCGTAGGAAGTGGCGCCGCCGTGATCTTCTCGATTTGAAAGGTCCCCCAATCTCCGATATGAACTAAGCGATCAGCCTTTAGACCCTTCCCTCGAACAACACCCGTGAATACTGCCGACTCATTTTCGGTGGATGGCCATTGGATCTCATCGACGAGCATCCATGATCGCTGATCCCTCCAATTGATCCCTTTTGGTGTTGTCGTGCATAACGATCGCATGAGGGTTGCACATTCTTGTCTCGAATCGAGGCTGTATATCTTTTCTTGTCCTGGGTGGAAGTGTGTCATGAATGAGACTAGGGACTTGACAACGTCGGGACGAGCTTTCGCGGGTTGAACCTTATCCAAGTTCTGAACGACTGTGAAAAGCGTTGACATGCCCTGGTTCTCAATACTCCGTATGATAAGTTCGCCAAAAGCGTCGACCTCGACTTCGGAAGACAGTACGAATACGACGTAGTCCGCAATTCTTGCCGCGTCCATAGATGCTGTCAGGTCCCTCTTGACTGGCACATATTGTAGCTTCTGCTTGAACCGATCGACAGGTACTCGGAAGCTAGTCTCGGTGATTTCGGATTCGATATCGAGGCTGCCATTGAGGCTTTGGATAGCAGCAGAGGCGTCGCTATCTTTACAGAGTGGTATTACAGCAACTATCCTCGGCGCGCCGTCTCGCCCGGTGAAGACTGAAGTCTCTTTTTGGTGTTCCTTGTGTTTCACTAGTTGGCGCTGCTTGGCCTGGTTGCGACGGTCGAACTTGGACATGATTTGTTGATGCGGAGTTTTGCGCTGGCTTTTGTCATTCGGTACTTTGCCTTATATCGAGTGTTAGTAAAGAGGGCAATTCCAAAACATTTCTGAATGCGATTGAGATCCTACCTTTGGCTTGGTCTCGTAGGGCACCTTTGGTGGCTTTCTTAGACTTGAAAGTCTTGGGCAAGACTTTTGTAGTCGGCCGATGAGAATGAGTGCCTACTGCCCCCGGCATTTTACCGTCGCCTCCAGCTTTGAATCTAAACGGTAGCGAAGCCAGGATGAAAATTTCGCAAGCAATTGAATTGTGTGATGACTTTCGCCAACGACTCGTTTCGACGAAATTGTAATAATTAGATGCTGATTCAAACTTTTGGAGGGGCAGAGGCAGAGGGGCTATCGGTAGGTATCTTTTCTTTTTCTTTTTCGGTTTTCTATTTTTGTGGTTTAAACTTTTTAGTGGAGCAACATTTCTTATCATCTTATCGTTTCTAAGTTCTCTTAAATTTTAGTCTTGGCATTGCTTGCCATCCTCTCATAAACTTCAAATATAAATTTCTATACAAGTCGAGGTCGCATTTCACTTGCACCTGAATCCCAATTTCGCAAGCCAAGATGGAGGTTGACACTATAGCCGTTGATAAACCATCGGAAAGAAAGCATGATAATGGCGCCAGAGTCGTCAAGCGAACTAGAACGGAACTCGTCTCGAAAGAAGAGCGCGAAAAACGACGGCGATTGAAGGAAGCGCAAAGAGATTATGGTCGAGGACACAAAGTCAATGTCAAGGGAATCAAAGACAAGAAGCTGCGGAGTAACCTTAAGTCACTCGAACACAAATACCAGGAGGCTGCGGTGAAGGCGAAAGATGCCGAAATACTGCTTGAGAATACCAGTGGTTTTTTAGAACCCGAACACGAATTAGAGCGGACATACAAAGTGCGACAAGACGAAATACAAGAAGGAGTTTCTACCGAAGCGGCAAAGAAGCGGTTCGAACTGAAGCTTGACCAGCTTGGGCCCTACGTTTTTGAGTACTCCCGAACGGGTCGAGAATTGTTGCTGGGAGGGCGCAGAGGTCATGTTGCTGTGATGGATTGGCGCGAGGGTAAGCTGGGATGCGAACTACAACTTGGCGAAACCGTTCGAGATGTGCGGTGGCTTCATAACAACCAATTTTTCGCTGTGTCGCAGAAGAAACATGTCTACATATACGATCGCGAAGGAGTCGAGGTACATTGCCTAAGGAAACATCAAGAAGTGACACATATGGAATTCTTGCCCTATCATTTCTTGCTGGCGACATTGGTGAGCAAGATTGACTGCACCACTGTTTGATGATTACTAACCATAAGATTAGGGCTTGTCTGGCTTTCTGAAGTATCAGGACGTATCTACTGGTCAACTCGTGACGGAAATACCAACGAAACTTGGAGCTCCAGTCTCTCTCACCCAGAATCCATACAATGCTGTTTTACATGCTGGTCATCAGAATGGAACTGTCACGTTATGGTCGCCGAATTCCCCCGAGCCGTTAGTGAAGCTGTTAGCGCATAAGGGACCTGTTCGATCATTGGCTGTCGACAGAGAAGGTCGATACATGGTATCAGCGGGCCAAGACTGCAAAATGGCTGTATGGGATATAAGAATGTTCAAAGAGGTCAATAATTACTTTACGCGACAACCTGCCTCGTCTCTTGCAATATCAGACCGAGGTTTAACTGCGGTGGGGTGGGGAACGAAGACAACTATTTGGAAAAGCCTTTACTCGAAACATGCGGCTGAGCAAGAGAAGATCCAAAGTCCCTACATGACTTGGGGCGGTGAAGGTAAGCGCGTGGAGCGCATTCGCTGGTGCCCATTCGAGGATATACTTGGGTTGGGTCATGACGAGGGCTTTTCGTCGATCATTGTGCCTGGTGCAGGAGAACCCAACTTCGATGCGCTCGAAGTGAATCCATTCGAGACTGCTAAGCAGCGACAAGAAACCGAGGTCAAGTCGTTGTTGAACAAGTTGCAACCTGAAATGATTGCGTTGGATCCCAACTTCATCGGAAACCTGGATCTACGTTCCGATAAGCAGCGTCAAGCCGAGAAGGACTTAGATGCTAAACCAGTCGATGTCGAAACAGAAATCAGGAATAGGGCCCGCGGGAAGAACAGTGCGCTCCGCAAGTACTTGAGAAAGCAGCGAGCGAAGAACATCATCGATGACAAGAGGCTGAAGGTCGAAGAGCTCTGGAAGGAACAGCTACAACAACGGGAGCAGAATCACAAGGAGAAGGAGGTAGAACTTGGACCCGCGCTAGCAAGATTCGCTAAGAAAGAATAATCAGAATCCAACACGAATCCAGAGATATCCAATCCGGTCTCGATCTGGTGTCTTAATTAATCAGCTAATAACCTATTCGTTGGCGCATGGTGATTCTGAGCGACTGGCTACTACAAAGGAGAATATCTACGTGGCTAGATAGTAGAGGTACCTATGCATATACCCATAGTTGTGTTGTACTTGGGTATTGCTGAAATCATGCTATAGAATAACTTCCCAATGTTTAGGCTGCTGGTTCCTGCATCATCATACTTGAGAAGACAACACAATATGTATGTTGCAATTCCAAGGTGTCAGGGTGTTTGATTCCTTAAATCATGAGCCTTACTTGTCCATGTTACGTAGTACCAGAAGACTTTAAAAACGACATACAAATTTGCCTCTGCTCTTTCATCTCTAAATGACTCCCTTACGTTAACTTGATATACTTCAACTTTTAAGCTCGTCTGATAAATATTTAGACTTAACCGAATGCACCTAATGTTATAGGTATCTATTCTGTCGGATAGTTGCATTCGCACGTGTGCAATAACCAGCTGACATCATTTAGGTTGTTAAGATACCCACTCTTTCCCTCCATTGGTGCATGTGACAGTGCCAGAGTGGTTCTCGTCACCGATCTTAACAGCTGTCGAAATTAGAGTTGTCGAATCAGATTGGTCATAAGTTCATAACATCCAACCAAGTCAGTTATTTACAGGGATGACCTTGGTTGGTACCTCTAAAATGTCATTCCTACACATTTCCAATTCCTCCCTATTGATTATTGAACTTCCTTGACTCTCCTTGCTTTTCATGTTCAAATGACCACCTGGAGATGGCAGTTTCTTGTATCCATTCATAATTCGTACATACTGTATTTCTGATCGTTCCTTTAATTAGTTGTAAACATGAACGGTCATTTTTCTTCCGTCGGCGACGCGCCGGTGAAAGCTCATTACGGGCATGGTATCCAAGTCATCGACGAGGATAAGGAGTTCAAGTAAGCTTCATTTCGTTGTTATTGTTTTCATTGCTGCGCTGTTCTCAGCGCCACCGTCGCTAACTCACGCGCCCTCAGTGAAAACATCAATGCCTACCTCCATGCCACCGATGTTGCTGATGCCGGATTCAACTATCACCTTATTTCCGTATTCGGTTCTCAGTCCACCGGAAAGTCGACCCTCCTTAACTACCTCTTCGGCACCGAGTTCAATGTGATGTCGGAGACGGAACGACGTCAAACAACGAAAGGAATATGGATGTCTAAGAATAAAAATGGGTCTATGGCTGACAACATCCTCGTTATGGACGTGGAGGGTACCGATGGCCGTGAAAGGGGTGAAGATCAAGACTTCGAAAGAAAGAGTGCTCTCTTCGCACTAGCTACCAGTGAAGTGCTCATTGTCAATATATGGGAGCACCAAGTCGGTCTATATCAAGGAGCCAACATGGGGTTGTTAAAAACTGTCTTCGAAGTCAATCTCCAACTGTTTTTGAAAGACAAGCAGTAAGTTTCCAAAGGGGCCGGGCGGGTATCCCGGTCAGATAGCTAACGTGCATTGGCTCAGATCTACCCCCAGATCTCTTCTATTTTTCGTCATTCGCGATCATATCGGTCACACTCCTTTGTCAAATCTTCGAAATACCCTAATCCAAGATCTCACCAAGATTTGGTCCTCCCTCTCGAAGCCAGCTGGCCTCGAAAAATCACGAATCGAAGATTACTTCGACTTTGCCTTCGCCGCGCTCCCTCATAAGATTTTACAGCCAGACAAGTTCGAGATTGAAGTCAAGAACTTGGGAGGCAGATTCGTTACTGGAAACAGGAATTCCAAGACTCTATTGGAGCATGGGGAACATGAATTGGGAGGTGGTGTTTTCCTACCCGAGTACCACCGAAGAATTCCGGCCGATGGATTCTCTCACTACGCAGAGGGCATCTGGGATCAGATCGTGAACAACAAGGACCTTGACTTGCCAACACAGCAGGAGCTTCTTGCCCAGTTCCGCTGCGACGAGATTTCGCGAGAAGTCCTAATTCACTTCGATGATGCCATCAGCCCATTAGAAGAGCAGCAAGCGGAAGCTACCCGAAGCGGAAAGCCGATCGTCCTACCAAATCTTGGCAGCACTGGTAGTGCAACCAGGGAGAAATGCGTCAAGTCCTTCGAGACTCAAGCTAGCCGATATCATAAGAAGGTTTATTCCATCAAACGAGTCGACTTGGAGAGCAAAATCGATCAGCGTCTGAAAGCGTTATACCAAGGTCAACTATCCGCTGCTCATAAGACTGGCGTGGCGACCTTTAGTGATGCTGTATCTAGCGCCGTAAAAGCGGGCCAGAAGTCCGGCGGTGCATATGAGTTTGCTGATATCGTGGACGCGGAGAAGACCAAGACTCTGGATATATTTAGGAAGGAGGCGCAGGGTTTAGCAATCCCCGATGTACCCTGGACTAATTTCAAACCTCAATATGTCCTCTTCGAGAAGGATCTTGACGAGGTCAGTTCTCGCTTGCGGAAGGAGGAGATGCGAAGGTTGGCAACTCGAGTCGAACGTTGGGTCAAATCTCGCCTAGGTGATTCGGTCGGACTCGAATTCAACAAGCTTGGATCGGGCAGAGGAGGATCTGGAGCTCCCGAAACAGGCGAGAAGCCTCCCACCGAAAAGGATCTCTGGGAGCGTATCTGGAACCTCTTCACCGCCATCGTTGAAGAAGCCGAGGGCCGCTTCGTAGAAAGAGCCAAGAGCTTCGAGGCTAGCGAAGAGGAGGTTCAGATTGGACTTTGGCGCCTACGAAGGAAGAGCTGGGTCGCACTTCGAGAGAAGATCGAGGAAGAAGTGATGGAAGGCAACATTCTCCTCAAGCTTCGAGAAAACTTCGAGGACAAGTTCCGATACGATGAAGCAGGCGTACCACGAATATGGCGACCCGCCGATGATATCGAGGGTATCTATACCAAGGCTCGAGAGTCGACACTTACCCTCATCCCGCTTTTATCGAAGTTTAGACTATCCACAACCTCTAGCCCGCCAGACCTACCGAAGTTTATCGGCCACCAACCTCCTGGAGTCGAACCCGAGGACGAGGACGACCTAACGCCAATCGGTGGTGTTGACGAAGACGAAGGAAAGAGCCTCGAGGAAGAGATGACTGTTTTGAGTGAGGGCAAACGTCAAGATCTGGTGGTCCGTTTCAAGAAGACTGCCGACGGTGTATATGTTGAAGCTAAGCGGAGTGCTATTGGTGGGATTACGCAGGTGCCTCTTTATTTCTATGGTCTGTTATTGGTGTTGGGGTGGAACGAGATCTTGGCCGGTAAGTTTCTTATCACACAATGTGACCGTCGGTGAACTAACTCCCCTTAGTGCTGCGCAACCCTATCCTCTTTGTGTTGATTCTCATCATTGCCGGCGGGCTTTACGTTTCGTATAACCTTAATCTCCTTGGTCCTATGATGCAGATGAGCAGCGCGGCTTGGAACCAGGCTATCGAGATCGGCAAGCAGCGCCTTCGGGACTTCCTCGAGAACAACCAGACGGCGAGGCAAGCCATCGGTGTGGCAGGTCGCGACAGCGACTCGATCAGCATGGACACTCTCGATAGCCGTGGGAAGAAGCAGTCGCGCGCGGAGGACGATGACGATATTTAATTTGGGCTCCCCTGGTATTCACAAAAGGCGACGAGGGCTAGGATATAGTAAAGATACATTTCCCATCACAGATAACTCCTTAATCACAATAGACACCTGCTTATTCAACATGCGTATATGTATATCGTCCAAAACGCCGTGATCCAATGCTCATGCAAACCAAAATCTTGGACTAAAAAGCTTCCAGGCCCGCGGGAGTCCCGAACCATGTGCCTAGCTCGTCGGCGTCTTTCTCCTTGTCGGCGAAGTAATCGGTAAGCCGACTATTCTCATCATCGTCGTCCATCGGCCAGTCGACCTTCACGCCGCCCTTAGTCTCCAGCATATCCTTCGCCGTCCCCCAGCTAAATCTACACTCGGGTCCCCAGCCGAACACGGGGTGCATATTCCTCCGTAACCAGGCCACGCACCGCGCATCGGACGGGTATCCAGAGCCCCAACTTACCTCCGCCTCCTTCTCCTCCCCATCCGCCGCCTCGTCCTCCTTTTTGGCGTCCTCGTTGCTCAGGCCTGCCGCCGCCCTCGCCTCGTACAGGACCTCGAGCGCGGCGTCGCGGGTGACCTTGGCGCAGACGCTGGCGGCGCTGACGCAGGGGTACAGGCTGTCGGCCTTCTTGGCGACGGTGATGCGGACGGTGGGGAAGACGCGGGCGAGCTTGGCCTGGTACGTCGCGGGGGGGCCCACGGTGTCGACGTAGATCTCCTTGATATTCACGCCCCGCGCGAACACGCCCTGGATGAGCGTGATCGTGGCGTCCAGCGCCTGCGCGTTCAGGTTGTAGGCTGCGCTCGAAGCCGGCCGCAGCATGTTGGCGCCGATGTCTCGCGCGGATAGGCAGGATACGGCCCACCCGCAGGACGCGTAGAGGTCGGTGGCTGGCGTGCAGAGGGCTTGCATGAGCGAGGACCGCACGGCTGGGGTTAGGACTTTGGAGTCGTCGAAGTGGTGGGTTTGCTTTAGCAAAGGGTCGGATTGGTCGAGGGGCAGGTAGAAGACCCCGTACACCATGGGCCCGAGGACGGGACCTCGGCCGGCTTCGTCGACGCCGAGGACGCAGGGGGCGCCGGTTTGGGACTCGGAGGATTCTGGGAGGAGGGACGGCGGGACGGGGGAGAAGTGCGTGTATGTCTCGCCGGCGAGGGTGGGGGTTCGGTGGATGGAGGGCGGCACGAAGACGTCGGTTGCTGGGGTTTCGAGGGCGATGTTGCCCTCGTCCATTGGAGTGTCTTCCATGTTGAAGGGTGCAAATGCACAAGGAATTGGGGTTTGAGGGAGGGTTTCTTGACTTTGAACCTCAATTTTAAGGGTATAAGGATATTTTATACATTGGCGTCTTAGGACCAATGTGAGTTACAAAAAAGCAAGGTAGAAAAGGTATCGGTGGTTGAAGAAGCTGTCTCTGGTAGACGCGTGCTTCGAAGCCAAGCGCGTTCTAGTGAGTACATGAGTACCTTAGTATCGGAGGTTAAAGCCAATAAAAGAAGGCATGGGAAAGAAATGGCCCACATATATTACCGGGAACGTGCAGTCAATCAACTGTAGCAGCAGCAGGAAGGTACAAGTCAATGAGAAAGTAAACATCACATGAATCGTTGTTGTTCCCCGCCCATTTTCTCTTGTATTTTGCATTTTGCATCTTGCATTTTACATCTTTACCTAATCCTCTTCGCGTTGTTAGATTCAAATGCGTCTCTTATCGCCCACTACGAACGTTCCCATACTACCAATTTGTCCCTTGAGCAATTGGTAATTTGTTTCACCGAAAGTCGCATTTACCAATACTCCCCTAGCTTACCGTCGCTATGCCGCCAAAACCACAAGCGTCGCGGCGCATCACGCAATCGCAAAACGAGGCGGTCTACGAGCTGGGAAAACAGGGAAGGTACTTACTATACCGCGCCTGTCCGGGCTGGATCAATCGATACTGATATCTTGTAGGAAAACGGGTATTACGCTAGAAGAGCGCGAGCGCGACGCACAGGGATTCGAAAACCTCGATGCCCTCTTCTCGTCGCCCGAGAAGGACGTTAACAATGTCACCATTAATGGAATTAACGGACGGGGCGAGTCGGACGAAGAGCAAGATATGGAAATCGATGACGGTGCGCTATACGATGTAACATTAGACCCGTCCCTGTTCTTGTTTGCTGATCTCTCTATAGAGACCCAGATGGGTCCGGCTACTATCATGAAGCAGCGTCAAAGTCGTCCTTCCTTACCGCGCGCCCGATCCCCTATCAAGACGCATCTCCAATCTCCGGCACGCCAAAATCCACATGTCGGTCCTATTTCTTCGCCCACCCGCGGTTCTATCGTCGCCCCCCTGGAACACAGTTCACCGAGGACGGTAAACCGCAGGCTCGACTTCTCCCGGAGCACTTCTGCGAAAAGGATGAGGCCTCCGGCAAATGGGACCCCGAAAACTAATGGCGCGAGGCCTCGGAATGGAAAGCTTACCAACGGTCATGCTCGGGCTAATGACTCTGATGAAGACGATGACGTTATACTACGAGGCAAAAAAAGCCGACCTCATCCTCAGCCTCAAGAAGAAGAGACAGAGGAGGAGGCTGAAGAAGAAGAACAGCAAGAAGAATCGATGCAGTTTATTGATACCGGCGACGACGAGATGGATATGGTGGAAGAGGAACAAGACGATCCTTCCATAGAGCCTGAACCCGAACCCGAGCCGGAACCAGAGGAAGAACAAGATAACACCCAGGAGTCTGAAAACATTCAACCATCTAAGAAACGCAGAGGTCGCAAGCCGAAAGCCCCGGTCATACATGAAGAAGAGGGAGAATCATCAATGGCCGTAGCAGCAGCCGCGCAAGTTGAAGAGGCTGAGGGCGAACCTATCAAAAAGAAACAACGAGGCCGGCCAGCGAAATCTGCACAGCCGAAAGAGGCACCCGATCCTCCAAAGCAGCCTACGAAACGGAGAAGATCCGACAGGAATTCAGGAAGCAGCGCCGTTGAGGAACAGCAACAAGAACAAGAAGAGGAGGATGATGTGGAAGAGAGAGAGAGAGAAACAAAGCGTCAACGCAATGGTAAGAAAGAGAGCAAGGCTACCGCGTTGAAACCATCCGCAACAAAGGGAAAAGGAAAACCCGGCCGGAAAAGAAAATCTTCTGGAATTGGCGTCGAAGAGCCCGTCGTCCAGCGAGGCCCTCCTCTTCCCAAAGGCCGAGGCCTCGTCGCATTACATCGAGAAAACGAAGATATCATGCGTACCACACGGTCAGGCCGGCTATCGTATAAGCCCTTGGAATATTGGAAAGGCGAACACCTTCTATACGACACCGAGAAGCAGGATGTATTCGATGACAAAGGCCGGCATTTCGTAATGCCGGCCATCAAGGGTGTCATGCGCAATGCCGAAAGCGACTCCCCGCCGAGAAAACGTCGTCCCGGACGACCCTCCAAACGAGGTGCCAAACCGGGGCGCCACTCGTCCACCATCGTCGAAGAGGAAGTGGAGCGGGACGATTGGGAATACGACCCCGGGCGCATCGCGGGCGAGTGCATATACTGGCGGCCAGACGAGGAACAACAGGACGACGAGGAGCTCGAAGTCGTGGAGGAAGAATTGGCGGTATCGGAGGCGGCTATCCAACTCAAAGATATCAAGGACGCGACGTTCCGGTTCGCCAAGACGCTGACGACTTCCTTCTTCGGATCCGGGATCGTGGACATGCCGCCCGGGTCAGAGAAGCGCACGAAGAACTCTAGGAAGATGCAGATGGTCTTCTTCGTACATACAGGCAGCGTCGAGGTTACGGTGGCGCAGACCGAGTTCAGGATAGGGAAAGGCGGGATGTGGTTTGTTCCTAGAGGTATGTCGATTTCTTTTGATTTTGGAGCGAGTGAAGGTTGGGGTCTACCTATCTCCGTAGGTAGATCTTGGCGTTGGTCTCGGGAGGTTACAGTATACAAAGCGAGGAAAGCAAGAAAATACTAACCTGCACCTTCTCCAGGAAACCACTACAGCATAACAAATAACAGCGAGAAGTCGGCACGCATATTCTTCGCCCAAGGATGCGAGACGATCGTACAACCGGAAGGCATGGAAGAATCGCAGCAATAGGCCTATCCGAGCTCTTATATATCAAGCACATTTTCTACGTAGTTACGAAATGGGAAGGGGGGGTTTTTAACTAGAAAGGCACGGCATCGATTTGTTTTCGCGAATTGTTAAGGATCCGGTCGGGCGATTCGAATCCCCCTTCATGTGCGCGCGCGTGTATGTGTGTGTTTCGGACCTGAGGCAGTATTGCATCATCAGTCTCCCGCCCTATTCTTACCTACGCTTCCTTATCCGACGGCGATGAAGACCTGCTGCCTATGGCGTTGAAGCTATTATCTGGAGTTGAAGGGGGGTTTACGGGAGGTACCTAGACTACTCGCTATACGTATCTACATATTACGCCGGGGAGGGGGAAGTGATCTACTATTCGCTTGACATGCGGATTCAAGTCGAGTTTTAGAGCTTCAAGTAGCTACAATGCTCGTTTGGGTTTTTTTTGGTCGTTCGTCATTGTCTATGATACCAAATCAAAAGTTTTCCATCTGTTCTGTTCTCCCCCTTTTGGCTCTAATATGTATTGCTTTTTCATGTGCTAGTAGATGTGGAGCTTTAGTAGAACTGACTAGGTACTAGGCAATTTACCGACTTGGCCTTGTTTAGTTCGCTTTGTGTTGTGTAGATGGGTGTGTAGTGTGATCAAGTGTTATTTTACATACCTGATCTGAGTGAGTCTAGCAAATGAGTTGGGTATCGAACCATGCCACATACGCACAACCCCCTTCCTGCCGCCTTTTTTGGTCTACCATAGTTCATGAGCATATCGTATATACACCCCCTTTTATCCCAGTACCCCCAAAACAACCAACCTTAATACTGACTCCCCAGCACCTTCTTCAACGCCACCATCTCCCTCTCATACCCCTCGATCTTCTTCTGCGCCGTCTCCAGCTTCGCCAATAGATACGCAATCCTCCCACTGACCTGCGATGGCTGCTTGGGCAGGGCGCCGAGGCGAGAGAGCTCCGTCTCGGCCTTGTCGATGTTCTTAGCCTCGACCTTGGCGAGCTCGGTGAGCATGGCGAGGTCCATCTTGGCCGCGAGCACGGCGTCGCGCACGAGCTGCTGGAAGGCGGCCTGGTAGACGGGCTTGCCGGCCGTGATGGACCCGGGGCGCCCGTTGGAGGACCGCACGGTGATGAGCTCGGCGTTGGCGAGGCCCTCGAGCGCCGCTTCGCTGTTGGGCGCCGAGGTCGACGACGCGAACGTGTTGTGCAGCAGCACTTCATTGTACCGGAGGGACTCGCTCGACGCTAGCGATTTGACTAGGTACCAGGCCTGTTCTGTGGACCACTGGTGCTCGCCGTCGTTGGTCGCCTTGCCGGGGAGCAGGAACATCTTGAGGATCTCGGACGCGGATTGCTCTGTTATCTCGGCTACGGCTTGCTTCGGGTTCTGTCCGGCTTTCAGGCGGCGCGCGAGGGATTCGAGGTCGGTTAGTCGTCCGCCGAGGGTGCCGATGCACTCATCGAGATCGGTCAGGTCTGGGAGGACTGGAGGTGCCAGCTGCTTCTCGTTGTGTTTGCTAGAGCCATTTCCATTTTCCTTGGGCTGATCCTCAGTGCTTCCAATATGGCTCAAGACGAAACGCTTGGCAACGTCAGGCGAGAAGTCGCCGAGGGCGGCTTGGCGGAAGATACGATCGGGGAGATATTTGGACAGTGACTTCGAGTAGGATGCATCGTTGGTTAGGAAGATGACGTGTGCTACGTTAGACTGGACCAGAGCAGCAGCCCATTCGGAAATCTTGTCGTTGATGATGGTTTTAGTATCGCCCTTGTGCAAGAAGTTCTCAATTACAACGACAGGCCTTTTCTCAGCGTGTGCTTCAAGATAGGCATCGACGGCAAGTGACGCATCCGAGTCCGTCTTCTTACGGTCTGCGATTCCGATATCCGTAAGAGCATTCGCCGTTGTCTGCAGGATCTTCTGTATCTGGGATTCCAAAGTCTCGGAGAAGCCGGCTTTTACACCGGTGGTGCTCTGAACAGCTAGTTCGACCATGCTGCTAGCACTGTTTGCCCACGAGAAGATAGGGCGATAGCCAACTGCGGAAGCCATATGCTTTATGGTTGCAGATTCGCCTCTGGCCTCTACTATAGGTTTGCAGTCAATAACCAGAACATTGCTTCGCCCCTTCAGAGCTTGTTCCAGTACTAGTTCCTCTTTACCGGACCCACGGGGCCCTTGGACGACGATAAAAGTCCCGGAGGTTTCTAAAAGCCATTTCTGGATCTGGTCGATCAGGTCCTTCCGGTGAGTCCATATTGCTTCCAGCCCTAGCTGATCAGCTTTCTCCCTTCTGAAGCTGAGAATATCGGATGTTCGTTGTCGAAGCCACCTGTATAACCGGCTCTTACTGAGACGGTATTTCTGCGTGACCTGGGCCTTGATGAAGAATGATCGGATGGGGTCGAACACGATGACGGTGAGACCGGTAAGCAGCGCGACTAAGACAGGAATGACGATCCTTGGGTGGCTCGACAACCACTCCCATATACGATGAGGTTTTGCCCGCTGCTCATAGGACATCTGAAGCTTCGTGCCTAGCTTGCCGCCGCCAAGCTTTTCCGGTACGGTGAATCCATGCAAGCAATTCCGTGCCATAATACCATCCCTTACGAAAGCAAAGTCGACATAGGCGTACCTTGGCAGGGTCTTCGAGTCCCACGGCTGGGAGCTAATCTCGGCAATCTTGCCATATCGGCGGAATAAGCTGTATAGAGTTTCTTGTGACAGTTCAACTGCTTCTTCACCGGGGTTCTTAGGGACGAATTCAACCCTGAGTCGATCCTTGGGAAATCTGTGAAGATCCTCAAGCCAAGGAATACCCTGGACCAACCCAGCCTGGACTCCTCTCCATAAACTAAAGAACGGCTTCACGGGTTGCTCCTGGAGGGACTTGGAAATTGTACTTTCGATCTCTTTCGCAGATACATTAGCTGGATATGTGAATTTGACGAAGGCCCCTCCATCTTTGAGACGAGGTAGGATTTCCGTGACCTTGACCGGGGCTTCCTGGGGAATAGCACGCTTCACTAGACTAATAGGATCCAAAATGCCAAGAGTTGAGTTCTCAAATCGCTTCATCAACTCAGAGAGATCATCGTCGGGACTCTTCCATGGTACTCGTAGCAAGCCAGAGAGCCTGAGAGGGAATATGTCTATTGGAAATTGTTAGTCATCGACTCATCTAATTCAGCAAACGGTGATTCATAGGAATTTAAATAGCCATACTATCTATCCAAAGGATGGATTCATTGGGGGCTGCTTCGATATGCCCGCTCTTCCCTTCCCCTGTGGTGGTGCTCTGCCATGCCCTTAGGACCGGGGTCGATCTCGGAGATCTCGACTGGCAACGTGGGGTGAGGATGGGCCGGATGAACGAGCTTGGAGCTCTCAACCCGGGCAAGCTCCTAGGGCCGAAGCCTGCGTATCTTAGGATCATTGTCGGTTAAGTTCGAAGCTGTTCCCCATGCTTGTGAATTATTCGAAGCTTGGAGAGGGGTATAAGTGAAGGATATGGTAAAAATTAATAATAATTGTGCTCGGTTAACTCAGCTCATCCGTCAATTTTCCTATAGGCCGATGAGGTCATCGTATGCTCCAGTTTAGGTACCAAGATTCAATTACTATCTAAATTTCAATAGGGTATCTTCTGGAATTAGCCACAATTAAGAGGGGGCCACAGGGAGTCAAGCCACAAATATATCTATTTCTTCGCCGGAAAGAGCTTGTCGTCTAAAACAATGGATGGTACCGGGAAAAGAAAAAAAAGAGCAAGAGCAATGAAAATAGTAGAATATCATATAAAACGGTAATTCCTACCTGCATATCCGAGGTCACATATCAGACCATTTCCTACTTCCATAAGAGGTTAATCGTACCATAACTCGCGCTGTAATCAGCGACATCATCATTGGTCCAAACAGAAAAAAGCCTGTCACCTCCAAGGGAAACTGATCACGGACCAGACACTACGTACGAGACAGTAACCCCGCGTCAATCCCCCGCACTGTCATTGAAAGAGAGACTGAGCTTTATTCCCCTATCTTTCCGGTCTTTGAGCGTTTTACAATCTTCATCAGTTATTACTTTGGCCCTACGAAGACATCAACACAATCACGAGCGCAAACCTCTTGTACGAGTCCCCTTCTACACATCCAATCTCAACAGCCGATTCTATATACACAAGGCTGCTATACATATCAATTCGCAAGATGGGTTGGATGTGGTCATCACAATCCCCCAAGGATTCCAATCCAAATCCCAGCACACCTGCAGAGTCCAGCAAACCAACCGAGGCTAGTAAACCCACAGAGCCCAGCAAGCCAACAAAACAACCCGAGTCGAACTTCAGCGACCCCGAGATCGCCAAGTTCATGTCCCAGCTGCAAGCAGAATTCGGCAGCAAGTCGTCTCCCAAACAAGCCCAACCACCACCCCCACCGCCCTCCGAGGCCTCGCAGCCCGCCCCCCCTCAGCGCACGACCGCATCCTGGAAAGACAGCCTCTGGGGGAGCTCCCGATCAACGCCCGAGCCGGCGCCGCTAAGCAGCACGACGGCGCAGCGCTCGACCTGGACGCGGGAGCGCCTCGACCCCATCACCGAAGCCCTGCTCCCGAGCACGATGTCGTGCCAGCAAGCCTTCGACCTGGCCTTCCACTGCAACTCGCTGGGGGGCCAGTGGACGTCCGTGTACCGGAACGGCGCGGTGCGGTCGTGCTCGGAGAAGTGGGACGACTTCTGGTTCTGCATGCGCACGCGCGCCTACTCCGGCCCCGTCAAGGAGGCCGCCGTCCGCGACTACCACCGCCGCCGCGAGTACGACAAGTACTTCGCCCCCGGCCGCCCCTCCAGCACCGACGTCTGGCAGTCCCGCGACGAGTTCCTCGAGCCCGGCTCCGCCTTCAGCGAACCCCTTGAGATGCCCAACATGAGCGACGAGGAGTGGCAGAAGAGGGAGATCGAGAGGCGCAGGAGGTGGCAGGAGTATCTTAGGTCTCAGGAGTCGTGAGGGAGGGGATGGGTAGACAGACAGACGGACAGACAGACAGAACTGGGTTGGACTAGCCTGTGTTGTACTTTATGTACTAGTAGTTATACGCTTTAATACTCATGATATATGATACGAATGGGCAAGGCCGATAGGTATACTAAGATGAAAGCTGTGATACTTTCTGTAGATAAGTATTAACAAACGTCGACCATTCGCTAGACAACTTCACCTATGATGATCGTCTCTTTTACTTTACTACAAGTGCTAAGAGGCATTCGAGGATCTCTTGACCCCAAGCCATATTAATAAAACTCTACAAGCATATCACATATTACATATCACGAAGACTAAGACCATGTTTGTTTCTGAATTAACTTCATTGCTCATGTAGGATTATTCCCGCCTAGAATACATCCATGCAAGTCATAAAACCGCGCAACTTTTGCCCTTTATCATCATTACCAGTTAAACATCTAGTAGTGCAAACCCATGAAAATCCGAGACCGCCACTCAGTGTGTCGTATTACACCGGTGAGAAAACGCCGCGAGAGAGGAAAAAAGACAATGATATCATGTAAGGGAATGCGTTTAGTCAACCTCCTCGACGGTAGGGCCGTCATCTGCGGGGGGGCCACCGGCACCGCCAGCACCAGGGAAGCCGCCAGGACCGCCGGCACCAGGCATGCCACCGGGCATGCCACCAGCGCCGCCAGAACCGTAGAACTTCATCATGATAGGGTTGGCAATGCCCTCCAACTCCTTCTGCTTCTCCTCGTACTCCTCGCGGGTGGCCTGCTGGTTCTCGTCGAGCCAAGAGACAACCTTGTCGATCTCGGTCTTGAGCTTCTCCTTGTCACCAGCGTCGAGCTTCTCATCGACCTTGGAGTCGCTCATGGTGTTTCGGAGAGAGTAAGCGTACGACTCAAGACCGTTCTTGGCACCGATACGGCGACCCTCAGCCTCATCTTCCTCCTTGTACTTCTCGGCCTCAGCCAACATGCGTTCGATCTCTTCCTTGGACAGACGGCCCTTGTCGTTGGTGATGACAATCTTGTTGGACTTGCCTGTACCCTTCTCGACAGCGGAAACGTTCATGATACCGTTAGCATCAAGGTCGAAAGTGACCTCAATCTGGGGAACACCACGAGGTGCGGGCGGGATGCCGGTAAGCTCGAACTTGCCGAGCAAGCTGTTGTCCTTGGTACGTTGACGCTCACCCTCGTAGACCTGGATAAGCACACCAGGCTGGTTGTCAGAGAAAGTGGAGAAGACCTCCGACTTCTTGGTGGGGATAGTGGTGTTACGAGGGATGAGCTTGGTCATCATGCCACCAGCAGTCTCGATACCGAGAGAGAGAGCAGCGACGTCGAGAAGAAGGATCTCGTTAGTCGACTTAGAGCTGGTGTCACCAGACAGGATAGCAGCCTGGACGGCGGCACCGTAGGCGACAGCCTCATCGGGGTTGATGGACTTGTTGGGTTCCTTGCCGTTGAAGTAGTCCGTGATGAGCTTCTGGACACGGGGGATACGGGTGGAACCACCGACGAGGACGATCTCGTGAACCTGGGACTTGTCGATCTTGGCGTCAGCGAGGACGCGGTCGACGGGCTGAATGGTAGATCGGAAGAGGTCCTGGCACAGCTCTTCGAATCGAGCACGGGTGATAGACGTGTAGAAGTCGATACCCTCGAATAGGGAGTCGATCTCGATAGAGGTCTGTGCAGAAGAAGAGAGAGTACGCTTGGCTCGCTCACAAGCGGTTCGGAGACGTCGAAGAGCACGGGCGTTGGAGGAGAGATCCTTCTTGTGCTTGCGCTTGAACTCGTTGACGAAGTGGTTGACAAGTCGGTTGTCAAAGTCCTCACCACCCAAGTGAGTGTCACCAGCAGTAGACTTGACCTCAAAGATACCCTCCTCGATGGTAAGGAGGGAGACATCGAAGGTACCACCACCGAGATCGAAGATGAGGACGTTGCGCTCACCCTCGGCCTTCTTGTCGAGACCATAGGCGATGGCAGCCGCGGTGGGCTCGTTGATGATTCGGAGAACGTTCATGCCAGAGATGAGACCGGCATCCTTGGTGGCTTGACGCTGAGAGTCGTTGAAGTAAGCAGGGACGGTGATGACAGCGTTGGTGACAGTGCCACCAAGGTAGGACTCGGCAGTCTCACGCATCTTGGTGAGGACCATGGAGGAGATCTCCTCGGGGGTGAACTGCTTGTTCTCACCCTTGTACTCGACTTCGACAATAGGCTTGCCGCCCTTCTCGATGACCTTGAAGGGGAAGTGCTTCATGTCAGCCTGAACCTCGGGGTCGGTAAACTTGCGACCAATGAGACGCTTGGCGTCAAAGACGGTGTTGTGGGGGTTCATCGCGACCTGGTTCTTTGCGGCGTCACCAATGAGACGCTCGGTGTCAGTGAAGGCCACGAAGGACGGGGTGGTTCGGTTGCCCTGGTCATTGGCAATGATTTCGATTCGGTCGTCTCGAAAGACGCCTACACACGAATAGGTCGTGCCTAAGTCAATTCCGACGGCGGCAACCATGGTGAAAGATTTTCAATAAAATCTTGTGGTATCAAAATAGTAGAGGTGGGGTATTTTTGATGAAAGGTGTATGTGTGTGTGTGTGTGGGTGGGTGAAGAAGTGTGTTATTGTGAAAAGCGCAATGAAAATTCAGTACCCAAATGTGGCGGGTATCTAGATTAATGTGCTTTTTTTAATGTTCTTTGAAAGAACAGTTGTTGTTGATGTTTATGTCTGAGATGGAAAGTTGGGAAGAGAAATGTGCTTCTGGGAACTTGACCTGAGATTTAATAACAACCACAAGTGGAAGCTATGGTGGGGCCAAGGAATCTTCTCGAATTGCTGGAAGTTGGTACCCGCTTCTGGTACTTTCCGCCTAACGTGCGCCAGCGAAAACTGGTAGGTTCCTGAATTCAGAAGAAGCACCTAGACAAGAATGGTGATTTCTGTACGTATCCCGCTGTTTCGGTCCCAAATATTTTACTTGTACCTAAGGGATAGGTACTTCTTGGAAATTTAACAAAAAGTAAACCAGTAACTTCTAGTATTGAGGAGAAAATATTTACTACAGTTAGGTACATAGGTACTTGTAACTATTCTAAATCTAAAAGCACGTACCCACATTATTTGTACAAATTATTGACGTACCTACCCCGCCATGGTCAACCATACTGACATCACTGCCTCTGCCAGGCGGTTGCCCGGTCTAATCAGCCCGCCAAGGCCCACCAAAAAAATTAAGCTCTGTGTACAAAATTTTCAAAATGCAGAAAAATACCTTCCCTGATGTACCTTTTTTTCTTCCCTTTCCCTCTGTCGGTTTCTTTTCTTATCTTCAATCCTACCATCAGGCAGTGACGGATCCGTTGGTGAGGCAACTTTCAGCCGTTCGCCCTTTTACTTGCCATCTAGGTACTCTCTCTGCCTTGTGCCTTCACCTTTTGCACAAAGCCTCACGAGTGTAGTGCCTAGGTCCTACCTAAGATAGGATCATTAGAATAAATGCTTATTGCCTTACGTACTATTCCAGAAGCTTCATGAATCTCCATTGTGCATATTTAGCAATTTTAAGATTAAATCGCATTCAGAACTACAAATTTCGAAAAATACACCACATATCTCGAATCACCCCAATCAGCCTCATCTTTTTTCCTATCCCACCTAGCAAAAATGAAGTTTGCCAATCGAGTCACTCAAAAATCCATAAATGCCTGAATATTCAATATAATCTGTCGGTATTCAGAAGCTACCTACATGTATATCACATACCCAAAAGGGGTTGGTTCACCACACGTCCCTGTGTAAGCAGCCAGAATGCTCCGGAAACGTTTCGAGTTGCCTGCATGTCTCAAAACCGATAGACGCGGACAAATTAGAGTCAAGACCCATTCCTTCGAGCCCTCCAAACGGCTATTTCTGAGCCCTCCCTTTGGTTTTGAATGCATACCTATTAATAATTATACACCAAATTGCGTTCACACATCTCGATCTACATATATACTCATACATAACTCTCGTAGATTCTACGGACTGGATGGGGCCAGTAATATAATCGGCATCCCGAGAACGATGTAATCAGGTATCTCAACGGCTTTTTATTTATTTTCGGTACCTAGGTAATACTTGATACTACAGGGCCGCTACCGAACAAATCGTAAGTACGGATCTGTAAGCCTCCCCTAACAGACATGCTCGATCTTCTCGGGGGTGTTGTCCTTCGGGCCGAGGTCGGTCTTCAGGTTGCGGCCGAAGAGCTCGAGCAGGACCTCGAAGCAGATCTTGGTGACAGCAGGGTCGTAGCGGTCCTTGCTCTGCTCGTCGCGGATGAAGGCGTGCTGCGCCCACGCGAACTCGTACCAGCTGAAGACCGTGCCGGCGGCCCGCAGCTTCTGGCGTACGAGGTCCCGCCCCGCGTCCGGCACGTGCGTGTCCTTGAGCCCGAAGATCATCGCCAGCTCGCCCTTGATCTCCCCGAGCCGGTCGATCGTGTGGTTGCTGTTCGCCGGCCCCTCCACCGACCAGTCCGCCGCCGTGTACGGCCCCAGCGTGCGGCTGTGGATGTCCGTCCCGAAGAAGGCCACCGTCGCGTTTACTCGTGGGTCAAGCTGCGATACATTGTTAGAGAGGAGTAAAAGAAAATTCCATCGGATGAATGGGGGACCCGTACGCTAGCTCGCACTGAGAGGTGGCCACCGAGGCACATCCCGGAGGTTCCTATCCGGCCGTTGCATGTCGGGAGACTGAGGAGGTAATCAACGGCCTTGTAAGAGTCCGCATCATACGATTGGAGGGTCTATCCACGCATCTTTGCGTCAGCCCACACGCTTATTCAGTAAGTTGCATAAACGAGTATATATCAGTTTTGTTATTTTTATTTCATTTTTTTTTTTTTTTTACCTTCGTGATCTTGTACTCGTTTCCCTTGTCGGTGCCTGGGCCGTCGTAGGCCAACGCCTCGGGCCCCGTGAAGTCATGATACGACGAAGGGGCAGCGACGATATAACCTTGTCCTGCGATTTGACGCGCAAATCGCGCCACCGGACCCGTTACTGTTCGGAGACGCTAGTCAGCGAGCTGCATGTTCTAGTCGTTCGACAGTTGACTGTGTTCCGATGCTAAATGACGATGGTACCTTGATAGATCTCGCTGAATAGCACGACGCCAGGGAATCGTCTGCCAACTCATCATCAGCAAATAAACCTGTATATGAAACCCGAATTGGAAGAGGAATTATAGCCATACGCATTGGGATATTGCGAGATGGTGGGATGGAAGGTGAAAATTCCTGCCCAACGTTAGTGCCTTGAGATTGGGGGAGCTAGGTACGGCCGTTGGGGGCAATTCTCCTCACTCATCGTCGTCTCCTTTCCATCCACGTTCGTCTGAACATCGACATGACTTTCCTTGAGCAACATCTTGACTTGACTATGTAGATATCTCCTTACTTCTACTATGTGCGGTGTGAGACGTAAAAAACTCGTTACTTCGTTTTCTAGTTTCTAGTTTATTGGAGGAAAACATCGATGTCTTAAACAGACCCCGCGCCGGATAATGGGGTTTCAAAACTTCTCCAATGCGGGGGATGTGGTCTGACTTTCCCACGGCTCCGGTGCTAGATCGGCGTCTTTCACGGATTTCAAACTGTAAAAGTAAAAAATAATAGCATTAGATCGTTAGAAACGGGCCTAGAATAAGATCCATCTATATAAACCCCGATGCTAGGCGGTGCAAATATCTTACGATAATTCACCAAGTAGGCATAGCATCTAATGCACTACCACAGCATCTATAGAAAATTGCCTGGAGCTATATGCCGTGGAGAATATAAACCAATACGTATGATGATGTAGTGTATGTCGTGGATTGATTACTATACCTATGTCGTAACCTTTGGAAATCTATGGGTCTCTCCCTGTTCGCAAATTATATCCACCTATTCACAGATGAGGAACCTGAGAGCTCTGTAACAACAAGTTTACGATGCTCAAGAAGCCTTCTCCAAGGATGAAACCCTAATGTTGATGATATGTCAGTTATGGTCTAGAAAAGTCGACACTGAACATGTATACTCACAGATGCAACGATGATGAGCGGCGTATCCTCTTTTCGCAAATGGACTCTCCAATACCAGTTTAGAAGTCCACCTATCGTCCTCGCCAAGGTGAACGATGGAACGTTGTACATGCCTAGAGATATTGTTAGTGGCATACTATGTTGATCGCGTATTATTGTATTGCTCTTACCAACAGCCACGGCGATTCCACCAGGAATGTAGGCGTGCCAACTCTTCCCAATCGCCTTCGTACGCAACGCAGTGAAGACGGCGAAAATGACCGCACCACCTATAGCGAACTCTCTCGCCATATAAGGCAACCCTTTTCCAGTGACCAATCTCGCGGTGAAGATCCACACAAACCCAGTGGGCACCTGAAATAGGTCGCCGGGAACTTCGTAGACAGCAGTGTACAGTCTATAGATGAATGCGCTGACGACGGCACCTACCGTTGCGCCTATGATCTGACCCCAGAATTGCGCCTTAGGTGCCGCACCTAATAAATGGCCCGTCTTTAGGTCTTGCATGAGGTCACCCGCTTGTAATGCTCCAGCTTCGGACACGGCGCCAGCAACCAAGTTGATGAGGACGCTTGACTTGTGAGATTGTGGTATAATAAGGGCGAAGAAAAGCTGTGCTAATTTGCTGATTCCGGAGACAGGATTGAGGTCCGTCTCGCCCAATGCTCGGACTCCCATTATGCTTAATATCATCGCCATGAAAACAGCTATAATAGTTGCATATAGAGGAACGAGGTCACCGAATGTAATGTGAATGCTAGCAATGCAAAAGAGAACCGATAGAACGAGGCCAATGCTAACAGTCTTGCCACCAACCAGTTGCTCAGGAGGAGCATCGTCTTCATCCCAGACTCGCTGAGAATAAACTGGTTGACTGGCGAAGGGGTCCCTGCGTTCAATACTCGGACTTGGTAGACTATCGAGGTCATCGGAGCTCCTCGACACGGCAGAGAGTCTCGAATCATCCTCGCTGGCCCGAACGGGTACGTAGCCATTGGGTTGGCGAGATAGTAAACCCTTGAGCCCACTGTGCTGTAATTTCTGCTTAGCATTCGCGAGGTATGATGGACCATGTTTGATAAGAGGGGTGAAAGCGATAAAGCCCAGGCTAACAACAGCATCTGCTAGCATAATTGCAAGCGATGTCCAGACGATCCAACCCTTACTACCACTCTCCCAGTCATCAATCGACCCAGGAGCCCAACCTCGATGTTTCGCAAGAGGCGACAAAATTCCCCATCCAACAATAGCTCCAATGAGCATATGTATAGTCGTAGAGGGGCCCATGATAATGCCTTGGCCGACGTACGCAAAACTTGGGTTCAAAGTCCAAAGCCAAGTATCTGCTGCCACAGTCCCAAAAATAGGAAGATTGCGAAGCACGGGAAGGAAATAGGTGCAGAGGGTGTACAGACCGGATACTCCAAATGTAATCAAAAGAAGCCGGATGTTGGAACGCCAACTATACTGCTTCTCTGCCTCATTGCTCGGGGGCTCGTCGACTGAGTCAGTACCGTCACCTTCATCATTGGCATCCCCTACTTGCACAAGCGGTCGATTTTCAAGTGCTAGGCTACCGAAGGTCGCGGCCTTTGATGTATCTAGTGTACCGCTGCTTTGGGTTTGTCCTCTACCATGAAGGACCCCGATGAGGACAGCCGTACTAAAACCGCTTGGGAATTTCAACTGCTCTCTGATAATGACTTGACGTCGTCTATGGGAGGTTAGGTGCAACTTCAATAATGAAGGGGCGGGGAAGTTGATAACTCACAACGGGACAGCAAAAACGACACCGAAATAGCAAAGACCCAGAGACCAAATGATAAGTTTCCACATGCTGAGATGGATTGGACCTTGCTCCGACGGTTTTAGTAGATACTCCATGGCTGGTATCTAAAACCCCAAATAGATCAATATCTTGAATAACCCTTTCTTGTCGAGTCCAGGTCACTTACCACGCCTACGAATCCACAGCCCAGGGGCATGATTGCCATTCCGCCTGCTACAGACTGAACGAAGACATTCTCTACAGGAGAGAAGGGGAAGCTCAGATGACGCGATAGAGTCTTGAAAAGACCAAAACCTAGCAAGCTAGAGGGCATCGTCATCATAGAAATCCAACCGGTCTGCAATCCAAAATACATATTGCTGAAACATATTCTACAGCATCATGGGTTAGTTATTAGTGCTTAGTAATTATATGGGATATTTAGGACATATTTTAGAACTTCCGTAGCAAAGAAGACAGGTCCTCAATATTACTACAAATATTCACTCACATTAGACCGATTAGCAGACCGGCAGCAATACCTCGGAGGGTGAAGTGCTGGCCCTCCGGAAGATACTTGACATCCTCGTCGGCGTCGTCTCCGGCTTCGGGTGGATACGGAGGAGGGAGATCATTGATGCTTCCTCTATCAGGAGCCATGATATCGGACATAAAGGGGGCGAAATGTGATAGGCTGAAAGCTAATCGGAGCTAACAGTGGCCTCAAGCCTCAAGGTTGTTATGTATCTCGAAATAACAACACACGGCATTCATCCCATATTGAAATAGATGGTTTGATGTCAAAGATCGAGTTGAGCGGATGAAATGAAAGGGAGCTCGGGAACCTTGGAAGCTTTAGGACAACGGTAAAGAGTTCAAGGTTGTATCGATAATGAATGCTGACCAAGCCGGAGATATCAAGAAGGTGTTAGGCTACAGGGTACCTAGGTACCTAAGCCTATAGCGGCTAATACGAAAGCTCCACATTCCCAATACCGGACTTTGCCAAGACTTTGCTCGAGTCCCTTCTAAGTTCTTGCATTGTCGAGTAGGTACCTGCGTACCCATCTGTTAATGGACCCCAACAACTCCTTTTAGTCTTCGCCATTGTTGATAAGAAGGTATGGCGATATGTGTGTTATAACTTATGCATTATATGCGGTAGTAATAAGTAGTTTGTGGTACATGTATGACGACATTAAGCAGTCTGACTTGAACCGCATTCCGTGTAATATAGAGGGTGTTACAGTAGAATTTCCATGACGAGTGATCCTCATATCAGACACTTTAACTAAGTTCTAAGTATAGGATATAATTGATCACGATTGCCATTCCAAAAAGAGGTGATGGGGTCGAACTCTCCGAAAGGACGATTAACATTCAAATAGAAGACTGAATTTGGGAAGATTACGGAACTCTAAAAAAAAGAAAAAGCTAGGGGGTTTGTCCAATCGAATTGTCAGCTGCTCCCCCTCAAGACTCAAGCCTGCAACAGCTGTCGCCACCTCTCTCCTCCTTCCTATCATAGCTATACTAGCTATTTTAGGTTAGCGCGGGGTAGAAATCAACTACCAGCCGAACTCGGTTCGACTTTTTTTTATTTTTTATTCTTCGCCATCTCCAAGTCTAACTCAACCCTTTGAGGGACCTTGGAGATCGCTACAAACTTAGACTTTGTCTTTGACCTTAGACCGCTACGATGTCGAACGGAATCAACGGTCAGACAGCAGACGCTGACTCTTCTGAGTCTCGTAATGGGTCTCAACGATATTTGAGTACTAGAGGAGATGACTACGACGTATGATCCATACCAGTCAGACTCCTCGCAATTACTTCTCACTAACAATTATTCCTAGTTGTCATTCGAGGAAGTCGTTCTGAAAGGTCTTGCATCTGATGGTGGGCTTTATATCCCAGAAGACATCCCCAAGGCGAGCAATTGGGAAAGCTGGAAAGATTTGTCCTTTCCCGACCTCGCCCTTGAGGTTCTGTCCTTATATATTGCGCCATCTGAGATCCCGCGCGACGATCTAAAGGGCATTATAGATAGAAGCTATTCAACCTTCCGTGCCCCTGAGACTACCCCCTTACGACATCTTCACGACAACCTCTACCTCCTGGAACTTTTCCATGGACCTACATTCGCGTTCAAAGATGTTGCTCTACAATTTTTGGGCAACCTATTCGAGTACTTTCTAGTACGAAAGAACGCCGGAAAGTCCGGCACCGACAGACATCATCTTACCGTTGTTGGCGCCACAAGTGGTGATACCGGATCAGCCGCCATCTACGGTCTTCGCGGGAAGAAGGATGTTTCGGTGTTCATACTACATCCCAAAGGGAGGGTCAGCCCTATCCAAGAGGCGCAGATGACCACCGTATTGGATGCCAATGTGCACAATCTGGCGGTCAAGGGCACTTTTGATGACTGCCAAGATATCGTGAAGGCCTTATTCGCCGATTCCGATATCAACTCGACACTCAACCTCGGGGCGGTGAACTCAATCAACTGGGCGAGGATCCTTGCACAAATTGTTTACTACTTCTACTCCTACTTTTCACTTGTCAAGTCTGCGGGCTTAACCATTGGTGATAAGGTCCGCTTTGTCGTACCTAGCGGTAATTTCGGCGATATCTTAGCCGGTTACTTCGCACGCAGGATGGGTCTTCCCGCAGAGAAGTTAGTCGTTGCAACAAATGAGAACGATATCCTAGATCGGTTCTGGAAGACCGGACGATACGAGAAAAAGCCTGCATATGGCCAAGAAGCACAAGGCGGCTTGGCGGTTGACGGTGTTCAGGCGCACGAAGATGGCGTCAAAGAGACCCTGAGCCCTGCTATGGATATTCTCGTCTCGAGCAATTTCGAGAGATTGCTCTGGTTCCTGGCCTACGAGTTCGCCGCCATGGCTGGGATGGACGACGAGTGGAATAGAAAGCAAGCTGGCCAAGAGGTTGCCTCTTGGATGAAGCAACTGAAGTCAAGCGGCGGCTTTGGCCCAGTCTACCAGGACGTACACTCTAGTGCCCAGCGCGACTTCGAAAGCGAACGGGTGAGCGATTCGCAGACGGTCGATACCATTAAGAATTACTTCAAGAAAATCGACTACGTCTTAGATCCCCACTCCGCAATTGGCGTGGCTGCTTCGGTACGGTCAATGGAGCGTTCTAAGGCGCCACACATCTCACTTTCGACCGCCCACCCGGCTAAATTCGCCGGCGCTGTTGAGATGGCCTTAAAGGATGAGTCTGGGTTCAACTTTGAGGAGAAAGTTCTCCCGCCGGAGTTCCACGGCTTGGAGACGAAGGAGAAGCGAGTCACTGAAGTAGAGAGTGACTGGAAGACGATTAGAGAAATTGTCAAGAAACAAGTAGAGGAAGAGTTGAAGAGTGAAGCATAGAACGGCGTTCAGACTCGGATATTATTTTGCATCAAAAAGCATCATTGGATCATTTGCATTGTGATTGCTTGCGTAGGTACTCGTATGCGTAAATTAAACTCATAAATCAATAAATACCCTCTAAATTATATGCTCGGCCTCTTAAATACTCCGGAAATAGAGTGGCTTGTCTGGTGACCTCGATGAGTTTCAAATGCAAACGTTGTACAGAAATGATGCAAAGGAGTAATGCTTGGCAGTATTATATTCAGAGTAATTCCATCACGAGGTTGCTTATACCCGAGCCTTGTCATATCACGTTGTTTACGGCCCCTGCCAAATATCATGAATGGGACCGGAAATGCAGGTCTCTCGTTTTCCTATTCCCCCCCTACCATGTCATCAATGTCATTATGTACACATATCCCCTTAAGGTAAGTTCTGCACGGGATAGCTCTGGTCAGGCGAGACAACCGTGCCGTTCGCCAGCTGTGTGTCCTTGTACTATAGAAACAGAACATTAGCAACCAGCGTCTCATATACATCCATACCAAGCCCGTCCGCGCGTCGTTGGATATAAAAGGTCGATACTCACAGCAGGATACACAATCAAACCCTTAGCGTAATCAATGACGGAAAGCGTGGTAAAGCCCTCGCCCTCGCCGAACTGCCCGCTCCAGGTGCTCGTGACGGTGAAGTTGCCGAAGGTCTGGGGGCCGCCTATGGCGCGGCTCGCGGGCGCGGAGTCGGTGGCGTTGACGGTGTAGTTGGCGACGCTCGTGGCCGCGACGCCGTCCTCGCCCGTGTCGACGCCGAACTTCCACACGCAGGTCTTGTCGCCGTCGTCGCAGGCCCGCGACAGCGACGTGATCGTCCACTCCGCCGCGTTCGGGGCTGCCATGCTGAGCGGTGCCGCGAGCGAGGCCGATGCTGAGAGTATGGTGAGGATGGCGGTCGTGAAGAGCTGCATTTTGTTCTTGTTGGGGTTGGTTGGAGTGTTGTATTATTATTATGATTACCTGAGTATTAAGAAACTAGTAGAGTTTTTTCTTTCGTTTGGTAATTCAAGCGAATGACTGCGTCCTGGTGGTCGGAAGGGCGGGTTGGATATTAAGGGCGGTAGATAAAAAAAAAAAAAGTCTCTGGGAGAGCTTCCGTTTATATATTGGTGGTATGCGCGATCTTTGAAGACTGCTTCGCTTTCACACACATACAAAGCAAGCATGTGGTATACGATGTAATATATTGCTTCCAAAAAGGGCGATCCGGTTTTCCTCGTTCTCCAACCGAGTATCCGTCTGGAATTCACCGCGTCCATTCACGAACCGCCGTCCCTTACCCTCCTCCCTACATGCCTACCGCGCGATCACACATGTTCCCATGTCCACTCGAACACTAAACCCGGCCTCGTATCCAGCGGCCGTGAACTCTCTTTGTGTCTTTCGTTTTCTATGACCGAATCGATGATCATCTTTTTACCCGGCAAGCTTTTCAAACGTTCCATCCAAACGTTAAGAAAAAAGTTGCGTTGGGTAGGTGGTTACAATATGTGTGGAAGATCGGATTTGTGTTTCGAGATCTTTGATCATGCCGTTACCCGTAGGCGGCAGATGCGCGGCGATCGACACTGCCAAGCTCGTATTCCACTGAGCGCCCGCCGCGCCCTTGCAGCATAGGGTCACAGCCGGGGTTTTTTAAAAGAAAGAAAAGACAATTACACCAAAAGCCGCGTGCTCCCGCATCCACCACGCTTCGCAACTCTTCTTCATGATCGAAACGAAGCAACGTTGCTACCTAACATACACGGCCTGGGGGGAAAAAGGGGCAGCGGCCGGAACTGATCGGATCCGGCCATTGGCATCGTGATGTGGCTATGTTAATATGTAGCCGCCCGTTCGATTTGTGACGAGATACAGTAACATCATGATGTGTATTAATATGTGACCAGTCAGTCTTGCAAGGTGCGGGGCTTCTGGTTCGTCAATTTGTCGATCTGAACCCAAAAAGGGAAGGTTATTTGTTCTGGGTTAGTACACGTAAGTATTCAAAGGCAGAGGGCAGTCTTGATCATGACCATTCAGTTAAGAGGGGAAATGGAGAATAGCTATTATCCTTTGGAATGGTATATTTGACGAAAATGATAGGCCCCAGAGGTCCTAAAGATGGACAAAGTATCCTACCTACATAGGTCTCCCTCCTATCGGAATAAGGGGCAAGACCAAGAGCCTATATTCTTGCATTTTGTAGAGAATATAGATCTTTCAGGAGAGCCATCATCAAAGATAAGTATACTCATAGTATTTTGAATTAGCTGGATAATCCCAGTTGGTGTTCGAGGCAGTCGCTTGTTCAATCACTCACCACCAGGGGCTTGAATGAGTGAGGTTTCTTCAGACCAGTCTGGGCAATGCTAATTTATAAAGCCTTCATATATATTCGACATAAAACAGGCCAAAGCCAACATGTATGAAGAAACCATGTGAGAATCAAAGATCTAGTTAAAACCGATATGTGTAAATGTGTGTATGTGGAAATACTATCCTGTGTCTATCACGTGTTGTGCACAATCTACCTCTAAATAACAATACCTCTCTTGGCCCAACCGCCTCGGCCCTTCCAGGCAAAGAGGATCATGACTGATCCGACCCAGATGCAGATCGACATGGCCCAGAACGTGGACGAGTAGCATTGCTTGCCGTAGCAGAATACGTCGTCGTCGTCACTCCCTCCCGTTAACGAAGGCGAGTCTCTAGCACCTGCTTGGTAGTTGGCTGAGTAGATGAGACCCCACATCGTGGAACCTAGAGCTGGTGTGAGAGCGATGATGCCAAAGTTGGTACCGAAGTTCTCAACTCCCCAGATCATCGTGACGATGATAGGTGTTAAGCTAAATACTGCGCCGTACCCAGCTCCAATTGAGCTAGATACGATCCAGAACCGCTCTCCATGCTCTTGAACCGCACCAGAGGCTAACACCACTGTCCCAAGAGATATGATAAGAGCAGCGGCGATGAACAAAACCACGCGCGAAACTGATAGCTTCTGCCTGAGCTGCGGTAGGGAGGTTGGAAATCCTGTTTGGACGTGTTGAGTATGGGGATTAGGCGACAGAAGGTCACTTAATGACGCTGCAATTAGACGCGCAGCGGTGCTTACCGCAGCCATGATGGAAACATGAGTTGCTGCTGTGGTTTCATTTGATCTCGTATTTGGCGAATATAATGTCCCAATGACGGTACCGAAATTATTTATGAACGCTTCGCCCGGTCCAATAATGAGCCAAAACCCAATGGCAAACCACCACATCGTGCGATCCGATAGAAACCTTCTAGTCTCGGCGTTAAGAAGCCAGGCCTTCTTCAACCTGGCATTGTCATCTTCATCATCATCATCCCTGGCCGGGTCCATGGCTCCAGCATCATCGTCGATGGCATCGATAGTACCGTACTCTCGATCGGCTCGGCGGCGGAATACTGCGCTTCCTTCGAGGAGCCCGCTCCTCTCTAGCTCTTCTACCGCTTCATCGATGAGGTCTTCCTCATCTATAATTCGTAACGAGAAGGTACCGACAAGCCCAACGACAATCAGGATGATGCAGAGGAACAGAAAGAAATGGAACACATCCACATCTCCTCTAGCCCCGTCAGGTTGCGCCTCATAGAGAATTCGACTGCCAATTTGACTAATGACCATTCCACCGAGACCAAATGATGCAATAGGTGCGACGAGCATTAAGCCTCGATATTTCCCCTTACCAAAGTTCTTGGCACATGTTGTGATGGCGCCGATATACATGCATGCGGTGCCGGCACCAATAGCCACGAAGGCAAACACCATGGGAGCGAATGTAGTCTTATCGCTGCCTTTCACACCTTCACTAACTTCTGCTAGACCCTTACGATATAAGCCGGCAGCTAATCCATAGCCACCTCCGAGTAAGACTGAGGCCAATAAGGAGAGCGGACCAGGCCCTACTCGATCACACATGTAGCCAACCAACGGGACTGGGATGTACATGGAGATGCTCATAGCGCTA
The DNA here is from genome assembly GCA_022578535.1 of Jackrogersella minutella. Lineage (NCBI taxonomy): Eukaryota > Fungi > Ascomycota > Sordariomycetes > Xylariales > Hypoxylaceae > Jackrogersella > Jackrogersella minutella. The sequence continues at coordinate 156,509 of MU388196.1, forward strand.
GCGATGCCATTGATCTGCAATTGTGTGTAATGTAATCGCGACTGGAACAGGTGACCGTATAGGGAGAAGACGGTGATAGATCCAGCACAGAGGGCAGAGATGATGGACACGACGAAGGCGAGAGAGCGCAGAGCACGCGTTTTTCGTCGAATCTTTGATTTCCGAAGGTCATCGCTGATGGTGGTTTGCGAACTTGATGAACCTAAAGTCGAGGACGAGGCGGAGCGTAGGAGCGGCGCGAGGGACGGATCGGAGGTTGACGACGTCGCCATGGTCGCGGTAGAAGAAGCAGTAGCTCGACTGCTCGACTGCCTGACTGCTAGATGAGTTACAGAAGATGAAAGGATGAGAAGATGAAAAGAGATAAAATATTTAATTTTTTATATATGAATTAACTTTACTAAACCTTGGAAGCAAGTAAAGGAGCGACCGGACAATGGAATCACCCCCTTCCGTTTTGCACAATCAAAGCTGAAGACTCCAAGGTCATTTCGACCTCTGACGTGCTTACAGTTGACGGAAGCAACGGCCGGCCTTATCTTATCGCAGATGATGTCGTGTTTTTGCAGGGATCAATAGGTATCCGAGGTCTCAAGCAGGCCAGTGCTTAGATACGTACCTAGGTACACAGCAAGTATCTTCATATCTCTAGGTAGTGCATAATACTCTATATGCATTTATCAAAGGAATTAATCATCATCTCGACATCATATTCGAACATGAGAATGCTTTATACAAGTCTCAAGAGCCACTCAATATGATTATTCTCAAGGAGTAACCTAGATGACTGTATATTCTGGGTGATGCTCATCTACGTAAAATACGTAAGATGAGATATATTATTCCTATTGATGTAGAAATTATTCCAGTTCAATAAACGGTGACGGTATTTCTCAGGGGTTTGTTTCTCTTTAGCAAACATAGGTACTTATTAGGTAGGTGATTCATATAAAGTCATCGACATATTATAGATTCTCTTACCTGTCTAGGTGTTTTTATAGAAACAGCATGAACCTTTGTATGCTGTACTGAGATATATAAACGACATATCAAATCTGCTGGACATAAGAGTGAAGAGTGTCTGCCGAGGGTCGACACAATATTGAATTACACTACTTGGCATATCCTCTATTTGGAGTGATTAATAATATATTGCTTCTTTATATTCAGACGAGACGATATACACCACGAGATATGGTTACCATAGGTTCGGGATCAGGTAGCTTCGATGTAGGTGTACAAGATTAAGGATCGAAGGTATGGTGCGAAGAGCTACCCGATGGCTAAGTATCCAAACTTGAGCAGACTAGTAATGTGATAATCAGTGTGCTATTTTAACAACTCATATAGTATTCCATGTGAGACCTTCTACATTCATACGGAGGTGGATAACTGTAAAGGTGCCTTACACGGTTGTTATACAAGTGCGCCAGTTAACAGTGGCGGCATAGTTTACTTGAAATCTACCTAGTATAATGGACTTCGATTTTAGAATTCAGTAACCGATTCCTTATAAACAAACCCCACCAGGTACTCATTGCTTCTACCATCTTCAGCAAAACTCCTTTCCCTTTCACTCAGGCTGCTCTCCTTTTGTCTCCACAACTGTCGTAGCAACAACCAAGAACACCTGCAAGAGTTTAGGTTGGTCACCTGGTAGGTCAAAAGGGTGAAATCGTGCGCGAGGTAACCGGTTGTTGACGCGGCGTATTTTTTTCTAAACTCAATTTCCTCGATACTCGAACTAGACGCCTCCCACTCGCGTCTAGTATTTAATAACCACCACCACCTCAACCACATTTTCACTGCCAACTTTTTCACTACCAACTCTCAAACTTCATCACAACAAACTCTTCACCACCACTTCATCTCTAGATAGTGGAAAAACCATCGGTAATTTTTCAATCATCGATCAATCAGTCTCCTTTTATTCAACCATTCATCTTTGTAAGGTCTATACAATGTCGCATCCTCTGAACCCGAAGTGCAAGCCCTTTGAGCCGAAAGGGTTATCGTCTGTATTCGCTGGCACATTGCCCGCTAGCCAGAAGTCTACCCTTGACAGCCATGGATCAAGCGAGCAAGCATTGTTCGGAGATCCCTCGCCTGACTTGGACGATGTCATCATTTATGACCTCTCTAAGGCAGACATTGTCCGCAATGGCCCATCGGTAAGCAGCCCTGGGGAATCATCAATTTTGCGTATTATCCACTAACGACGGTAACCAGGAGAGTGCCCTAGAAGACCTAGGAGACACTGAAACCTCCACTGATGGTCCTCAGTACGGAGGATATCCCGTACCCCCTCGTCCCGGGTTCGTTGGTGACGAGCCCCTTGAAGGAAATAATAGTGGTGGATCGGCATCTACCGCCCCCGAAGGATGGCACGGATACGCACCCAAGCCTCGGTACGTACGCAACATGCCGAGTATACCATCGACAGACAGCTCCCAGCCGTCTCTCCATCCCAACATGCGGTACGCATGGTCACCAGTGCGAAGATGGGTCAATAAGGAAACCGAATCACGCAAGCGCTGGGAAGATATACGCGCCAACATGTGCAATAATGGGATGATCACATCACCATTTGTGCCTTCAACGTACAAGGCTTTTCTCGAACTGAAGGCCGAGAGTGCGGACGCCAACCAACGCGCTTTGCAGAAGAACTTGGATGAACGGGAGCGAGATATTACCCAGGCCTCCAAGATCTATGGCTCCGAAGACGTTGTTGTAGAGGAGAGCGATCCTGTCCCTGTCGAGATGGATCCACGCTTAGTACGCATGATTCGCGAGGACAATCTCACCCTTGTCACTGGACGCTACACTATCTGGTGCGAGGCATGTCGAGAGTTCGGCCATATCGACTGGCCTACCCCTAAGGAGTACAGTGAGGCCCAAAAACGTCTACCTTTACCTCACATCCAGGTACTCGACGATCAATTCTCTCGTCTCGCCCTTGGTCCTGACCCCATTCCTACGTTTGGACCACAAGTGCCCCGCGACCTTCGCAAGGTAGCCGACTGGGCCATCGTTCCCATGCACGACGGCTTAACCACAGAGGAGCATATCTTCTTACAAGATTCGACGCAGGAGCTTGATTTGGAGGATATAAATGGTTACAGTCGTCAGCTCATCAAGGATATCGATGAGCAGGAATAGCTGGCATTTGGAAGGACTCTGGACAATTTTATCTTGTGATCATTCTATTTGATTAAATCCTGTTTGGAGTTTATGGCTGCATATATGTATTGAAGGCAGAATGGAATGTCGTCCCGGATGAGAAAGACCTCGTACTCTTGGAGATGGTAGGCATGAGGAGGTATCGGATGCACGACTGGACTTTCTGTACAGAGCTCGAAGATATTGATTACTTTTGCTATTGGGAAGCTTTTGAGGCGTTAGGGAATACGCCTTTGTGGGCATCAGACACAAAATGAAATAAAATTGCCTAAACAACAATGAATGATAAACAAATCGTGAAAAAGTTTTCCTAATAAAGTTGGGAGGTTACCTAGGTAACTTAGCTGCTTGGGTATCACGGTACCTATTTACTCTGTAGATGCGTTAAGGTTTCGTCGTCTTCATTATCACGTGATTCAAGGATCCGTGCGTATGTCTAATGCGCCTTCCGTTCGAACCTTAGCAATGTGGCTGAATGTGGTATGTAGCGCACAGACCACTATAACAAACCCTAGGTGCTAAGTAACTACCCCACCGAAATTTTCGCGAGCCCACACCATAGTTTCCAAATTCACCTTTGATTCAATTTCGCGAACTTCCTTCCACTTAACATTTTTCGCGAACAAAACATCACTCACCAATTCCCTTCTCGGTTGCCAACTGATTCAATCAGGTATGTATTTTATTGTTACTGAGGTCTGAGATCTGATTTCGTAAATTATTACTACGATAATCAATTATTTCTTGACTGATTGTAACAAAAAATTCTCCCCCCTCACCCATCTTCAATTTCACGATACATTTCCCTCTTTTCATCTCCATCTTCCATCTCAAGCTAACCTTGCAATTATTACAACCAGAAACCGCAATCATGGGTATCTCTCGCGATTCTCGTCACAAGCGCTCCGCATCAGGTGCCAAGCGCGCCTTCTATCGTACGTAACCACCGCATCCGCGACCTTGAGATATATATCCCAAATATCGAAAGCCCGTATGCAGCCATTTTGTATAATGATCATACGTTCTGACCTCCTCACCAGGGAAGAAGCGCGCTTTCGAGGCTGGCCGACAAGAGGCCAACACCCGAATTGGGGCTAAGCGAATCCACACCGTCCGCACTCGCGGTGGCAACCACAAGTACCGCGCCCTACGTCTCGATTCCGGTAACTTCGCCTGGGCCTCCGAGGGCTGCACCCGCAAGACTCGTGTCATCGTTGTCGCTTACCACCCTTCCAACAACGAGTTGGTCCGAACCAACACCCTCACCAAATCCGCCGTCGTTCAGATCGATGCCGCTCCCTTCCGTCAATGGTACGAGTCTCACTACGGCCAGTCTCTAGGCCGCCGACGTCAGCAAAAGTCCGGCAAGGAAGAGGAGGTCGTGAAGAAGAGCAAGGCCGTCGAGAAGAAGCAGGCCGCTCGCTACGCCGCCACCGGAAAGGTTGAGAGCGCATTGGAGAAGCAGTTCGAAGCCGGTCGTCTCTTCGCTGTTATTGCCAGCCGACCTGGACAGAGCGGTCGCTGCGACGGATACATCCTCGAGGGCGAAGAGTTGGCCTTCTACCAACGTAAGCTTCACAAGTAGGCGTGCGTATCGAGGTCGGTGGATGGTTAGGTTTTGAGGTACATGCAAAATACCATGAGCAACGGCACCGGTGTTTAGGGATTCTGCTCTTCGGCATGGAATGGCATAACGTCTATTAGGTTCTGATCAATAAAAGATCACCAAGAAGTACCTGTTGCATGACTTAATTCAGTTGTAACATTGCCCTTTTCCCTGTGACAAAATGTAACATCGCCATCCCAGTAAAGCCATTACACTGGAGAAGAAAAAAACATCATCTATCCGAGTCCTGTTCTATAATATTCCCACGATTTTAAATCTCGCTATCACCATCCAGGTCATTTTAAGTCTGGGCTATTTACATCCTACTAATCGTGGCATGTTAGGGTCACTTCCATACCAATATCATAGAGGACATTTCATAGCGGCCTTGGATCTAGCTGTCTGGTACCCTTTGACACTGTGTAGAGCTCATTAGATGACAGCCTAGGTAGTAGAGATCGGTCAATGGTTGCTACGTACTATATCTCTTAATGGCCTAGGTAGTTGAGATAACCAGATCCACGGATATTTCTTGGCCATCCTAAGCATATCGTCGTGCTATTTCACAGTTTTCATACCTCGATATACTGTAGTCAACGTCAACAACAGCCCAGACTCGCGACCCTGTACAAGTAAACGCAGCGCATCACGGCACAGCAAGACAGCACAACACTCATTACAGAATCTGGTATTCATCGATCGATCGAACGTCCTAGCTCTGACTCTATACAATGCTGATCCATACCTTTCCGGATCTCTGTCGCGTAAACATTTTTGATGATTGGTTCCCCCTTTCCCTATGCTCTGCACATATGCAATGGCACACACACACACCCGTCTCTCTCCCCCTCTCTCTTTCCACCTCGTTCCACGGGGCGTGAAAATACATAAATTTCCCGGGCTTTCGCTTTCCTTTCACTTGTGAATCTCTCTCTGTGTGTGCAGCACGCCTCCCCTCCGTGAAATGTAGTTCGAAAGCCCCTATTACCTGGGAAAGAGAAAGAAAAAATGGGAACATGGATTGGATCACCTGTAAGAGAAAATCTCTGTTCTTCGTCTTCGAAAAAAAGCTGGCTCTTATGGGTAAGCCGGACTAGAGAGCCAGCAGAAGTTTTTTTTGCTGGTTTGCCAAAAGCGTGATATCGAAACGCGTTGATGAGGAGTATGATATGTCTGCCATCCTGATTGAACAAGGAGGAGGGGGGAATCAAAATGTAAACCTGACTTTGTAGATACCCTAGCTGTTTGCTTGTCCCCGCTCTCTCCCCCTTGGTATATTGCAGACTACAATGACTGTAGGAGAGAATTTTGTACAAGAATATGAATATGGCAGAACCGAGGAGGCTGTATGATGGAGTGGGATCAAAGTCAAAAGACCATATCAGTTGAACTGACGCTTGAGTTCGGCCCACTTTCTCTGGAGAGTCTCGTGTTGAGAGTTGATCTAAAACGGTTAGTTGAGCTGTCTTCACCAGATTTTAGAAGTATAGCAATTATACGTACCTCGGCGTAACCCATCTTTGCCTGTACGAGTTCCTCTTCAAGTTCTTGCATCTCCTTTTCAAGTTTTCGATTCTCCTCGTGGACTTTCTCGTTTCGCTTCATGAGATCGTCACGCTCAAGCTTCCATGTCCCCTCAATCTCTTCAGGCTGCCTCTCGATAACGTTGCGGAGCTCTACGACCTGACCACTCAAGCTCTCGTTCTTATCCTTCAATTCCTCATTCTCGATCTTGGTGTGGACTAGGTCTGTTGTCATAGTCGCTTGTTCGCGGTCGCTAGCCTCGAGTCGTTCCTCAAGCTTTCGGACTTTGATAACGTAGCTTGCATTTGCAGTCTTCAGTTGTTCTAGCTCCTTCTCTCGTGCTTTCTCGGCACGGGTCTTCTCTTCCCACTCAGTGGTATAGGATTTGAGAAGCTCAGGCGTGATCTTAACTTCGCATGCATCTCGAACCAATTGGTCTGCTCGATATACCTCTTTATCGATGCTGGAAGAACTGCTACCAAAAAAACCATTCTCGAGGATACTACCGGCACTCGGCGACTGATCGATGTATACGTCAAACAGCTTGTCCCTAAGGAAGCTGGTTAAGTGAGCCATATCCGACATGGCTAGAAGTGTGGCGGCGTTCTTCTGCATCAAGACGATGCCGAACTTCAGAATCGCAGACAAGCCCTCTGAGAAGATGAGATCGTAGATTCTCAACACTAGCTGCAGAGGGAATCGATAGGCGAAAAGAGTAAGGAACCATTGCGTCGCATACAGATGGGGTGAAATACCGCGACGGTGGAGGTGACAGTACAGCGCGGGCTCGAGGTCTTCTAACAATCGCTCAAACTGGTACAGGTGCATATGCAGACCCGGCATATCCTGAACAAATAGGTCGCGCAGCTTATATTGATTCATCAATCGGACCAGCAGACAGAACGCTTCTTCCTCTGGCATATTGAAAAGGAGAGGCATGATCAGGAAGTTCATTCCTTGAGCATACCCGACCGGCTCGTCGAAGAGCGCATAGGCTTTGCAGACGCCCAAGAGACCATCTTGGAGGCCAGCCGCCGCCGCGTACTTAGAGAAGCTAGTTCGGGCACCGAGGTCTCTTTTGATCGTCTTCTCAAGTCTTTGCAAGGCTGCTAGGTCCTCCTTCTCTTTCCTCTTTCGTTCTGCCGCGGCTATAGCCTGAGCCTTGAGAACTGCTTCAGACGATTCGGATGAGGGTGATGGCTTTTTACCACTGCCTCCAGACACTTCTGAATGTACGGAAGAGGCTGAAGATGCAACCGCTTCTCTCTCGGAACTCAAGTTGCCGCTTGAAACGCTGACCGATGTACTGTTACTGTTCCTATTCTTTTCTTTCTCCGAGCCTCGAGTTGCTAGGTCCTTATACACTCTCTCAAGTTCTTCATTCTTACTCTGAGCAAGTACTTGCCAGACGACGCCACGAATCACGTTGGGAATGCCAGTGGCAATCGCCCTATTAAGCTCTTCCGGATTTGTTCGTGCGACGGCGGCTGGGCCTTCATAGACAACCGACTGCCACAAGTCCCAGTCGACCTGAGCATCAGCAATGGTCGAAGGGCCAGCAGATACGCCCGAGACTGTGCCAGGGGCTAGATTAGTATCCGCGTTCGGCGGTAAAGGGGATGCTGGAGGTTGGCTTGTACCGGTTCCATCTAAACCGACCTCACCAGTTGGGCTCATAAGTCCCATTGGTTTGTCTTCCTCACCAGGGGAAAGAGAAATCCCTGCCTCCTCGCGCATCCGTACCATCTTAAATCGATCCTTCAAGCTGTTTCTCGACAGGCGAGGCCCTGTGCTCTCCACTTCACTCTCTTCCTCGAGCTTGCCAAGCATCATCTCCGGGTTACTCGTCAATGTAGCTATTGAACTGGCCGTGTTTCTTCGTGGTGAGATAGCACCTGTCACGGGCGGGGCGCTTTCTTTATCCTTGTCCTTCTGCGTAGAATTGCGCGACAACCAAGAGAATGGACCTCCCTTTCGAGTTGGAGGTGCTGCAGCCGCAGCCGGAGGCGGAGTAGGAGCACCATTGGTAGCAGGGTTCGGACTTGTCTTCGGCGGCGATTCCGCACTAGAGGGATTAGGAGACCATGGCATCGATGGTAACGATGCGGCAATGTTGCTAAGAGAAAGCTTCTTAGAGGGTTGTTTCTGTACAACTACGGGTGGTTCCTCTATATACCCATTAGCAAATATAACTGCCAGCTTTATGAGTTAATAAACGAACCTTTCGGCGGCGGTGGAGGCGGCTCTACAGCTTCTCCATCACTAAGATCGACATTGTCTAGTGAAACAGTGGAGGTGCGCTTAGATTCGGGCGCTGTTTTCTCAGTTGTATCGTCCGCATCCTCATCCTCGTCTTTGCCCTCGTCTTTATCCTCGTCCTTATCCTCGCTCTTACTCTCAGCCTTACTCTCATCATCACCCTCAACACCATTTTCCTTTTCTTCTACTACATCTCCTCCATTTGTCTCCTTTTCCTTGGGTGTTGCACTCTCTGGCAAATCTGGGACCTCGTCTGTAGCACCGTTGTTTGGTTGAGGTGAAAGCTTGCGATTTGTTAGGGATCTTACAGATCCTGTGTCAATGGCATCTTCAAAGGTGTCCTTTTACATAATTGAAAATTAGTACGTCGAGGATTATAATGCTGGGTTGAGTGACAAGTCGAGGAAGATTGGAGTCGGAGTAGGTAAGACTAGGGGTATTGTATTGCATGTGAAAGGAAAGATAAGATAATCAACGTACCGTGTCCTTGTCCGAAGGGGTTAACGACCCCTTTCGCGACTCATTTGCCTGGGGAGCGACGTCGGACTGTTGCTGCTCCTCTGGGCCTGACATGATGACTGCCAGTAGGGGGATGTGGAATTATTCGGCGTTTTTGAGTTCAATGTGAAGTCGTCGTGGAGGGTAGGCGAGCATCTAACAGGTTTAGGGGGCGCAGGCTATTGGCGGCAAAGTTATCGACTTATTGTTAAAGAGGTAAGTAGAATAAAAGAGACAAACGCGACGCGACAATGTCAGAACAATCGAGCTCTGTTTGTCTCGGAAACATACAGTAATTCTTGAATTACTGAATAAGGATCGCAGACCACGAGAAAAAAAAAAGAGAGAGAAAAAAGTGCTATGGGAAGAAGTGAAGGAGAGGTGAAATTGGAAAAGACGTATTCAGATTCACCGTCTCGTTTGTAATTGTTTCCCCTTCCCCCTTCGCACGAACTGACTAAAAAAGTGACTAGGGATCTAATTGTGTGGAGTCTTTCTTATTCTTGGTGGGAATGGATGGGATGGATCTTGAAATCCAGCTGCGACGCACAGGCCCGTAAATTACAGTTACTATGGTTTCACTGCCAAGCCTTCCCGCCTTTTAGTGCTATCCATTGCGCTGTACCCGAGGTACCCAGGCAACTACCAGGTAATTTTGGATGGTATGCCGCCTATGATAGTGTATTAGTGTGGCGCTAGAACGTTGAAACGGCTCACTAGCAACCCGCTTCTACGGTTAGTTCAGGGGTTGAAATGGTTCCTCTTAGGGCTTATCACGCCTAAATACCAAATAAATACGTACATCCAATTCTCCATCTACCAATTAACTACAGCCTCAGAACCAAACAAAGAGCACGGCAACTTGTAATTGATTGATGCTACGCCAAGAGGGCAGCATGCATCAAGTCCGGTACGACAAAATGCACATTTCTGCAAGATGAAATTGTATGAAATTGTTGGTCTAAGTTATTATTCTACAGGAGATCTATGATCACAATTTTAAATCGTACTGCATTCAACTGTCCAGGTGCACCATTTATTCATCCCCTCCGCCGCAAAATTGCCAGCGTGACATCACCGCTAGTACTTAGTAGCATAAGTTTCCGAATTCTCAAATCATCAAGTCTATGATAGTAAGTCTTGTATTAATGCTATGTACATACTAATGTTTCTGAAATAAGATCAAAGAGAAGATCCAATTCATGTGAAAGACTTGACCAGTGAACTAGCCCTTTGACCAGCCATGCATCAACGCCACATTATCCGTCGTATTCCAAACTGACGGAATACATACACTTCTAGAAGCTGCATAGCATAAGAAGACCAATTAACCAACCATGTGTATAAGACCCCTTTTTGCCCGCATGCCCCAGCCCCTTAACGTTCCATGCATTGCGTATGCTTCCTACAGTCGTACGCCCGAAAGACTCTATCCAGTACTCCGTACCTAGCAACCTAGGTAGTTTACCTAAACTTAAGAAGACGATGTTATTCCTTTTAAATACCTTTATGGACATATCACTTGTCAAGAGGGCATTTCGTACACATGTCGAGTACTTACATAATCAATTGAAAGAGGCTTCTCTTTCTTCACAGCCCTTTAAGTACCTAAGACATTATAAAATGCTGTTGTCTACCTCTATCCCTTGAAGTCATGTACCCAGCAAAGTATGGGGTTCATCATCCAACATTTAGGTTAAGCTAAAATCCCGGTATCCTATCAACTGAACTTCTTTTCGGATGACATTTCCCATTCTGTTGATTTAAACTTCCATAAGGCCAGCAGCAAACTCTGATGAAACCTTATCACTGACTTAATCAGTATTCGGTAACGCTTATAGATATCGACATCGCTGAGTTACCATCTTTCATGCGCAGGTGATGTTACTGTCTTATTAGTCATTACCAATTAAGTATTTAACAAGAAACGCAGCCTCGGTTTCTTGTCTCATACATCCATATATGACATGTCTAAGAACGGCTATAATTTAATGACGTCTCATTAGACCAATACTCTTCTAATTTTTAAGAGACTAAGTATCGAACCCATAAAGTGGCATATACGTCATCCACATGCTTACAATAGGAAATATTACCACGTTATAAGCAAATCTCATGAACCTCGATTCGCTAACCATTTCGTTAAATAAAATTATAATGGTCAATTGATTATCAGTAGTTTGAATCTTTATTGAACACAATGATTGAAAGCTCTTTCGCCGAAGAAAGGAGACAACGAAGTTAGTTACCTAACTCATAGGATATGGGTTTCCTGATACTTAGTGTCCGTACGATCACAATTGACATTTACATTAAAGATAGACTCTGTGGGCCAAATTTTTGTTAAAACCTTTAGGTAGGTAGATATATCCATGCTAAGCAATTATATGAACAATATTTGAGTAATAGTAAGGTGGGTAAAGAAAGGAGCTAAGATTTCCAAGAGAAACCCCTTTCCTAACTCTTTAAGTTCATAAATCAGTATAAATCCCCTACATCGACAAAATTTGCATTGAAAAGAATTGCGCACTTGAGTTTAATGCTTACGTATTCTAGGTACCTAGGTAATTATTTCACGGCTTCTTAAGAGCCATAAGTAAAGTTATTGCAATATGGGTGTTTAGCTACTCAAGCCTTTAAGGGGGGGCTTGTTCCCATGAAGTCGACAGCGAGGTCTCGAAAGCATAATAGATAACAATACGGGCTCATGGCAACGTACTGTTCGACCACGGTCGCTTCTTTGGTCGCTGAACTACAATATGGGTTATATCCATAGCAAGGAGAACATATTGTATAAAGTCGAAACACAGACTTCACAATCTTCACTCTTTCATTGAGATATTTTGCAGTTCCATTATTTAGGAAGTGTTACCACATTGAGGAGAACCTGACACGGCAGACTACGTAAAGACGAAACCCCTCCATCTAGACAACGAGATGGCGCCTGAGATTGGAACGAGACCAAGCAGCTCCTGTGGGAATAGATTTTGGAGGTCACCAAGGTGGTCGCCGGGCAAGTGATTCAGGAGGTATCTCAGAAACTACGGGATGATGCATTGCAAGGCATCTGAGGAAGGGAAATTCGCGTCGGAAAATGGCGTGACAGTGCCTACGCTACCCATAACAACAAGCATCATAAGCAGGCATCGCAAGTCTGCCGACGTCGTCGATACGCATATGATTTTTTTCTGACGAGGTCACTGTAACTCAACGTCGCATGCTGAAAAAGACTGATTAGTTAGGTTTGCAAGATACTTTTAGGGCAAGAGATTGGAATAATGAGATCTTGGTAATACATATTCTCCTTCGAATTCGTTAGGCTATTGCCTCAAGTCACCTATTTCACCGTACCTATATCAGATGATCTAGACCACTCGTCTGACAGGATCGAAAGCAATAATACATTTATTCACCACTACTTTAGAGATCTGTACTCCTACGGCCGAGGGCACTGGCGGACGTGATCGCCAAATTCGTTCGCAACTGGAGGGAGAATGAGTGATGTGGGGACTAGAAAAGGACGAGAGCTTTGAATGACATTGGCGTGGCCGAGGCTCTTGAGAATATTCTGGGCCTAGAATATGTTTATAACGAGAATCTCGTCATAGCTAAAGGGTATGATCGTGGAGACCACACTGCTACTTGACATAATCATCTTACGATATCCGTGTCCCGTCTTGAAGCCGGCCTTTTAGAAAGAACTCCAGCGGGCCATTATGGGACCCGAAGACCGTTCGAGTAGTGATGTCCTTACCCCCACACCGAATGGAATACCAGTTTCCGCCCAAGTCTATTGGTCTGCTGAGGGTGGAAAGATGCCGCATTTTACCAAGACGTCAAAAACGGAAACTTGCCGAGCGGAGTTAACCGGATATCTATTTGTACATATTACTGATCAATCAAAGATAATGAAGGCTCTTGCAGACTGTTGTTGCACCGTCTTGCCCGAGTAACAAGGTGATGAGGTTGATGGTATTATAATGCTATAATCCTAAAATTTTTCCGCGACTTTTTTCTCTTATTCGAGTCCCCGGACATTTGGAAGGACCAAAAAATCCCGGAGCTTGCGGAGGGCTATTTTTTTCCGGACACTTGGGAGGGCCGTACTCGAATAAGAGAAAAAAGTCGCGGAAAAATTTTTCTTCGCAGAAAGCTGGTTATTTGGGAGTAGGGGGAAGTTCGTCATTTAATTATAGTGTTGAAGTAAGGAAAAAAGTCAGAATCCGTCCGAAGGACCGGATCTTAGGCATTGAACATTCTACCGGGTATATGATTGGTCAATAGGTATCCGCAATTATTTCTTTTGGTCAATGATTTATTTAATCTTTTGGTCAATAATTTCTGGCCAATCATAATAAGGCAAACTGCTGAGTAATTAATCACGTAAGCAAAGTTTGACCTAGTTTGAGCGTAGAATGTCCTTCGGACGGATTATGACGCACATGAATTACCCACAATTAAGGTAGGGTGGATGGGAACGAAATATTTTGCATTATTTCCTATCGAGGTGAAGGCCGAGAGGATTTCTATCACACCTGGTTTTACTACTTGACCCCTCGAATTCCAATAGTATCATAAGAAACATCAATAACTCAAGACGCTTACAAATCGGGCTTGACAACAAGAGCCACATCTAGATATTGAGGTCACTATGAAATATCCGAACATCTTAGGACCAGCCAAATGCCTCATTCAAATTGAATGCGTAGCACGCGTTACATCACGCCGTGAAGATAAGCGAACATCTAGGCAGCCTTGCCATGATAGGTATTTGTAAGGTTGGTGAAGAGTGGATAGCTGTTATTTCCGGAGGATCGCACCGGCAAGGTGATAATGAGGTCAGTTTGGGTTAGACCACTCTTTCAAGTATAGGCGAGGACCCATGCGGGCCTCGAATTCGTCCGTTTATCAGTAATTCTTTGGTCTCCAGTTCCTGTCTCTGCCAAATGAGTCAACGTGCAGGGTTAATTTGCTTTTGCAGCTTAACCGAGTGTTGTATGTCGGAATCGCGGTGTTGGACTACACATAGAATGCAGACGGAGAGATTAATAACTTATTGAATTGATTTCGACAGGCATCATGCTTTTGTAGACGAGACATTGGCTCTTGTCTATAGGGTGCTGGTAGAAACCATGGAGTCGCAAATTGATATAAAGTCGCAAATCCTCGTCGTGTTACCTGTATGTTCTGGCTGTGAATCATTCTGACGTACTATTCCACATCAGTAAAAACCATGGCCGAATACTCTCACGAACCTATCTTCGAGGCTGCCTGCCAAGCGGGGGATTTACCAGGTGTGGTCCTCGTTGCCGCCGATGCTACAGGCAAGTTCAAGTACACGAAAGCATTTGGCAAGACCGCCCATGGGGAGACGCTCGCTCTGGATAGCGTGATGTGGATAGCTTCGTGCACCAAACTCATGACATCTGTCGCTGCGCTACAGCAAGCCGAACGAGGGCACATTGGCCTAGACGAAGATGTCGGGAAAGTTCTCCCGGAGCTCAATGCGCTGAAAGTTCTTACCGGATTCGACAAGGAGGGAAAACCTCTGTATGAAGAAAGACAGGGAAAAATCACTCTCAGGTGAGTAGGTGGCTGCGATCTTCACACCCAAACCTGGAGTTGCTCATTTTTCTCTCACAAGACATCTTCTCACGCATGCCTCCGGGCTGACCATGCCACTGATGTCCCCTAAGCTCCAGCAGCTGGTGCGATACAGGGGTCCTCCTGCGACAACTCCAAGGACTGTCGTGGACGAGTTTTCCGAGCCCCTCGTTTTCCAGCCTGGGAAAGGTTGGGAGTATGGCACGGGCTTGGACTGGGCCGGTCAACTCGTTGAGCGGTTCTCTGGGCTTAAACTGGAAGAGTACATGCGCCAGAACATCTGGGTCCCGTTGAACATGAAGCACATAAGCTTTGCGCCTGCTTCCATCCCCGAGATAAAATCGCGTAAGATAGGAATGAGCCTCAAGGTCGAGGACGGGAAGCTGATCCCCACGACGGACGGCCTCCTCCACCAGTACGGGAGCCAGACGGATGATGTGTACGGAGGAGCAGCGGGCTGGGGCTCCGCAGAAAGCTATTTGAAACTCCTACAGACCCTATGCGCGAACGACGGCCGAGTTCTGAAAAAGGAAACGGTTGACGAGATGTTCCGACCCCAGCTAAGCGCCGTGTCTAAAGAGGCGCTTAACGGGCTGCTCCAGAGCAACGACCTGTTCCGGCGAGTGGCTGGCAACTCGTTCGACATGGACCACCAAGTGCTGGACTACGGGCTTGGCGGAGAGATCGGTACCAGAGACGAGGTTGGCAGGCGAAAGGCTGGGAAGTTGTCCTGGGGCGGCTTGCCCAACCTGATCTGGTGGATCGACAGGGAGAGCGGCCTCTGTGGTGCATTGTTCACAAACCTCGTACCGATGGGAGACGCGAAGATCTGCAAGCTGGCGGCGTCGTTTGAGTTGGCGGTCTATGAGCAGTACGAGAAGTTTAAAAGACAATAGCTTGGATAAGTAGGTGATTTGTGGAAATTTTGTATAATAGCCCTCCCTACTTTGTCGTGTATGAATTGATTCAGAATAAATTCAGTGGTTAAGTCGGTATTGATGACTTTTGCTATAATGAGAATACCAGGTAGGTATGTGGTGCTAAATTTGGTCAGAATAAACCACCAATAAGTACCTAGGTAATGTAAGATGTGAAGCAACATTTTTGTTGTTTGTTGAAGTTTGTAAATCACATTAATTGTATGCATTCAGGCAGTTATGCAATTCTGTTAAATGTATATACCTAAACTAGGTGATAGAAAAGAAAAATTAGGGAGGAACGATAATAGATGGGGATGAAGTCAAATCGAAAGCGTTGTTGTTTAATTAATGAGAAAATATGAGATGCGACTGATAAAACAGGTCTGGAAGAAGGCACTATTGTGCCTTCCGATGACTCGTCGTGAGATGGACATCAAAAAGCATCAAAATCGACAAAAAAAGGTGGTACAAGAGGAATTGAACCTCTCAGTAATGGACTCGCGGGGAATCGAACCCCGGACCACTCCCAGGCAAGTGCCACGATGCATCTTTCGGTGCTCAGGCTACGGTGCTAAGGGAGTATTATACCACTAAACCACAAGCCCGGTGATTGTGAAGAGGTGGCGGTATCGGTAGATTATAAAGGATACACGAGGAAGCAGCGATGGGTAAAAGCAATCGGCTAGGATGTTATTGGAGAATGGCCGGGACTTGTGGCGCTAAAGTGTGCTTAGAGGCCGGCCGCCTTTACTACCACTTGGATCTTACGCTTGGTTTAGGTATGGATTCCACAATGATGATATTGAAATCTTACTAGGCAGCTAGGTTTTTATTTGTTTACTTACTGAGGTAATCTATCTAAGTCTTCTTATGTTAGATTTTCTAGATGTATTGGAACCCATATTGATCTCAGATACTTAAATAGGTGATACGTAATTTGGGAGCAATATTATGCTAGGACATGTTTCATTATTGGTTGAGTTGATACCTTTATTTGACAATGGTCTTGGTCTATCTACAAGCTATGTTGTGGGATATGATAGATCTGATAATGAGTTTGGTCTTTTGTGAATGAGAATAAAGGCAATATGACTCGACTTGATCTGGGAAACGTATGAACCAACGCCTTAGTTGGCCTGCTCCAGATATCTGCATGCGACACAGAATCAATGTATACCTAACCCAGTAGTAGGAGCCTTGGCGATCCAACTAGGGCTCAATAAGAGCTCGAAGAATGTCCT
The DNA here is from genome assembly GCA_022578535.1 of Jackrogersella minutella. Classification (NCBI taxonomy): domain Eukaryota; kingdom Fungi; phylum Ascomycota; class Sordariomycetes; order Xylariales; family Hypoxylaceae; genus Jackrogersella; species Jackrogersella minutella. The sequence goes on from MU388196.1 coordinate 173,341, forward strand.
GGGCAGCAATGGGTCTCCATCTATACCGATACGTACATACAATCACGATACATGCAGGAGTGGTGATGACTTGGTTGGACGTTGGGCTGCGATTTGGAAGAAAATTCTGCAAGTAGGTACCTACGGATGAATCAATGTCGTTGTTTTACTTAGATGCGGATTATGTTACTGTGAGCACTGAAGATTAATCTCTACCTTATGTAGGTAAATTATTCATTATATGAACTATGTAGCTGCCTTCAATAGTAGAAATCTGAATATCATCCTAGTTAAGGTCATGTGAACAATAACCTCCCATCTCATGTATTATTAACACGCCCCGAAAACAATAGAAAGATGGAAGTAAGCGCTGGATGTCTAACTATTTTGTATTTATAATATGCACAGCTTCTAAGGTTGAGATACTTCAAGTGGATACTTCGGTACCTGGAGAAATTCGATAGGGTTTTCAAGGTTGCCTGTCCTGGAGTGCAAGTTCCTCGTCGTTAGTGGCTACGGTGCCTGTTGTCTATTGCCCCGCCTAAGTACCTCTGTACTTGTACTGTACCTTGAGGCAATCCGCGGCTGCCACAGCAAGCACGCCGCCCCACACTGCAATCATTACGCAAAGGCAGTGGCCGATCAGCCGCGAACTTTCATACATCTAAAGCTAAACCTATTTTTTCCCCTTCCTTTCAACATATTCCAACTCTGCCTATTTTACATCTCATCGACGACTTAAGTCAAGTAGATAATCTGTCATCTCAAGCGGACGATCTTTACCTCTCCCCGCTTGTCGTCAATAACTTGGTACCCTTGTTGAACTTGGAAACTACGGTACAGCGGCCTGCACCCGCCTGCACCGACCAAACCCCAAGCTTCCAGCAGCCGTGCCGGAATTGTATCTACCTCACATCATCATCCACCCGCCCCTCACTCGTGCACCGTCCACCTAACTTAGACCAAACAAAACGTCTTGTATCTCTGCGACGCGTAGTACTCTTCCTCATCCGACATTATTATATTCCGATCTAATTGCGAAGTCATCGGATCCTGGCCGAAAACGAATCTCTTTTTGATACCCGCAAGGCTGACATCCGGAGACGAGGCTTAATCCGATACCTTCACCGATTCTACGGCAGTCGTTTTTTTTTCACCCCGCCTCGTGCATTGAGGAGTAGCTCGAGATACCATACGAAAGGAGCTGTCCAAGCTGTTTTGGGCGCTCCCACACGGCAAGTCAAATTGTCGTCACCGATTACCTGAACATTGGTAGTGGAGGGGGAGCTGACTTATTCTTTGCGGCTCTGCCGCCCTGGTCTTCAACATGGGAAAGATAGCGAAGACCATCCAACCTAAGCACAAGGAGACGTTGGTAAGTGCTCTTGCATGCCGTTTATATTTTTATGTGTAGCTCACTCACCTTTGTCTAGTCCCCTTGGCTGCAGGAATATATCGATAATGCGACATCCGTACCCTTACCTCTCTTGCCGAAGACTCTAACCAAATTCCCTTCACGATGGCCTTTCCCGAGAGGCGACCTGTATCACTGGATACCACTACTGAATCGATTCGATGAAGTCCTAGAATCATTCTGTTCCATTTACAAGTTAAATGAGGGCCCCCAGACCAGAGATTTTAGTTGCGAAGTCCTGCTCGGATCTGGCTCTACCGAAGACGTAGAGAAATCGAACGTGCCACACGACCTCCCGGGACTGGGCTACAGCAAGGATGGTGATGTTCAGCTGGTCGTGGCTATTCTAAAGTTTACTCAGATGCTCCTGGATCATTGTGGAAACCGCAGCATTTATGCTAGCAGTTCTCACTTGAACGACCTTCTGAATAGCACAGACTTCACCATCGTCTGTGCCACCTTACGAGTTGGAGTGGAACTAGCTCAACGTTACCAGGCTTCGGTAAAGCGCATTCATGGTATGACAACTCGACAGGTGCACACGACTCTGCTTTCGAACCACTATAACATCGACCTCGATCGTGTGCAGCAGCTTGCCCAGCCCTTTGTGAAAACACCCCTTTCGAAGTCTTCGGATTCTACGCTCCTTTCTACCCCTGCTTCTACTGGTAAGACTAAAGAGAAGGCCCATAGTGGAAGTTCCAAGAATGTGGCCACCATGTATGCGAACGACCTTTGCGCTTTGGCCAAGGTCGATTCCGTCGAGAACTCAGGCTCGCAAGCGCGTTGGAGTGGTTGGGGCGACGTGAAGCTTACCTATTATCCTATCTCGGATAATGCACAAGGACCGGCGCAACAATCTCTGCCTGATCGAGGTACAACCTCAAATATACCTCCAACGCCGACACCATTGAGGAGAAGTAGCACCTCGACTACCGCCCAATCGACTACTCCTCGTGGAGGCCGACAGGGAGCATCAGACGACAGCCCAGCCTCCGCCTCCCGCTCACCGGCATTAGGACGGGATGAAAGTAGCCCACCTGGACAGAAGTCTTTGGAGATATCTCATGCCGCAGTGTCCTCATCATCAGTCTATCAGCTTCTCGCTAGAGCTCCGGCGGATCTCCCGAAAGAGACTAAATACGAGTTTTTGAACCGTCTTAGGGTCGCTAAGGCACTTACTGGGTCGGTTGAGACCCGACAGCAGGCACTGAAGGCGCGCCTATTAGCAATTCAGAACCTAGCGTACATCCACATTGAACCTACCTTCATCGAGAAGGTTCTTAGGCAGGACAACGATGAGCCCCGTCGGTTCCAGCTCGTGTACCAGCTTGCAGAATTGATCCACCCGGCCGCTGATGGCGCCACCGTAGTACCTATCGATCTACAGTCGATTGCATTTTCATTATTGGAGGCTATCTCAGGTTTCCACCACAAGTTGCCCGACATATTCTCGGCGTTAAATGCGACTGTGAATCACGGTGTGTTGCTTTACGTCATTAGAAAGGCCGTTGCCGAGATGAAAAAGGACGACTCTGGGGAGCAATGGACTGAAGAGGACGAATGGCGTGACACCCTCTTCTCTCTTACGCTGCATATCACGATGGCTATGGCAAATAACACGTCACGTAATATGCCTGAGATTATCTCGGCCGGGTTGCTGGACATTATGGTTGAGATCCTTAACACTCGTTCCAACATAGCTGAACGCACGTACGGCACTTTGGTAGGATTCTTAGACAGTCTCGTTTACAACGTGCAGAGTTCCTTCCAGACATTGATAAATGCGGACGGTCTTGAGGCCATCACCAACCTAGTTACTCATGAAGTTGAACTCGCAGGGAAGCTCATCATAGAGGACAAGGGAACGCCCGCTACCCATCGTTCTCAAGTTGTTGATTACGAGATACCTTTCTATCAACAACAAAACCTCAAATTTCTCTTGAAGTTTATCCATCATTTAATGTCAAATGCCTTTGCTTTTGGTGGCAACACTGATCGACTATTGAGGAACCTCGTCGATAAATCTGCACTGCTTCGCAGTATTCGCGAGATTATTGAGAATATGACCAAGTTCGGCTCCTTAGTATGGACTAATGCAGTTATTATTTTGAGTGACTTTCTCAACAACGACCCTACTAGCTTTGCGGCCATATCTGAAGCTGGGCTTGTCCAGAGTTACCTACAAGCTTTGACAGGCCGCCCGGTGCCTACGGGACAACTAGGCGGATCGGACTCGACTCAAGGGGAGAACCGAGACGATAGCCCTGAATCGCCTTCGGATGGCCCTACACCTGATCTTCTTGAGCCTGATAATCGTTCGCATCCTCCGTCACAAGAGGAGTTAGAAAAGCCTCGCGAGGGACCGCTAGCCCGTGGTATTTTACCAAATTCGGAGCCTATCACGATCGTGCCGACCGTCCTGAATGCCATTTCCCTGAATAACCTCGGTATGAAGATGGTTGTCGCGTCACGTGCGTTTGATAGCTATTTTGAGATATTTGAGAGTCCCGAGCACGTCCGGGCGATGGCAACGGATGAGAATGTGGCCCAGAACGTGGGGGGCAATTTCGACGAGCTTGCTCGGCACCATCCTTCTCTAAGACCGGCTATTGCGAACGCTGTTTTAGATATGATTGCTCGAGTCACTCACCTTGCCCGGGCCAAGGCCAGAGATAATGCATGGGGAGCTAGTCTTTTTGTGAAGGACGCGAACGACCGATACTCACTTGCCGGTGAAGATATATCAAGTGAGCCTCGAATGGCCCCTTCTGATAAAGGCAAAGGCAAAGCTGTCGCCACCGCCGATGATGCTGATGTTGAAATGACGGATGCGAGCGCACATCAAGCGGGCGGTACGGAGTTGACGTCAGGCAGCTCCGCGATCGTTTCGTTCTCCATCACGCCTTATATCCATGCAATTTCCAACTTTTTGTCCCAATACATCAGCAATAACAACCTAAAGATGATCCTGATCAACAATGGTGGGATAGAGTTGCTTCTTGACCTTAGTACTTCACCGAGTCTCCCGCACGATTTCGGAGATTCTCTAGCGTCTCGAAACTTACAATCAGTTGTCTCTCAGCTAGTTGAGACCTCTCCTATTATTGGGTTGCCTTCCTTATTGAAGCGGACACAAGCTGCAATCGATGTACTTCAGCCTGTGACTCAAGCTCAGGAAGTGGGATCATATTTTTCACCGTTCCTCAAGGAGGACACGTTCTTAGACGACCAAACTAAAGATGCCTCGAAGCGGCTTCCACACGGCACCGAATTGGTGAAAGCACTCTTGAACACGCAGTCTCTGATAAAGACTCTGTATCAATGCTTTCCCTATTCGTCAAGGTCGAATACTGTCACGCTCCATAACGTTAATGTGTTCGATTATTATAGTCGCCTCATCAAGTCACTAGGCCCGCTGCTACGCGCTGTGATCTTAGAAGAAGCAGCTCTTTCCAACTGTGTGCCCGAGAATTGGTCTACAAGAAAACAAGCTCAGTCTGCAGACCAGCAAAGCTCATCGAACGACGGCCCTACTTCGAGCAATGACAATGCTATCACGGTGGATCCCGAGGACTCGAACTTACCAGATGTTTTGTCATCGACGACTCTATGGAAACTAGCGACGGCTAAAACTAGCAGTGCAGGTGATGGTCCCTCTGAGATCGAGCAAGCAAGCCCACGATACACGAACTTTAGAATTCTCCGCCTTTTGTTGCACTCATTGATGCCTGCTACATTCCCGCTTTTCCAGACTCTTGGGAAAGCTCTGTTGCCTCGCCGCGAACGTGACCAGTTCACCCGAGTACGTCACCTTCAGCTTACGGAAGACTTAGCCCAAACGATCTTGGGACAATTTGACCTACCTGATGGTGAAAAATCTAACAAGGACTTCCACTACTGGATCATCATCTTACATGCAGTTCATGAGATGCTGGTAAACCGTACGATCGAGAGTAAGTTACATTCCCTTCTTGGTCTTTAGTATAGTATCAACAATGCTAACTTTTGTAGCTCGTTCGGACCGACAGTCCCCAACTCATATTATCGCACCTGTCTTAATTGCCTTCAAGAAGCAAGGAGGGCTAGAAATACTCAACGGAATGCTACGCACCTTCAAAAACGAGATCTGCAAAGAGGACAAGGACGGGGAGGATTCTTCCATGTCACGACTTGCCGTCATTGGCATGAAGAAGATTCTAGATCTGTACGCAATGGCTGTTAACGGCAAGATCATCACAGAATCTGTTGGCCAGATCAATATTCTTCCCCGAAATACTGGTAACAGCGATAGACGAGCAGATTCGCAAGTCGCCCCTAACTTAGTTGTCGAGTTGCGGATGGCCATACTGCCGGTGATGAGAGAACTTTGGGACTCCCCGTTGGTTGAAAAGGGTTCAGCCCACATACTTGCCAAGATTATCAGTATCCTTAAGTTTATCTCGTTCGCCGATCAGGAGAACAATGCGTACAAACGGTCGGATAAGGTGGGTTTATCCTTCCTTTTTTGTTTTTTTTTTCTTCGTCGATTCGCATGCTAAATATATATAGAACCCTCCGGTTGCATATCTCCAGTCTACCGCACTTCGATTTTCTTGGCATAATATCGATGATGCCACAAAAGAGGTCGTTAGCGAGGCAGCTTGTGACGAGGACCTTGCCCATGAAGGCCTTTACAGAGCCAACACCGTCCGTCACTCGGCCTCTGAGTACTGTAAAGCCCACAAGTTGGGGCTTGCCGGCACCCGAAATCCTATTCCCGAGGAAGACTTGCCAGAAAATGCGGCTAGCGAACCCGCGCCTTCAGCAGACCGTAGTGCACAGTCTTCTACCGAACATGATCCTATGGTTTTAGACTTCCCTGCTGAGCTGCCACCGGGTATTCTTGAGGAAGACATCCTGGATGAGCTACGGGAGGCTACTATGTCGAGAGATGCAGCGGCGTCTGGAGATGACAATGGAGCCGCTTCCTCGACTACTCCTGCCCAAGGCCCATCAACCGAAGCCAGCGCAGAGGCGGATCTTGCGAGACGGACAGCTGTTGCTAAGGAGGATCTGGATGAAGAGCGTAACAAACTACGCCTAAACCTTATTGACAGGTGCCTGGATGTCATAAGAGCACATCCCGACTCCACCTATGAGGTCTCAGAACTGATCTCCGCCATTATTCTACGACCCCCCGGTGACGATTTGTCTGCAAGGCAAGAGATGGGCGAAACTTTGGCCAACGCTCTGATGTCGTTCGCAGTCGACGATGATCTGAAACTCAACGGGCGAAGCATTGCAGCTTATGCTCACCTTCTGTCTCTGCTTCTCCAGGAGAAGGGCTTCTTCCGAGCAACTGTTGGCATATTGAAAGATAATGTTGGTGAGTTTTTGCGATTCCTCGAACTCCCGACGCCTCCGTCTACCGAGGAACTTCCGCCATGGATACCTTACGTCTTGCTCGTGTTCGAGATCCTTCTTAGTGACGATGAACAACCGGGAGAAATTAAGTGGAAGGCGCCGACATCTGAGAATGATCCGATCGAACCACTACAGTGGTCTCCCAAAGATCTCAATGTCAAGAGCGGTGACCGTCAGACGCTTCTAAGCTCGGTGCTAGAGATTCTACCACGTATTGGCAAGGACGAGTCATTGGCTGTCTCCGTTCTACGGATTTTGGTCATATTGACTCGCGATCGTTCCGTAGCACGTTCAGTTGGCGAGAAGAAGAATTTGCAACGTTTACTCGTTACTGCCAAGCAACTTTCCGGCGCTGGATCCTTGCGTCTCAACGAAACTCGAATTACGTCTCATATTCTGACTATTCTACGACATGTTGTTGAGGATGAGGAAGTCATTAAGCAGATTATGAGGAGTGAAATACGGACTTATCTTACTGGTGGCCGAAACACGCGACCCCTTGATCCATCAGGATATACCAGGAATTTCTCTCATATCGCTCTCCGAGATCCGAAGTTGTTTGTCGAAGTCTCGAATGAAATAGTGAAGTTGAGTCGATGGACTCCCCCGGAGAGCAATATTGGACGTGGGCAGACAATAATCCTCAAAGACCCTAAACCTGACGTGCCCAAGGACGACGTGGGACCTGCTGTTCGGGCTACCGAAGATCTGACAATTCAGGATGTAAAGCCATCTACGGAAGGCGAAGATAAGCAGATGGTGGACGCTTCTAAGCCTCACTCGCAGGACACAAAGCGTCCTGTGCTTGAGAACCCTGATGGCGTCGTACATTTCTTGCTTTGCGAGCTACTTAACTTCAAGGAGGTTGACGACAAGGAACCACCCTCGACAGCCAAAGACTCGAAGAAGCAAAGCGAGCAAGGGCCACCTGGTGCAAGTGGCGTCTCTGACAGCGAAGATCCCGCAGCTGATACCAAAGAAAAGAAGACCAAGCCGTCATTTAAGGCCGATGAACACCCAATCTTCGTATATCGGTGCTTCCTTCTGCATTGTCTCACCGAACTCCTTCAGAGTTATAACCGCACTAAAGTTGAATTCATCAACTTCAAGAGGAGCGCACCTCTTTTTGCCAATACTCCCATCAAGCCTCGATCTAGTGTCCTGAACTATCTCCTTAACGACTTACTGTACTCGAGTCACACGGACACCACCATGGATACGACTGTACACAAGAAGAAGTATGCCACTTCCATCCAGACACAGAATCTATTGGTTGCTCTTGTGAGCAAGACAGGAGAGAAGCCCGTTGACCAGAGCCGTGATAAATACGACTACGATGATGAACCAGACCTGCTATTTGTACGAAAATTCGTACTGGACACCGTGCTAAGATCCTATAAGGATGCCGCCACGACAAGTGATCCATTTGACAACAGATATGCCAGGATGCTAGCACTGGCAGAGGTCATGCATCTCATGATGGGCGAGAAGGACAAAGATACACCTGTACCATCTCGAGGCGGCCAAGACCCTCTTGAGAGGTCACAAGCTCAACTTCGGCGCCTCATGTATGAGAAAGGTTATCTAGCTGCGCTCACGGCATCTATCGCTGATATCGACCTCGCCTTCCCACCAGTAAAGCGAACTATTAAGTATATCCTTCGCGTGCTTCGAATCTTAACCAGCACCGCTATTCATTTGAGCCATTCCAACATCATTCCTAACGTTCCAGCCCAAGAGAACGTCGATGAAGAGACATTCTCGGGAAGCTCCCTCTCTGACATCGACGATGATCGAGAAGAGACTCCAGATCTCTATCGAAACTCGGCTCTTGGCATGTTGGAACCCGGCAGAGATAGAGATGGTGACTATTCAGAGGATTCGGAAGATGGTATGCATGCTCTGTATTGTTCTCTATTGGAAATTATGCTAACGTGTTTAGATGATGACGAGGAGATGTATGACGATGAATACGACGACGACATGGGATACGAGTCGGAAGATCGTGAAGAAGACGTCAGTGAAAGAGACGAAGAGGAAGAACTCGAAGGAATGGGTCCCATTGAAGGTTTGTCAGGAGACCATGGCGTCATCGAAGTCACGATGGACGATGGAGACGAAGATGACGACGATATGGACGAAGACGACGAGGACGGCAGTGAAGATGATGAACTTGACTCCGAAGATATGGATGAGGCTGAAGACCGCATCGAAATTGTTGATGATGAAGGTAATCCACTCGAGGATGATGGAGTTTCTGGCTGGGAAAGTGAAACAGATGATGACGAGGAAGAAGAAGAAGATGATGACGGAGAAGAGATTGACTATGAAGCAGAAACACAAGATATTCAAGACCATGCCGCCGCAATGCGGGATGACATGCGAGATTTGGACGATGTTGACGGTCTTAGTCGGTTCGGAAACATCATGCGTGCGATCGAAGAAGAGGATTTTGAGCCTCCTGATGACCTTAATGGCCGCTACATGGAGGATGAGGACGATGATGGTAAGTCCCAAATCTACCGCACCTCTTCGTGCCCACTAACACCAAACACAGAAGATGAAGATGACGAAGATGACATGGATGAATACGCATATGAAGATGACTTCCCTAGTAAGTTATTATGCCCCTCTCCCGAATTGGAAGCAAGAGTTTTAAATTACGAAATGCTAACCCTCCCTTTCCTCTTTTCAAAGACGATGCGCCACCCCGTGAGGTTGGGGCCCCAAGTCTAGGTTGGGATACCCTTGTGGTTGAACCACATGGAACTCTTCTCGGCCATCATCGGAATCGACAAGGTACTCGAAGTCCCTTCCCTCCCATCCCATTCATGATGGGATCCCGAGATCCGATCAACAATTTTGGTGGTATGTTAAAACATTTCTCTTGTTCATTTCAGGTGATTTTACAGTTATTAAATCTAGGCATTTTTGCCGTCTGCTGCTGACATCAATTCGTAAGCTAACACATTTCTAGATCCACGAGGCTTCGGACGTAATCGACATGACCAGCGACCTGCTGGCAACGAAGACGGTCTGAACCCTCTACTCCGTAGAGGTAACGACACTGGCCGAGACGGATCTCCTCGTCCCTCTCATCTTGGCGGTCTAGTCCGCTTAGGGTTCCCCGGTGGTTTATTTGGCGGTGGCAACTTCGATAGTCCAATGTCCTTCATCAACGACCTCGTGGCCTCTCTTCCTGCCTCATTAAGTCGCAATGGACACGCCTTCCACTTCCAGATAACACAGGGACCTCGAGGGGATATACATGATGTGCACTTCCCATTCGGCCCCCACGTCCGCGAGTCCCGCTCTGATAACCGCCGAGAGACGTACCAGGAGCCTACACAAGCCACTTCGTTCACAACGGAAACGACAGTGGCCCGATGGACAGAGGAAGTGAAAATGATCTTCGGAGCTCAGCATTCGGAGAAGTCACACCGCCTTATTCCAGCAATTCTCTCATACCTCGTGCCACCTGCTATTCAATTTGAGAAAGAAGCCAAAATTAAAGAAGCGGAACGCCAACAACAAGAAGAGGAAGAACGTAAGAGGCAAGAGGAGGAAAACCAAAAGGTAAAAGAGGCCGAAGAAAAGGCTGCCCAGGAGAAGCAGGAAGCTGAAGATCGTGAACGGGCAGCTGCTGAATCAGTTACACAAGCACAAACTGACGCTGCCGCTCATGAAGGCGAACATGGAAGTCATGCGGAGCCAGAGGTTATGGAAGGTATAGAGACATCAGACGAAGCAACAGGTCCAACAGAAGACGAACCGGTTGGCACCCAGCCACGTGCATTCACTACCATTAGAGGCGAACAGGTCGATGTCACGGAGTTAGGTATTGACCCTGATTATCTAGAAGCCCTCCCTGAAGAATTCAGAGAAGAAGTCATCGCACAGACTGTCAGCACGCGCCGAGCTCAAGCTCGAGAGGCGCCTGGGGGCTCGGGAGAACAGACGGAAGTATTCCAGGAGTTTTTGGATGCTCTTCCCGACGAACTCCGCCTAGAGATTGTGCAACAAGAACGACAGGACCAGCGACGGCGCGAGCGAGAGGAGTTACGGCGGCAGGCAGCGGTTCCCGGTCAGGCCGCTGAAGCTCAAGACATGGATCCTGCCACCATATTGATGACGTTCCCACCGGCTCTTCGCGAGCAAGTTCTCATGGATCAAGGTCCAGAGATTATGTCTTCCTTGCCTCCTGATCTCGCCGCTCAAACTCGGCGACTTATGCGAGCTTCCAATCCGATTGTACACCATGATCGAGCATCTTCCGGTACTAGCCGTCCGCGCGACGTTGTCCAGCCCGGTGCAGCTACCGACGGGGACAAACCTCACCGGAAGACGGTCGTGCAAATGCTAGATAAGCCGGGTGTTTACACCCTACTTCGCCTAATGTTCATCAACATGAAGGGCGGCTCTTTAGAAGCTTCACTGAGAAACTTATTTAAGGACGTCTGCGAAAACCGACAAACCCGATTCGAAGTTGTTAGCAATCTTCTAAAGATCCTGCAAGAGGGCTCAACGGATGTGGATGCCGTGGAGCGTAGCTTCGCCTCTCTCTCTATCAAAGCGAGACAGCCTAAAGATGTCGATGCTAAGACCCAAACTCCCCAAAGCCTAAAGCGAACGTTCACGAGTATCAGCAACACCAACCCCGTCCAGGCAAGCTCCGAGACATCTCCTCTTTTAATAGTCCAACAATGCCTTGATCTGCTCTGTTACCTCGCAGACCAAAACGTGCACGTGCCTTCCCTCTTCCTGACCGAGCACGACGGTGTCAGCACTGCTACTATCAAGCGTAGTCTCAGCCGCAAAGGGAAGGGCAAAGATGTAAAGGCTAACAAGTATGCCATCAATTCATTGCTTGCTCTTCTCGATCGCGATCTCGTCATGGAAAGCTCCTCTATTATGGACAGTCTTTCTCAACTACTGAGCCGAGTAACGGGTCCATTACTCGCCTTGGATCGTAAGCAAAAGGAGGCGGCAGAAGCTATCAAGAATCTCGACTCCCAACCCACAAATGCAGTAGAGTCCTCTGGGACAACTGTACCAGCAGATTCGAACAGCACGGGTGCCACACAGAGTGGAAATACAAACACCGCGGAATCTACGGGTGAGCAGGCCGCTAGTGGTACCGCTGAAGCCTCAGGGAACGCACCTGCGGGCACGCCGGCAATTGCAGCCGAATCGTCTAAGGCAACTGAGAAGCAGGCGATAATGAAGCGAATTAAACAGCTGCATCCACCTGTGATTCCAGACCACAACATGACTCTCATTATCAAGATCTTCGTGGCTCGCGAGTGCAGCTCTAAGACTTTCAAGGAGACTCTCTCGACTATTAAGAATCTGTCAGTGATTCCCGGAGCCATGGGTGTCTTCGGCGAGGAGCTTGCTCGCCAAGCCCAGCTCTTGAGCGAGAAGATCGTTGTCCACCTAGATGAACTACTACCACATATTCAGAACGCCATGTCAGGTACGGAGATCCAAGGCGTCGCTTTGGCCAAGTTCTCTCCTGGCGCCTCTGACCAGAACAAGCTACTTCGAGTTCTAACGGCCCTCGATCATTTATTTGCCCAGAAGAAAGCAGATACCGCAGAGAGCTCTAATTCTGACGAGACTACGAAGCAGGACTTGCTCGCCACACTTTATCGCAATTCAACATTCAATGCCCTGTGGGAGAAGCTGAGCGCCTGTCTGAGCGCAATCCGTCAACGCGAGAGCCTTCTCAACGTTGCAACTATACTTCTTCCTCTGATCGAAGCTTTGATGGTCGTCTGCAAGGATACTGCCAATGAGACACTTTCTCAGGGACAGGCAAGCAAGGACATGGTACTATCGAGTCCACAGCCAGAGTCACGTTTGGCTGGTCTATTCTTCACATTCACGGAAGAGCATCGTCGCATTCTCAACGAACTCGTGCGCAACAATCCGTCGCTCATGAAGGGGACATTTTCGCACCTTGTCAAGAATCCCAAGGTCCTGGAGTTTGATAATAAGCGTAACTGGTTCAACCGCAGCGTCCACAACAAACAACAGGTTGGCCAACGTCCCCACCCGCTATTGCAGCTGCAAGTTCGCCGAGAACACGTTTTCCATGATTCCTTTAAGTCGCTCTACTTCAAATCGGGCGAGGAGATGAAGTTCGGAAAACTCAGCATTAGATTCCATGGCGAGGAGGGTGTGGATGCCGGAGGTGTTACCAGAGAATGGTTCCAGGTCCTCGCACGACAGATGTTCGACGCCAACTATGCCCTATTTGTGCCCGTTTCAAGCGATCGCACGACTTTCCACCCCAACAAACTGAGCGGTATCAACGACGAGCACCTTATGTTCTTCAAGTTCATAGGTCGCATCATCGGCAAGGCTCTTTACGAAGGTCGCTTACTGGATTGCTACTTCAGCCGTGCAGTTTACAAGCGAATCCTCGGTAAACCGGTCTCGGTCAAGGACATGGAATCCTTCGACCCCGACTACTATAAATCACTCTCCTGGATGCTGACCAACGACATCACTGATATTATCACTGAGACGTTTTCGGTCGAGGATGATGAGTTTGGTGTCACCAAGATCCACGATCTCATCGACAATGGTCACAACATACCTGTCACGGAGGACAACAAGCATGACTATGTACGTCTAGTAGTCGAGCATAAGCTCCTCACCTCGGTGAAGGATCAGATGGAGCACTTCTTAAAAGGTAAGTTCGACAAGACTCAAGAATCGTACTCTAGCTAATTCATAAATAGGCTTCCACGAGATCATTCCTGCCGAATTGATATCCATCTTCAACGAGCAAGAGTTGGAGTTGTTGATCTCTGGTCTTCCGGATGTCGACATTGACGATTGGAAGAGCAACACCGAATATCACAACTACACGCCATCGTCCCCACAGATCCAGTGGTTTTGGCGAGCGGTACGATCATTCGACAAGGAGGAGCGCGCTAAGCTCCTTCAGTTCGTCACGGGAACCAGCAAAGTACCTCTAAATGGATTCAAAGAACTTGAGGGTATGAACGGAGTCAATCGATTCAACATTCATCGCGACTATGGTAACAAAGACCGTCTACCAACCTCTCACACGTGCTTCAATCGTAAGTGTCCTTTTATCCGTCATATGTGTGAGGTAACTTACTAATATTCTCGCAGAGCTCGATTTACCCGAGTATGAGAGCTATGATACCCTCCGTCGACAGATTATCAAAGCTATCACGACTGGTAGCGACTACTTCGGGTTCGCCTGAGTGACACGTCTAGTCAAGGTCCGCGAAATATCACAACCACCGCCCCATTATGATAGTATCGTTTCTGTACAGCATGAGAGAAATAGGTGAGAGGCAGGTGTGCATTCTTCTCTTCCACATCAGAAGGTTTTCGACGAATTTGCGTTTCCTTTTATTTAGCATCTGGCATTGAGACTCTACTAGGAGAGCTACGTCAACGGAGTGCAGGCCAATGGCGTTAGCTAGTCTAGTCTGTTGGAGACTTGCCACACACATCATGTGTAGATTAGGGGTCACGCAGTAATAATGAGTATTATACGAATATCTGATGGCTTATGATCATGTCAATTGTGTCTCTCTTTGGATTTCGTAGATCTGACTTTGAAATAGGTTTTCACTAAAAATCTAGAAACGTAGCACCACATTACTTCCGGTTTAAATACTCAACGAGGAGCGAGGCTCCTGCAATCATCTAGACACTCTGCGTCGCTATATACGTAGAATTATGAGCGGCCAGAGATTTGTTTAACTGGACCTGCTCAGTTGACACGATTGTCTCAGCCGACTAAGCAAAAGGGATTATAAGGCACTCGTTATAGATATGCCTGCTCATTTCCGTATAAATGAACATATACACCTAATATGACCCCGTCGTTCTCTACTAGTATTTATACAAGAAGTATGAGTAGTCTAAGGGAGTACCCATGCAAGTAACGTAATAAAACAATTTCACGTCGGTCTAGTCGATGTACATATCAGCGAGGTTTCATTTTTTACTTTGCCCCTTAGCTCTCGTTTTGCCTTTGCTATATACAAAAAAATCCCCTAACCTTCACCGTTTCTCTACATTAACCTCCATCCGACACATACACCACGCAAGGCCTTTAGAGGAAATCGGCGAGCGAGGGCAGGACGCCGGTGAAGGCGGCGCCGGAGGGGGGCTCGATGGAGTACATGTAGTCGGCCCACCAGGGGCCGGCGCCCCACCAGAGCCAGCCGCGCCAGACGTCGGCGTTGTCGGCCATGTGGGCGAGCATGCCCTGGACGGCCTGGACGCACTGGGCGTTGGCGCCGCCGGCGGTCTCGCCGATGACGGCCTTCTTGCCGTTGGCCTTGAGCCAGGCCGTGGCGTCGGCGAGCCGCTCCGCGCCGATGGTGCCCGAGACGCAGGTCGCGGACGTGCCGGAGCCGTCGGCGTCGAGGTATTGGTGCTGCCGAGGGGGGTGTGTGCGTTAGTAGGGGTTGCAGGAGGTGCTGGGGTTGTGGGGATGTAGGTACCATCTCGTAGATCAGCTTGTCCTCGGGGTCTGTTAGTTTACCCATGGCCTCGGCGGTGCCGCTGGATGTCTGCCTGGTGTTAGCACGGGAAGGTTGAAGGTTGAAGGGCGAGGGGGCTTACCCAGTGCCAGGCGCCGGTCCAGGAGTTTCCTTCGACGAAGATGTACTGGGAGGTGGCGCCGGCGCCGCGGATGGCGTCGATGGCGGCTTGGTTCAGCTGGCCGACGAGCGCGTTGTCCTCGTCGTGGAACTCGTTGTTGGTGTCGAAGATGACCTTCTCGTTGGTGGCGTAGCGTTTCGCTACGGTGGTCCACCATGCGCCGAATCCTTCGACGTCGGTGATGATGTCGTTGTAGTAGCGGCCGAAGTTGTGGGGGTCAACGACGGCGTAGGCGTCTCTGAGTAGGTATTGTGAGTATTAGTGAGATATTGTAGTGTGAGTTTCAACTGACTGTCCAGTGACGAACTCGACGATCTAGGGTTCGTGGTTAGTATTTGTGATGTCTCAGAAGCCTGGTTTGAAAGCTTACATCGTCAAGACCGGCAGTGTAAGTCTCGTTGACAGTGCCCGTCAACTTGTCCGGGATGACACGCTCCCTGGGCCTCATTTAGCAACATACACGGTCCTCTAGCATATGGGAACCAACATCATGATCGGAATTCGAAACGTATTGAAACCCTTCTGAATCAAAGTCTGGCCTAATGTTAGCAGTTGAACAGGCGCATTCGGGAGACGGTCAGCTTACGGAGATGGCAGCTTGGTCGGGCCATGTGTAGTCCTTGCCAAGTTGTCCGGGGAGAGCGGTGTTGCCGAACTCGGCTCCAGACTCGCTTACGCCGGTGAAGTCGAACTTACTCTGGCGCTTCAGGGTCTTGGTAGGTACCGCGACGGCGCCGGAGACGGCCGTGGCACCAGCAACTAGATCGACGAACCTCATGATGTCTAGACTACGACGAAGAGACACAACGTGAGGTGAGAAGACAGACCTCTGAACTCATGCTTCTCGGTGGTGATAGTTCAGCTCTTATACATCCAGGGTCATAGCATGTGCCACGGATGCGGAAGCCGATGCTCCGCCCCACGCAAAATAGATAGGAGCATGAACAAATACGTCTAGGATCATGGCTTGGCCGGGATGGTTGTTTTCAGTAGAGTATTCATGTGCTTGTTCGACTACCTAGGAAGCTGGATCACTACCCTTGTTAGAGATGTTGAATCCTTTCGTCCTGAACCTGTCATATGGCACAAAAGTGAACCATGGCTAACTAGTCACGCTAACTGTTAACATATAAAATAAGGAAGACATGGCAAGATAGGGCCGAACGATTAGACATCACAAGCAGAGCTCTCCTGAATCTCGTTGCTGCTTCCAGGGGGGCGGGGCATAGCTCTCCGCAGGTATATTAGGTCATGGTAGGAACAGTTCTCTCCGCGTGGCAACGGAGAATTCGTCAGGGGCATCAAAAGTTGGGGAAAGTCGTAAATGGCATGGAAAGTAGAAGAATGAAATACATATGTCATAAGTCGGCAGTCCCAGGGTAAATGGGAAAGACTATTCCAGGTCCCTGAATCGGAATAGCAGCGTGACCTGGTTTCGGGTCTATGACTCGGGTTAGTGTTGCTACCCATCACGTTGCTTCTATTATGGAATTCGTAGTAACATTCGACGTCTGAATCGAGTAAAAGTTGTAAGGGGTAAGATATTTATCTAAGCATACTTATCTATATATCAGAGCGTTAGCCATTAACGCAATCTTTAGGTAATCCGACAAGGTTGAAAGTTGGATCCATCATCGTTATCGATAAGACAATGTACAATGTACATTCCCCAAGAAATCCGCGAAATTTACTCGAATGCGACGACGAGCAGGACGAGCTACTCCATTACCATCAACTACCCGAATCCAGACAAAATGCAACCGACAAGGTGGCTCCTGAAAGGCCGATCAGTGTGGAAGGGTATTCGCATCTCTCCCCCTCCATATGCCTGAAATTAACTAATAATTCCTCTTCTAGGGCCTCACATCGTACCGTAAGAATCCATCATCCAAATCCTAACAACGATCAAGCATCATACTCACCCCGGCGTAACCGCAGCCTACCCATCACCCGTGTCATCCCAGGCCAAGAGGTAAAGCCGATCCGCACGCAGGCGCGCGCCGCCACCATTCTTCCCAGCTTCGTGGGCCTCAAGTTCCAGGTCTACAACGGCAAGGAATACGGCGATGTTGAGATCACCGAAGAGATGGTCGGTCACAAACTGGGCGAGTTCGTCACGTACGTCCCTACTCCCAATGCTTACTCCGCTACCCCGTACAGAAAGGAGAGTCACTAATCATACCCGGATACAGGACGAGGAAGCCGTTCATCTGGTCGCGACGGTAGGGCGGGGGATGATGAGGTGTGGGAATACTCCGGCGTTCAAGGCATTAAGAAAGACCTACAACCGAGTCCTCTGGTATATATCACGCATTAAGATTAAGAAATGTAAATAAATAAAAATACCATTAGAGGAAATCGGAAGATGGGTCAATTTGTGACGTCCATCCCGATCCATTTTACGCTTTCCTTATCTGAAACTTGACACTTTGTACAGTCTAGAAAGTACAAGAAAGGAGACAAAGCCTAGTCCTATGAAAGCAAAAGGAGAGCCGATCCCTAACGCCGATGCGAAAACCAATGCCTCATAATACCCTGATCATGTCCTTTTACTGCCTGTCAGTGAGGGTTTCTATGAAATTTACATGTATGTTCCGTGAGAACAGTCATGGCTTAAAGATCCAATGCGATGCTGATGGATATTTTGAGTTTCGCATATTGCTATAGCCATGACTTTGCCGATAGAGTGATATAGCTTCCCACTCCGCTCTAGTTCGGTAGTTTTAGGGGGTAATCTTCTGGCGAGCTAAGCGAGGATATTAGTATATCAGCGTCCAGATCCGGACTAGACAACTTGCTTGTGACGTACATAGGTGCTCAGCGATAGAACTCGCTACGCTTTATGTTCACACCATACTCTCCAACGGCCATGCCTAGGTCTTCCATGGTAAGGACGGTTCGGTTCTGGCTACCGCCTTGACCACCTCCACCGTAGCCGGCTCGCTGAATGCCCAACAGGCCGCCACGTCCCTGGTCCTTCGCATTGGTTTGCGCTTGGCCAGGAACCGTGAGGCCTGCGGCAGCTCCAAGGTTGCCCATGGGGTTGTTCGCACTCGTGTTCGATGCTCGGATGCGGCTGTACTGATAGGCATCGGCTGCGACATCTGCGACGAACTTCTGCACCGCGAGCGCGATGAGGCGCGCGAGGCGCGGGTCGGTCTGGGGTGGGGGAGGCAGGCCGGCCTTGGTCATGTAGTAGTTTGTGACGGCATCGGGAATCTGCTCAATGGTCAGTACGTCCATTACAGCTAAAGATTAGCTGTGGACCGCTTACGATGGGTGCGTAGTCATCCATCTTAGCAATGAACTCCTTCAAAGAGGTATCCTTTCGTGTCGGGATCTTAGACTCGGCCGCAAGAAGAGTCTCCTCCTCGTTCTGCTGCTGCGAGGCAGCAGGGGCGCCCTGCTCATTCTCGGTGGGAGCACTCGCCATTATGACGTAGTATCGATGAGTAGTTGATGGTGAATTAGGGAAGTCGATGAATCGTTGGCGACCCGAAAGACGAATTGGCAATCGATTGTTATGCGGATAGTAGGAGATTAAAGATGCGCGACAGTTGAAACCAGGTAGACGTTCGATAGGTTTGATAGAACGCGCGTTGATGATGATGCTCGCGAGATTGACAAGTGATTGATTTGAAGCTTGATCAACCAGATCGAGATTGTAGTTAAAGGTTTAGAAATCTTGAGCGGCAATTGAAAGTGTAAACCCCTCGATTCGTAGAAGCTTGGGCCAGCCCTTGAATTTTATGTAATAAGGCAACTGACGTCGCAGCGTCGTTCGCGACTGAGAGGTACTTGCCTCTAGGCAAAGCACAAGCCTCGAGGACTAGATGATGTAGTATACGCAAAGATTAGCTCCACTAGAAGAATATAATCCAGTTTCAATAATTCCCTCTTCTGAAACGTCTGGTATGCGCGCATATGGGTATCAAGGAGTCGCACGGAGTTGCTGGATGACGAGACCTCGAGATTAGTTTTAAAGATGAAGTTATGAGGCTGAATGAACCCGGCGTCGGCTTGTGATGGATAAGGAACCAAGTCGATTGACATGTGGGTCTCGGATAAGATCTTATCGTTGCGCTATGTGCCTAAGTACCTAGGTACCTAGGTACCTAGTCTCCACTCGCCCCAAGCCCCACCAATGACCTCAGTTATGTCCGCTTACATAATGATGGATCAAGAAAGTTCCAGAGTTTACCAGGTGCTACAACTTGAACAAGATGCTTCCACTCCCTTCACATAACACTGCAAGTCGAGATCTAAAATATGATATATGAATATCATATCATATTACATAAGTAAAAACGACAATATTGATATGAGATGAGCGTAGAAACCTATGACATATGTATACGTCTGGACAGTGTTTTTGACCTATGTTCGTCCTGTTAAACCCCTTCATCATGTACCCTATCCATCCGTGTGCATCAACTTGTTGTTACCATAGCCGTCCCTTCTTACAATTCATGAGGGACACCACACGATGTACCCAGCCTTGGAAGTATACAAGCGATTCTCTAGTAGAGTGCACGGACCGATCAAATGCTTCCAATCTGTCCCTGCTATCCGTAGGCTTCTCACCAGCATCGCAGGAGGTGGTGGCTTATAGCTGGCCTATAATATCGGAAACCCAATCCCATCGCTAGCCCTGTTGCTACTATAAAATAGGGTTCCTATATGATAGGCGTGCGGCTCCTCGGACTTCCTCTTAGAATGGAAGATGTAGATGCTGCAGGCTATGCTCATGGGTATTTCAGACTTCAACCCCGAACAGCACTCCATAGCCAGACATTGTGTGTAAGCTCCGTGGTAAGGATATTCATCTATACCCAGAGCTTTTCATGGAGTGATACTCTCACGCTGTAACTCTGGCGAAAAGAAATTTCATCGCAGTCTGCTGATGTGAATTCACGTGGTTCCGACAGGTTCTGGCCGTTGGGAGAACACAAGCTTGTATTTGATGATTTCGACTACTTCTAGATCTTCCGATGTAGAGTTAGAATTCCCGTCATTCATAGCTACGTCCTCTCCGGACTTGGCCCGCTTTTTTATGATAGCCATAGCTTTCGGTAGCTTTTTGACTTCCCCGGGGAGTCTCTGGTGCTCGCCTACGTAAAGATGAACTCGCTTCATCCAAGAGGTGATGGAAGGGTCTTGGGTTTCCGGATGATAATCCGGGAATACGATGCGTCCAATGGACATTTCTTGGGGATTATCCTCGCCGTCGTCATGATTCTCGGGGAGGTTGATAGTCCCTTGGAGCTCTAGAAGTGCCAAGCCTGAAGGTGTCTGTATGAGCTGAGGGAGAGGATTCTGACTTGCAGCTTCGGTTCCGAGAGTTTTTGGGTGCAGTTGAACAGAAGACGCCATTTTGAAAAAATTATATATCTTCAAAGGATAGGCGATGAATGATGTTTGCCAGAATGGGTACATGTGATAGGAACATAAAGGTCTAGACTAATAAATTAGGTAAGTCTTCTGAGAGAAATAATTATGGGTTTTGGTACTTCTCAATTGTACTCAATTGTAAACGCGTTAATGGAATTTCTTCGGATATTTCACTTCCATCTTTCATGGCCCGTGCATGGCGTAGCCCTAGCGCGACCCCACCCTGTTTTTCCCACTGCGCAAATCTAGGATTAGGCGAAATAAATCCACACAACCAACTTTTCATCCTCTCATTTCTATTATTTTTTTCTAGGTGTGCCTTTCACGACTCGACTTCATCCATCAACACTGGAAATTAGTCGACCGCGACCACCACCGCCGAGATGAAGTTGAACATCTCTTACCCTGCCAATGGCAGTCAGAAGCTTATCGAGATTGAAGATGAGCGAAAGCTCCGAGACTTCATGGAGAAGCGCGTGCGTTTGACCTTTTCATTCTCGTCTTTGCGACATCTCGAAATTCCGTATCATCACCATGATACCTATATCTACACCTTCCAACACTTCATTCCTCAATTCGCTTACGTTATATTCTCTTGTATATGGCCGTTGGGATTACTGACATATTTGCTGTTTTTAGATGGGCGCTGAGGTCGCCGGCGATAACCTGGGCGACGAGTTCAAGGGCTACATCTTCCGCGTCACTGGCGGCAACGACAAGCAAGGTTTCCCGATGAAGCAGGGTGTCATGCACCCTACCCGTGTCCGACTTCTCCTTTCCGACGGTCACTCCTGCTACCGACCTCGCCGCACCGGTGAACGCAAGCGAAAGTCGGTCCGTGGCTGCATCGTCGGCATGGACCTTTCCGTCCTCGCCCTCTCCGTCGTCAAGCAAGGCGATAACGAGATCCCCGGCCTGACCGACGTCGTCCACCCCAAGCGCCTCGGCCCCAAGCGTGCCACCAAGATCCGCCGCTTCTTCGGTCTCAGCAAGGATGACGATGTAAGTATACCTTCACTCGTCATCACCTACTCGGTCGTTGCTTCTGCGGGATGAGAGAGAAGAATCCCTTGCAATGAATACCACCGAGTAGAGTCTGAGAGGAATATCAATATCAATATGGGAATACCAGCGGCTAATACTGTGGGTTTTTCTGTTATATAGGTCCGCAAGTACGTCATTCGACGAGAGGTCCAGCCCAAGAAGGAGGGCAAGAAGCCTTACACCAAGGCTCCTAAGATCCAGCGACTGGTCACTCCCCAGCGTCTCCAGCACAAGCGCCACCGCATTGCGCTCAAGCGACGACAGTCCGAGAAGGTCAAGGACGAGGCGGTATGTTCACCCTTGCTACATATCACTATATCCCATGTACTAATAACGTATAATAGAACGAGTACGCCCAAGTTCTAGCCAAGCGTGTTGCCGAAGCCCGCGCTCACAAGGCAGACGCTCGCAAGCGACGAGCAAGCTCTATGCGCAAGTAGATTATTACAGGCGTTGGGTCGGTGTCTTCTGGTTCTTGCATTAGGGCATAAATCATGGCGATGAATGGCTTTCGGGATGATAGATCGCTGGTTACAAAATAGCCCAGCATCATGAGTGTATTCCTGGAGCCCAAAAATAAAATCAAGATTCCCAAACCACGTTTTTACTCTTTAGTAATCCACGTATTGTATTTCCGTATGGGTATATGTGCCCGATGCTATGTGACATGAAGTTCCCTCAAATCCAACATGTCCGTTCCATTTCGCCATGACCCATGCTATAATTGATAATATGCAGTATCGACATGTGTGTATATCCATACATGGGCAAATGCAGTGTACTATATGTCGCGTATTGAACTCCGTAAATATATGACCTCGATATGTTTATGCTCTACGGCCTCTTTCCTCGGCTCCCTTTTGCGTAAATGATTTCCCAAAAAAAAAAAAAAAAAAAAAGCAATCTCAAAACTCCCAAAAAGGCGAAAGAGGCCACCGAAAGTTTCTCTAACGCGCAGCAATCTTCAGTTTCGCACCGATATTGATATCTAACTCTCTATTCCCCGACACGTGTGACGTAAAAACACATTAGACCGGAGCGTGGGTGAATAAGAAACTACGGAGATGTGTCAGTGGACGGGGAAGCCTACGAGTTAGGGGTAGAGATGTGTAGGGTCTTTGGTTGAAGGGGGCGACGTACCTCACGCTCTCACCGTTGTGAGTCCGCCGGATAGCCTCGGCTATCGTGGGGCTCACGTCGATGACCCTCAGCTTCTTGCAGCGCTGGACCTTGTCGCCCAGGGGCACGGTGTTGGTGACGACGACCTGGCTCAGGCAGCTGTTGTTGAGGGTGTTGATGGCGTCGCCGCTCAGGATGCCGTGGGTGACGACGGCGATTACCTCACGGGCGCCGTGGTCCTTGACTGTGGCTGCTGCTTTGCTATGGGAGGGAGGTAGGTTAGGATTATTGCTGCTTAGGCGTTGGGAAGAGAGAGTTTGCTTACGCCAAGGTACCGCAGGTATCTGCCATGTCGTCGACTAGGATTGCGACCTTGTCCACCACGTCACCGACTAGCACCATTCTACCTACGACGTTGGGTCGAGGGCGCTCCTTGTGGATGAGCGCAAAGCCGCGGTCTAGGCGATCCGCAATGGACGTAGCTCTGTCGCATCAAGTCAGCTCCCTTTTCTTTGCAACCATTTTTTATATACGGCTCGCGCATATGCAATCCGACCTACCTCTTCGCACCACCAGCATCCGGGCTCACGATGACGGTCTCCTGACCGGCAAGGTTCTCCCTGATCCAACGCAGCACGCTCGGCTCGGCGTACAAGTTATCCACCGGGACGTTGAAGAAGCCCTGGATCTGGGAGGCGTGGAGGTCCATGGTGATGACATGATTGCAGCCGGCGGTCTGCAGCATGTTCGCGATGAGCTTGGCGGAGATGGGCGCGCGGCTCTTATCCTTCTTGTCCTGGCGCGCATAGGGGAAATTGGGGATGACGGCGGTGATCCGCCGGGCGGACGCCGTGCGGCAGGCGTGTATCATGATGAGGAGCTCCATCAACCCGTCGTTGATGTCACCGGGGGCGGTGGACTGCAGGATGAAGACTACAGAAAAGCGATCAGTTTCGAGATTCACGATTAATTCGCGCGGGCGACGCCGTACCATCTTCGTCTCTGACCGATTCGCCGACCGTCACGCTGGTTTCCTGGTTTGAATAATTCAAACTCATCGTCTTTGCGATCTCTATGCCGAGCCTACATGTCGTCGAGGACTCGTTGTTAGCTAATATCCGTAGCCATATTCAATCGCATTCTCGAGGGGTTCTGATCTCTCCAAATTTCGTCATCCGCGCGCGCCTCGAGCAGAAAAAAAAGAGCCACTAATAACCGAGGAACATCATTTGCTTTTTTTGTGTTCCGTCCGAAAAAGCGTGGAGTATTTTAGGATAAGAATCTTAAAATAAAAAGTACATACCGATCGGCCACGGCCTTGGCCAGACTCGGATGGCTGTTGCCCGAGAGCAGTTTGATCTCGTTTGCCATGTCGCCCATAATGACTGGAAGGAAAAGCAGAGACCAGGCCGTGCTGGACTTCTCTGGTTACTTAAGACAAAAAAAAAATCTCGATCCTGCAGCGTCACAAGCAAGGAAGGGGGTGGGAGGAAAAAAAATCTTAAGACAACGGAATGATGCGGTGCCACGGTTCCAAGGCCGAGCTACAAGGTCCAATCGGGAGGAATCGCGGGGTTGTGTTCGATCTTTCCCCGTCGTGCTATGGTTGGACCGAGGGGTGGTCTTACGAAGCTACTGCCGTGATGCTGTGGCTTTTGTATATTGGAATCCTTCTAGATATAAATTTCTAGCACGTGGGTAGAAAGCTCGTAATACTTTGTAGCACGACAGGAGAGAAAAAAATATTTTCAAAAGCTCAAAAGTGGAAAGGAAATAGAAGATTTGGGGACCCCAGAATATTTCTACCGAATAGAAGAAGAAGAAGAGTTTAAATTTAGAATTGGTCAACAGCTATTCGACAATTTGAAGACCTGCTTTGGACCATTGAGGTCACGCAGAATTATCAAAGACAAGGAAAAAGTCTAATTTTTTTCTTCGGCTGACGCTAATAAGTGGATGAGATTGATCGTTCCTAGCTCAACTGGAGACATTATGCTAACTTATATAGGTTAAGTTTATACATTGTTAAGCTTCTCGGTATTTGGCTATTAAAGGCAACTTCTCGAAGCTTCAAACCCAAAGCCACTTAGATGTTCTATGTTAAGGAAGGCATATTCGAGAGAATAGGGTGAAGTTGATGGGTATGTCGTAAGCAGCATAATAAGTTCCAAGACATCGAGCTAAAAAAGAAGCAGGCATCTGACGCACGAGCCACCACTTCACCGATTCATCGAGCATATCAGAAATTCAGATTTTCAGAATCTTTTGTTTTTTTATTCATTTCCATTCACATGAACCTTCAGATCGTAACTTGCCCAATGATACACAATACTAATAGATTACTAGCTCGAGTATCGTCTATTCCCTATTCTTATAACAAGGAGAATATGAATATCCCATTATTGAATTTATTTATCATCAAATGAACCTCATGGCAAGTCTTTATTCTCAAAGTAGCTTCTGCAAGGACGATAGTAATGTTAAAATGAACATCCCCCACAAAACGACGAACTGGTTACAGTGGTTAATGTCCCCCATGGAAGTTCGAAATGCATTATGTAAATTATAGGTAAATATTCTATGCCCGAGTCCATATTAGTAAACTTTCCTAACAATGAGTAGAAAGTCTCTCATCATTATTTTCAAAAATTTAGTCATAAACGGTCCATCAAGGTCGATGCTCTTCAGAACAATTGAGGTCGTTCTAATCCTTGGTTAGTTCTACACCGACTTCCACAATTTCTCTTGTGTCAGCCCTACAGCTTATCAATCAAGTGTACAGATCCGTATTAATATCACAATGCGGATCTTGCGATACATGTGGACCGTGGTAGCAGCAATGCTGTAGCGTAAGGAGCTCTACCCCTAG
This sequence comes from Jackrogersella minutella, assembly GCA_022578535.1. Lineage (NCBI taxonomy): Eukaryota > Fungi > Ascomycota > Sordariomycetes > Xylariales > Hypoxylaceae > Jackrogersella > Jackrogersella minutella. Next base: position 199,224 of record MU388196.1, read on the forward strand.
ATGTACTTATTACTACTAGATCGTGGTCTATATAGGAACTCTCCTTGTCTGATATCATGTCTCGGGTGTATCTCTTCTTTTGGGTGCATACTTAATTACAACAGGTCGAAATCCCGTTGGGTCTATCTCCCTACCCGACCAGACCTCTAATAATTATATTCTTATAATAAACGTTAGCTAACCTCCTGAAATAGCTAGACGCAGTAAAAAACTCGCTGTGGAGAATCCCAATGCCGGGGGGATATGGAGGCCCTTAGATTTTAGCTATACACGCTTCGATACATCTCATGGTGACCTAAAGAGATCCCCTTATGGTTCGAAATTTGATATCACTTAACAGAAGGTGTCCCTATAATCCTCTAGCATGCGACGAAATTCTTTGCCGAGAGCCTTGTCGTCTATGTCGGTCTGTCCCTTTGTTCATCGACGCTTGAAGCCCTCGCGCCATGACAACTCCGCCTCTATATTTCGTCGAATGCCATCATTCCTGTCGACTACCCCCTCATCAGTTGATCTAATTTGAAGCATCCATATAATATAGGATATCAATCAAAGCTATTAAATTCAGATGAAGCCCATCTGGCCAAGTTGTGAAGTCCAACTTTCGGCTACTCCAGGAGCCTGCTAACACAACTTCTGTGTACATAGTCCATGTCGCCCACCGCCCCCTGCACGGGTAGGCATAGTACATACTGCAGGTCTCTGCGAGGTATACTCAGTCCCCCCATCACTGAAGAGCATGCTAACGCTGTAGGATTACGCTCAAAGGCTAAGTCGGCCAAATTCTGGAACGATCCCCTCAAACGCTCAAACGCCTACATACGGCATGGTGCCGGTAAGTTCAAGTTCAATCCCCGCCACGGGCCAGATGGGTTCTTTTTTTTTTAAATGTATATATATATCTAGGCACTGAAATCTTCATTTTTGCTACTACGATGCTTTTCTTTCTTCATATTTCAATCTGTACTTCGCCAATTATCCGTAGTTGTTCTATTGCCCAGTTAAGCACTTCGCCTGATATAAAACCCTTGGGTCAAGAATATCACAGGTTCAAGCTGATAAAGTTATTTAATATAATTCCATTGCAGGAGTCTAAGCTACTAGTGGTTCCAGCATATAGGAAATCAATAGGGGTATCGAGGTATCCGAGTGTAATGACATTGTCTCATAAAAAACGATCCTGATAAACCGCCAAGGAACCAGTGTCTGTGCCATCCTACCGAGACGCCATTGTGTGCATGGGGGTATATCCTCCTCGACTACCATATAGAAACACGACTCCAAACCCCGTCGACCAATATAGAACGCCAATGTAAACTGCTCCTCTGCTACCCTGTCCAAACCAACGCCAATTATCGATTGTATGCAATGATGTCACAGCCTCGTCGGTTGCGATAAGCCCAGGTGAAGATGATCCTATCTTTGCCCGGCACGATGTTAGGGCAAAAGCAGTTGTGGGAACAGACACCCATCACCTCTTCGTCCTTCTCGGTCTCGAGGCCCTGGTCGATAAGTCCGAAGTGGTTCTGGCTGAGACCAATGTAATCCAACTCGGCGGTAGTGATCGCGTCGGGGAACAGAGGGTCGAAGTCCATCTGCTGGCAAGCCTCGAGAACCTTATAGAAATCGCCTTCGACGACGCAGCGACGCTTGTCCCATCCGTGGCGAATACGTTCCATCGCAATGCTGTTGACCATCATGGTCACGTCCTCGTAGGAGTAGTACTTGGAGAGCTGATGAAGACAGATAAGGAACTCTACGGTGTTCTGTTCGTGACAGACAAAGGGATATGAGCGGACGTCGTCACCTCGCCAGTGGTGAAAAATGGCACTCCAGTATGGCGCATTGTGATGTTCACGTTGGTCCTACAGAATTAAAGAGTTGGTATTTTTTTTGATGAGACGACTAGATGAGCTTGTGGAAATTATTACTTACCTCGGTGAGCATGCTGCAGCCGTAGCAGAGGTAGATCATGACACCATTTTCAAGCTGGCTGGTCTCACGGGCTTCGGTGGGGGAGACAAGATTGCCACAAGTCTTGCAAGTACGCGCCAGGTCCTTGTGATTCTGGGTCAATGCTTCCAGGGCTCGGGTCAGTTGAACTTCGAAAGGCTGAGAATCCGTCGATTGAATTGTACCTCGTCGTGATTGCACTAGGCTGTCGGAAGTCGACAGCGAATAGCCTCGGTTTCGATCGTCAGCCATGGTAGCGATGTGTAATGCGATGGTGAAAAAAGAAAAAAAGTTCAAAATTTGGAGACGAATTGGCTGCGCAAAAAAGAAAAAAAAAAAAAAACCAGTTGTTGTCAAGTCATCGATGAGTTAACTATGGCACGCGAAATTTGGTCTCGAGAAGGTGGTAAACATGACATGAAAGAAATCGCGGTGTACCGTGATTTCATTCTGGACAATTATTTACATGGGATGGTTCTCGTGAATTTGACACGGAATAGAATTTGAAAGAACTCGTCTTATTATCTGTACCTCCTTCCTTACATATGATGGTAACCTAAGCGACGACACACATGAGTATTGATGTACTGTATTGTACCCGGAGGAATGATGATTTATACCGGAATAGACCCACAAATAATGTTAGATTCGGAGCCGGAATAAGGACGGGAAATGTGGGCCAACCCGGAGAAAACAAATATGGATGACTTTCACATCACGCGTCCAATTGCTCTCTTTAACCGCGACAATTGTTGTTCCATCGCCAATGCGCGTAGAAGCTTCAACCCTTACGTAGATCATCTGCGTGATGCGCAGAAGATCGAAAGAAAAGAACCTCGCGCCGCTCGTAGTTAAGGCTCTACATTCTGATACAGCTAACGTCTCAGCCTTGACACTAGGAGATACAACGCTGCCATACGGTTCCGTACATAGGCAGTAACCAGGATGATCATGAGCCCACGCTTGTGGACGATCTTCCAATTGGGTGGGTAATAAGAGCGGCAGCTAAACTCTTGACAGGCAGGTGGATCGTCGAAAAGATCATTCCCACCACCTCCACCGTCCTCCACAGCTCACCTTTTATTCGAAACTGACTCGCTTACGTGTTTCTAGTCCGTTTGGATGCCGGGGTTATAGCGAATTGGGAGATTGGATGCGCTCGCCATGGCTTTTATCGGCGAGGCCCCATCTAGAAAGCGACGGCGCGAAGGGGTGCGTGTGTTTTAGCTCCGGTCTGTTCGAAATTATCTGTCCTATGTTTTCGAATGAGAAAAAGTCCAACGTCCGTGTGAAGTACGACGAGGTAGGAGTAGGTTTAATTATGTATTATTCGTGATGGGAACCGGCAATAAACTTTACTCTCGCATCATCCCATTCTATTCTATTCGTCTACTGGCTAGCAAATTATTTAGTATCTATTATCCCCGTTCATTTCGTTCCCTCCCACGGCCGGTCTGTCGGGTTTCTTGATTTTTTTTCTTGAAATTTTCTCCAGGAATGGCATGGGATTTATGATAACGATTTACAATGGCTAAATCCGGGATGTCGCTCTTTTTGCTGTGGTTGCTCTGGTCAACAATAAGCTTATTAGGATTTGGCGATGCTATCTCCGATGGAAATGCACTCAACGTTAGGAAGCAGGGGAATGGAGGGATCGAGGTGGTGGAGGCGCGGTGGATTTTGATGAGGAGGAACGACGACGAGGCTCCGATCCCTTCAACTACGGCAGCACCCAACCTCAAAGACGCAGCTTTGCTAAACAACTACCAATTTCACAATCGTCAGGCTGACAGTGACGATGGCCCAGACGACAAACCACCACCGTCAGGGCCGATACCAGGTCCTCCTCTGGCCATCGTCAGTAACAGTGTATCCAGCAGCGTGTCAACCAGCGTATCAAACAGCATGTCGAGCTTCTTCTCATCAGCGTTCTCAGATGTTTTGGCATCGTCGTCTCGCGCCGTGGACTCTGCACATTCTGCCGGATTTACCGAGGGATTATCGTTGGCTACCATGGGAGCTGCCTTGCCGGCCGGTGCTTCTATTACCGCAGGAAGTTTTGCCAGCGAGCTCGCTGAGGTACAAGCTAGCGCTAGCAGCAGTGCTCAGAGCGCCGTGGAAGCAGCCAATGCTAGCGCGAGCGCTGTCTTGGTACGTATAAACAAATCCCCTCATTGAGAAAATAATCATAAGCCATAACTAACATCGCACTCAGGCCAGCGCAAGCTCTCCCTCAAACCTAACCCCAGGCCAAATCGCAGGCATAGTAGTCTCGATAGCCTTCGTGTCCTCCTTCCTCTCCGCGCTCGCCACCTTCCTCCTCATGCGGCGCAGACTCCAAAGGCAAGAACCGGAGGACAAATTCGAACAGGACGAAACACCCGAGCCGCAGATGCAGGACACTGTCCAACCACTCCCTCCCCCAACTTCTCATTACTCTGTAGCCCACACCCTAACACAGTCCATGCGGAACCGGCTCTCATCTTTTTATATGTTCCCCGCGACGATAGCGTCGACGCACCGGCGCAGCCGCACCAGCGACTACATGCCGGACGCGAAGCTGCGCGTGCCGCCGCCGACGGCGGACCACCCAGCGATGTCGCGCAGCAACACGCGTCCGTTCTCGCTTAGCGCGTTCCCCATCCCGGTGATCCCGGGGTCGCCCACGGCGTCGGAGGGCGGGCAGTCGCTCTTCTTCCCAGGCCACGGCAGCGGAAGCGACGACGAGGAGCCGCACCCCGGGCGGGAGATCACGCCGAGCCGGATCGGGCGGGCGGACGACGCGGCGACGCCGAAGCCGCGGGTGTCGCTCGCGCGCCAGCAGAGCATGACGAGCAGCCAGCGCCCGCTGCTCGTGCGCGTCGGCAGCAACCGCGAGCGCAAGAGCGCCGACCTGCCCGTCTTGGACCCCATATGCACGGATCTAGGCCCCGTGTGCACGGACACCGACTACGACGTCGCGCCTGTGTCCGCGACGGGGCAGTGCCATATAGCTACGGAGCCGCACGATGACATACACGAACATGCACACGACCACGTACACGGGCTGGACTGGGTAGACGTGCCGATACACCCGGGCACGCCGCTGTCGTTCCAACTTCAGGCTCCGATCCCGAGGCGGCCTATCGACCCTATCGACCTCGAGCATGGCCCGAACAGCCAAACATTTTCCTATTAAGTTGTTGTAGTAAAGAGATAATTAGCCTAATTTGATAGAAATGAACAACGAGTTCGGATAGAAGTGTTTGAGAAAAACGATGTTATAGGATACGCGATTTGATGGCATGCGAAAGTCGTGTTGGAATCTAAATAGCGTCGTCTCTGTCGAGAGCCTCCCGGCCTTGAGTATATTGTAAATAGTGTTAGACCGTGAAATACGAACAAGTACATATCTCCAACTTGGTCATTTCCCTGTGCCGTTTTCTGATATAATGCAGATCTGTCACAAAAGCCTGAACATGGTGTCCACTACCTTCAGCTCAATAGTTTTTTCATTACCTTAAAAACCTCACATTTTTTATGTACAATTACATCGAGCCTATAGCAAGCCTTCCTATGGCTTCCTATGGCACCTTTAGACTGAGGAACCGCCGGCCCCCGCCTAACCTAACGCCAGCCATGCACACCAACACGCCGTTAAGACACGTTCTATTTAACACATGGTCGAAATCCCTCCCGTCCTTACCACGCTCATTAGATGTGAGCGGATACCCCCTTAACCTCGATTCCTCCTACAGGCGAGAAGATCGCAAGTGCCCAGTGGCTACTGTAGACATTTGGACCTCTCTAATAAACACGAAGAGCGACCCCCTTTCCCGCCTAACGGCAAGGGGCACAATCTGTCGAGATCGCTTATACGGGCAGCTTGAACTTCTTGCCCTTGAGGACCTTGTTGTAGTAGATCCAGAAGAAGTCGCTGTACAAGACGGTCTGGACGAGACCGGCCACGATAGCAATCCAGTCGACCTTGTGGTGGGGCTCGGTCATGTACCTGTAAATCCAGTTGGGAATGTAAAGAGTGCGGTAGATGCCCAATGCGAAGAGGTAGTGGGTTGTGATGACCTCAGCCTCGCCGGTCCTCTGCAGCATGAATAGCTGAGGAAGGATGGCCACCGACTCCAACCAGATCGAGAATGCCCATAGGATCTCGCCAAAGGTGTACTCGTACGGCAGGAGGATAGCGAGGATGGTAGCGCCGCCTAGAAGATACTGGACGCGGAAGGTGTCGAGATTCGGGTCGACCGTCGGCTTATACTTGGTGGTCATCAGGTAGACGATGTAGCCCTGGCTGCTGATGAAGAGGATTTTGAAGATGATGTTGTAGATGCTAGTCGTGCTGAAGAGATCTATCGACGTTTTGTAAGCACATATAACCCTAATTAGAGTTGACATATAATGGCATACCTAGGTAACGGGTGATGTAGACTATTAGATAGAGAGCTTGGGATTTGAACGAGATACCCGAGGCGCCCTAGGATAGCTATTAGTTATTATCCGGAGTCCTTTGTATCGCAGTACGACTAACATTGAGCTCGGTCATTTTATGTAGGAGGATGAGAATGGAGGCTAAATGGGAGAAGTCTCCTGAATCTGGCTGTTAGTATTGTTTTATTTTCGCTGGGAAGATCAGAATGCATCGGCGCTTACCCAGGACTCGGAAGACGTTTAACGGCATGATGGGATCGAGGGAGCCAAGCTCCTGAAAGCTTTACTGGCAACGGGTGCGATCGCGTTGGGTTTGTAGTTCCCAAGGAGCCAAGAATTGAACTTCTTAGTATATATTTGATTTGGAGGATTCGCAGGAAACGTCTGCGAAAACGAACGGTCAGGAGTAAGGTGGTGGTAAGTCGTTATGTTAACCGGTGATGGTTGAACATTTACATGTTACATGGAAAAGAAAGTAAAGAATGTTTTCTCTTTGGAAGTGAAAGGACACAATTACACCTGGGACGCGATTGACGTATGATTGGATCCCTGGCAACCTTATTACTTCCTAGTGCCGTCTACGGGTGCTACCTGGTCTTTTTACTTGTGGCTGATACGAGACCGGAAATATCCAAAATTACTTCCCTGGCCACACTTTAGAATGATGTCCATTTATCCTATTGGCTGGAATTTCTTATGTACCACCATACTATTATGTCTGTAGTGTGGTACTTAGTCGGCATCGGCCGTCATCCTTGCACAAAATGGAAGCGGATCTCTTGGCAGATGAGGCATCCGACTTCTGACGTACCGATTGATTGGATTACAAAGCTACCTAGGTACTTACCCTTTACATTGGAGGTAAGTTGAACTTACTAAGTTGAACCACATCTTGTAGAATCTTCGATTAGACCTCGTTGGAGAGAAGGTGATAAATTCATCGAAGTTGAAAGGTAGGATCTAGCATCAATTCTCTTTTCTTTTGTCGATATATTGTCTTTATTGCAGCAACATCGTTTGGCCCCCCCAATAGTCTCTTTGTCCGTCACTGTTTCAAGCAGTACGCTGCTCTTAGTAGAAAACGACTTTAGGTACTCTTCGTCTTGTTATCGCGCAACAACAATGGCAGAACTAGACGAGATCCCACCAGAGTTCAGAGGGATCATCATCCCCGTCACCCACCATGGGAAACAATACTCCCTCAACATAGACCCGACCGCCACCATCGCCGACCTCGCCAACGAGATCGAAGCCGAGCTCTTCATTCCCGTCAGCAACCAGAAACTCATGATCGCCAAGCTCGGCCTCTTCAAAGCCCCCTTCGACGACCGCCCAGTCGCCGAACTACAAGACAAAAAGATAACCCTGATAGGGTCTTCCAGCGCCGAGATCGCCTCTCTAGCTTCAGCCTCGAAGCGCGCCGCCGAGCGGCAAGCACACCTATCCTCCGCGCGGCGGAACCTCCCCAAGGCCTTCTCGCGCCGGGACCCGCAACGCGCGCAAGAAGACAACACATACAACTTCGCGACGCTCCGGCCGCTGCCCAACCTGCCGAATCCGGGGCGCTCGCTAGCTTTTCTGGAACGTCTGAAGAACGACCCGGGGATCAGAACCGCAATGCGCACGCACAAGTTCAGTGTCGGACTGTTGACCGAGATGGACCCTTTGTCATATACGGAGTCGAGCCACGAAGGCACGACTCGCATCTTGGGGCTGAACAGGAATAAAGGCGAGGTCATCGAGCTGAGGCTGCGCACAGATGCGTACGATGGGTACCGCGACTATAAGACCATCCGGAACACGCTGTGCCATGAGCTCGCGCACAATGTCCACGGCGACCATGATCGTAACTTCTGGGACCTGTGCCACCAGATCGAGCGCGAGGTCGCGAAGGCGGACTGGAAGAGCGGCGGCAGAAGCGTGGGTGAATCGGAGTTCTATGAGCCGAGCGAGGAGGTGGCGTATGACCATGGGGGATGGACGGGCGGTGAGTTCGTACTCGGTGGTGGAGGGGGGGCGGCCACCGCTGGCCAGGGGACGTTAAGTCGGCGTGAGGCTATGGCGAAAGCTGCCGAGGAGAGAATTAAGAAACAAAAGCAAACCGAAGAGGAGGCGGAGGGTGATCGGTAGGGTCTTGCCGACCGATAATCTGTTTGAATAATACAGGACTGCAGTGGGTGTGGTCTTCGAGTTGAGGCACTTGTGATGTCTCGGGATTGTACAGATGCAGCGCGTGACGATATATCTGCGAAAAATATCTTTATTTATTTCTAATGTATAGGGGGTCTAACAGGCATGTTCTTGTAACATCATTCTATATCTCATGGAGATGGCGTTCTGGTAAGGATGGGCATAGCGGTATTGGTCTACGGACGAGGTAACTGTGGTTACTTGGTTGGCTAGGTTTGGAAGTATCATGGTACCGCGCCCGTACAAAGGCATATATATCCCAATTGTAAATCATTCCATCACCTGCTACCAGAAGTCCCAATGGAGGCCTAGGGTGCTGAGCAATCGGTTATCCGAACGTACAGCGAAGTTGGTGCCAACTGGTGCAACTGGTGGGTAGAAAAACCTAAAGGGGCTTTTCATACGGACAGTTAAGAAGTCACGCGTCCCGAACTTTTTTGTTCTCTGGAGGTTTGCGATTCAATTCTACTTTTTCAATCCCCCTTTTTTTTTCTTTTTTTATCCCAATACCATTCATTACAATGCTTATTATAATATGTAAGTCCTGTCTGATCATATCTGCATGCATGAAAATATTGATCAACCTTGTTTAGGGTCAAAAGGTATATATATCTATTCATGTATAGGAATTCATCACCTATATGTTACCATCATGCTTCGAAATGCCAATGAGGTATAACACAATGTTGGGCCTAAACAATTGAAGCAAGTAAAGAATGCCCCTAAGTTCTAATGTTAACTTATATCCATCTTATTAACCTCCCTTTACCACCGTCTTCTCCACAACAACTACAACGGCTTTGGTATCCTGTTGCTGGTTGTTGAGCATCGCCTTCCCCTTGTCCTTATGCGGTAGCGGGGGATTCTTAACCCACTCTTTATGTTCCGGTTCCCAGTGGTGCCTATCAAGTAGGGTTAGCAAATCCCTCACTTTAATAGGTGCTCCGAGGGAATCGGTGAATGGAAGCTAAGGTAGGTAGGGAGGACTTCAGGGGCAACCCAAAACAGGAATTCGCAGACTCACCCAAGCCACTGATCATTACTCAAGCTCCTAGGCCCATACTCATCCGTCAGTATCTTATCGAACGCGAACGGCACGCTCGCAGGCACGCCCTCGAACTCGGTGCGGCGCATGGGGAACAGCTCGGAGGTGCGGTAAAGGTGGCCGTTCTTGCAGCTCCAGACGCCGGGGCTGGCGGCCGGGTCGCGCTCGGCCAGCCCCGTGATGTCGATGTACAGCCCGTTGCTGACGTCGATCCAGCGCGCGTCGATCACGTTGGCGCCGTTGCCGCGGTCCAGGTCCGTGTGGTGCCGGTTGATGTCGAGGAGGTACGTCTTGTTCACATACGAGGCCCTCTGGCCGGGGAGGATGGTTCCGTATCCGACGCTGGCTGTCGTGCTGCCGCCATTCCTTACTACGGGAACACCGCCTGCGTTCCCGCCTCGCTCGTCCTCGTCGCCTTTAATTAGGAATTGGTAGTCGTGTAATGTCCGGTTGAAGTACAGCCCAAGGTACGTCAGCGTGGCCGTCGGCATCTGCACGTCGAGGTCGTAGTCCCACGGCATGACGTGCCCGTTCCACCACCAGCCCAGCAGCGTGCCGTGCGCGATCCACGTCTCGACCCCGAGCTCGCGGGTCGTCGTCAGCCACGATTGTACCAGGTTCCGCAGCGCCGGCCGGTGCTCATCGTACGGCACCTGCTCCTTGAAGTAGCGGCGGTCGTAGTGGCCCAGCTCCTGGGTGTACCCGGCCTCGAAGAAATACTTGCCCTTCTGGTCGACGTATTGGATCTTCTCGTTGGACCTCTCCTCGGGCCTCTTCTTGATTGGAGGCTTTTGCCGGGAGGGGGTTCTGCTGGGTATGACGGCTGCTGCGGAGGTTGTGATGAGGAGGGATAGAAGCGGGAATACGGGATGCATTTTTGAAGCAATGGGCGGACATGCCCTGCTCTGATGTTGTTAAGGCAAAGTCATACGAAAGTATCGGCAACGGGAGGGATTATTATTTGAACAATGCTTAGATACCCTTCTCCTTACTTAAGGGGAAGTAATTATATGTAATACATTTAAGTCTCGTCCAAGCCCAGGCCAGCAAAATCTTGCGTGCTCAAGTGGCATAAGGTGTTCAGTCCTATCCATCTGCCTATGGCCATGGGGAAGGGTTCAGGACTTATACCACATCTCTAGCGGTTACGTGTACTCATGTCTGTTGGCTATGCGGATCTAGTAGAGCATATGGACAATTTGAAACTAGTGATATGCGTTTATTTGAGCCTAGTAAACGTTGGACACTTATTGTACCCCTACGTCCAAAGGTGGTAGATGAACCTTTTCTTGGAGTTGGTAGTGTCTACAGAAGGCAAGGCGATGGATATCAGGTTGTAATGAGCACTCGTTGATACAGAATAGTAGTAGTCTAAAATCCGTATGTAACAAGTGGTTGCCGCATTACTGTGATTTGAAGCCACTGTGATGAAATGGGATAGTTTAAGAGGATATAGATACATCATCGATGAGTTCGAGTGGCTTATAGTTTACCCCTATTTCGAAACAAAAACTAGCCACGCGAGCAGTTCCACGTCGTAAGCTCTCCTAATCCAAGCGTTAGGTGAATATAGGCGTGGGCAACGTTCTTTTAGCGGGAAATCGCCACTGCTCGTGAGTTTTGTAACATCCTCCGAGGAAACAGACTCCCTTTTCTTCCCACCAGAGCAAAACATGTACTATTTTATTCCATTGTTTAATACAGTTTTTGTTTTTTTGAGAAGACGTATTAATCTTCTTTTAAACCGCTTTATATAACCGTATCGTAATATCAACGGGTCATGTTTTATGGACTTACCACTTAGCATACAACCAAAACAACTCATCTACTTAGATACCCCCCTGCCACCACGTACTAGCACTAGTACGATACTCCTGTACAACACTCGTGGTGTCAAATGTGAGGGCAAAGACGTAATTTGAAGTTAATACGGCCACTCAACGCGGCTCCGGAACTAGTGACTGACACAAAACGTTCCAGCGCCATGACAGTAAACTCTAGAGAACTCGCTAGAAAGCTCTAGGCTAGATCATGGAAACTGACGTAGTTTGAATGAAGAATCCATCGGCGTAGCAGTGGATAATACATGATCTTCCCCCTTATCCTGTAAACCCAATAATAGAGTAGATTTCACTCTCCCAATGACTACCCAGGTAAACAGTCATACAACAACGTCGGGCGAATAGCCAGGGAAATCACCAAGTTCATCCGGGCCATGAGAATGAGATATCAAGGTGAGCAAGCATTTTAATCACTTTACCGTTTCACACAAAAACCATTGCTCATAAACTATAAATACTTGTCTTCTGCAGCGCATGGGCATCGCGGCTTGACCCCCTGGATTAGTGGTACGGCTCTGGCACAGTGGAACCTGTCAAATATCTCGCGGCTAGAACAATGTCGTAGCATTAGCTCAATTATGGCTAGATAGCATGATACCCGTGGTGCGTTCTCATAATGCTAATTATGTCGTCGGCCTAGCTAGCTCCTAGTATCTACATCCAATACATCACGTAGGCCTTGATACTCTCAGATATCAACCAACCACAGCCAACTAGCTAAACCCCATGAGCTCGACAGGTACAAGCCACAGCACCACCCAGTAACCCCCCATAGCACATCATTCCCCGTCCCTACGCACCATCAACGTCTCCGACTCCGAGTCTCCGGCACGGACTCAAAGTCATCCGAGATCTCATCATCACTAATCTCCAGCGGCTCCTCCTGCGTCGCCTTCTGCGACGAGAAGTTCAGCCTCGTCTGCCGCGGCTTCGGGGTAGGCTTGGAAGCAGCAGCCCGCGACGTCTGCGATTTCGCAGGCGTCGCCCTCGTCGAGGCCCTCGTCGCGGCGGCGCGTTTCGGCGGCGGCGCAGGGGGATCGTAGTCGTCGTCGTCCATAACCACATCTTCCTCCTCCTCGTTATCGTCCTGTTCAAAGACCGGTTTGCGGCCTCGACCTTTCGCAGGCGTTTTCTTAGCCGGGGCCTTGGGTGCCGGTTTCGGCTTCGCGGCGGCGGCTGCTCTGCCTCGTCCCTTTGGTTTCGGCGCTGGCGTTTCCGCGACGTCCTCCATGTCCTCGTCCTCTTCTACGGGTTGCTTTGCTTTTCGCCCGCGGCCTTTGGGCTGGCTGGCCTTGGATTTCGGCTCGATCGTGGATGCGTCGTGGTCGATCGCCTCCGGTTGGTCCTCCCAGTGGCCCTCGAGATCCGAGTCCCAGGTGTCTGGCTTGGGCTTGTACACCCGTCTTCTCGCCTGCCTCAAGTGGCCCGCGGCGAATTTTTGCTCGAGCCTTTCTTTGACCTTCTTCATTGCGTTCTCGAGGTCGTCGTCGTCGTCGTTTTCCTCAAGTGATAACATCTGCTTTACTTGCTCTGATAGTGATTCGCCGACGAATGATTCCATAGCATGCTTGTCGTCCTTGTCAACGAACTGGTTGACAGCGTCGCCGAATGGCGCCTGGGGGAGGATTTTCAGTGACTGTGCCTGAGCTGCAAGGAATTCTTCAACTAGCTTGTCGACTTTGATGTCTTCTATGTCCTCTAAGCTTGCTAGTAACTCCTCTGGTAGTTCTCCGGCTGGAGCTTTTCCTGTTACGCATTAGTGACGCTCACCCAATTAGAACTCATTTTCTTACTCTGAATCGTCTTCTTTCGATAGAAATATACTACATCATTGGTGTTCGCAACCTTGCCTTGAAATCGATTCGAAAATCGCTGGGGATTTTCGATATCATAATGGCCTCCTTCCGGAGCGGTGTACTCAACCTTTAGACGGATTAGGGGTAATGGTTGCGTGTTGTCTAAAGCACCCTCTTCTTGAATAGATTCCCACTCAGCATTAGCTTCTTCAATCATCTCCTCTACTACCTCCATCAACTTTCGCGTAAGCTCCTGGCGATTTTCTTTCTTATTGTCTAGTCCTTTGAATCTCTTGTCGTCTGCTAGGACAATCTCGGAAGTCATGAAGGGCCGGACGGACTTTAGTCGGCGTTTCTCTACACGAAAGTCTCTTCCGGTGATGCTAAGCACAGCAACATGTTTGGCGACGGCCTCACCCGGTACTAACGAGGTGGCAACCGAGGATCCTGGTTGCATGACATGAAAGCCAGTCTCCGGGTTATGAGAAGGATCGATCAAACACTCATGCTCATGACCCCAGATGATTAAATCCAGCCATTCGGGCAGCATGTTCTCGGGTAGATATCCGGTGGTAGTATGAGAGTGATGGTTTTGATGGACGGCGAGTAGATTAAACCAATCACTTGATTGCTGATTCGGCCTGAACCATTTGACATTGTGATCGCGGAAATTTCGGAACATCCGTTCATCGCGCACATTGCTTATCCCGTACAGAGCCAGTTTGGTTTGATTTTTCTGGAGTAAAATAGGCTTGGCTTCGATATTGTCAGCCTCAGGTACACGCCCGAAATAGTTGACAAGTCCGGCCATCTGAAGCAGATCGAGAGCACAAAGGTTGCCTTCGCCGCTGGGATCGTCATGATTGCCATGGATGGAGAAGACTGGAATAGAAATGTTGATATCGGGGTCTTCGTAGTTGACATGTCCCAGACCACCTTGAAAGACATCGGTGGCATCGCTCAGGAACTGAAGTTCACAGGGTTTCAAGCCAAGACAATTCTTTCTTAAGGATCGCATGACCTGGTACATAGCCTTCCTAGACGGCTTATTCTCATGGAATAAGTCACCGCCCAGCAGTACCATATCAACCTATTTTATAAGCAACTACACTTAAAGCTCATGGATGCGACTATGACTTACATCCTCCTTCCGGGCCAAGTTCATAATCTCATCAAACGTTTTCCAGCTGTCATCCTTACGGATCGGATCACGTTCCTGGTATCCGACATGATTATCGGTAGAGATGAGGATGCGGATAGTATCCGCTTCTGTGTCTTAATATTAGCCCTGGTTTTGTTTGTTAAAAAACACTGTTTAAATTGACATACTAGTGAACTGTGACTGCTCCATATCCAGTGCCAAGATAAATGAACTTCAGAGCGGCGAAGTAATATAATACGAATGAATGTATATGTTGACTTGCCGCTCAATTTATGAAAAGAACCATATCCTTATCTTTAATGTCCGAGGCCGTCTGAGCACTCATTATTTTTCACTTTATGTGAGTTTAAATATATGCCTTAGTCTAAGTAGGAGGTAGGAGGTAGGTGGTAGAATGCCTCCGAACCTTGGAATAGAGGTAAGACGCGCCTCGCGTTTGCCCCGCTGTCTCGCTGTCACGTGCTGACTGCTCAATGTACAAGTACATAAATAATAATCTGTACACTGAAAGAGTGAACATTTACATATTGACTCGACATTGCATTTCAAATCCGGTATTAGCGCGTACTTGCGATCTGTATTGAATGTATGCCTCATGAATACCTAGGTATGTTCTTCGCTATTGTAGCATTATTCTCCTAGAGAAGCTAGACCTACGTATGTGTGTAAGGGGTAGCTAAGGGGTAGCTTAGCTACCTACCTAAGCTTCCAAAGCACTGCTCATCAACCACGAAAGCCCGAATATGCGCTGATGCAAAAGGTATCCTTCCAACAAGGCTTCCAGCCAGCCCCGAAAAATTCCTATCCCATCCTTCGTTCCTACAGATGTAAAATGCCCAACCCAAAAGAGCGCCCGATCCCAGAATTAAACCAAAACCAAATACTTGAATCCGAGCCAATGACCGATACCCCTTTCATGATGTATAACCGACGTCTAAACACACTGGCGAGAGGTATTGTCATCTCTCCATCCGCGCGAATGCTCTTTGCGCTTATTCTGCTATAGGCGGCGTAGTAGATTCTTCTCTATTCACCTTCTCGGCTACCTCTTCCCACCATACCCCATGGGCTTCCCGATCTACGGCACCCACCCTAACAATTTCATCCACCATTTCTCGTACTTTCTCCACAAACTCGGGTAGCCCGAGACTTGCAAGCTTCTCTCCAGCTGTGCTGGTCGCCTTGACCTTCTCGCTTGTAGACCCGGCTTGCAACCTGGCCAAAATATGGCCTCTCACCCGCATCAGGAGTAATCTCAACACAGGCTCTCTTGGATCTGTGTTTTCGCGCCTCGCATTTACGCTTGCGGCAAGGACCTTGGTTACAAGAGCTTGCAAGTGTGTCTTGGTGGCCGCTGGCATCGATCGTCCGGCTTCTAATGCCGCCATAATACCGTGGATAGCGGTAGACTGAGGGAGCGGTTTCGAATCGTCGTCCATAGATTCAAACACGGTCAAGATGCGGCCGGCTTCCGTCTTCCAAGGGGCCCGGACATCGCGCTTAAGCATGTTCTTGCACTGTAAGAGAATAGCGCCTGCAGTGACGATACGCATCGTCTGACAGCCGATACGTGCACGCCGTTCTGTATCAAGAGCGAGTGGCTCCGGTATCGTGTCGTCGGACGGTGATGGCTGTGTAAACTCATCTAGTAACATCTGCCAATAAATCTTGTCGGGAGTAGGTCGTGAGCGTGGAAGATTCACGCCCTCTGGATCACGGCGAGCCACCTCCGCATGTACCTTGTTGCGTGCATTTCGCCACGAAGCTTCCGCTAGATATAGTGTGACCGTGCCGTTATCCAACTCCTCAGCAAATCTTTTCGCTTCATACGCAGAAGCGTGCTCTACGAGATTTGGTGCTGCAACCTGCAACATGTAGTTTGCGTAGTCGTAGAGCATAGTATCAATAAATGACAGTAATGCCTCAAGCCGACCTACAACATCTCCCTGGCTAAGTTTATTCTCAACTAAGTCTTTGACTTCGTCGTCGCGAACTGGAGCGCAGAGTTTAGGGAGTAGAGATCCAATCGACGAGAAGAATTGCTGGTACGAAAAGCTACCAGCTAAGAACTGTCGCTGAGCAACCTCCGTATCGAGCATTTCACCAATGAACGTATGCATAGGTGAGCCGGGGTTGACTAGGTGCTGAAGTCTGTCCCTAATATAGTTGGCCATTATAATGAGATAATGGAATTCCTTCTCCTCATCCCTCGGGCCGGCCTTCAGATCATCAAAAAGGGGGACCATACGGAGCTTATGTTGCTCCTGGAAGTGCTGGTATTCAATGCGATATTCGCGATTGATGGCCAGTTCGTGAACAATGACTCGATTATCCGGAAGTATCGGGGGGTAAATCGGTTGAAGTGCGCTTTGCTTCATTTCCTTCTCCCTCAATGGAGTCGGTGGCGGCGTGAGTGTCTGGAGTTGCGACGAAACAACATGTTCTGCTGTTGCATTGTCTCCAACCGGATTGCTGCTGCTTAAAGAATGCTCTGCGACTCTTGGTTTCAAGTCACCCACAGGCTTCTTTGCAGCTCGGGCTTTCCTCGCCTGCTTGACAGCCTCGAAGATCATTTTCTTGCCTTGCTCAGCACCGGCAAGTCTCTTGATTCGAACCATCAGCATTAGTTGGTTATCCTTAACGCTTTGTCGATAAGATTCGGCAACGGCTTCCTCGGTCCGATCCTTCACAGTTTGAAGTATCGCGTCAAGTTCTACGAATTGCAAAAGCATGACTTCGACCAGCGCGTTCGAATCGCGAGCCTTCCACGCTATGAAAGCATTGTGGAACGTCGCATATGATTCTGGTAGGGCACCTTGTAATGCAGGTGGAGTGGTGTAGTTGTTCATCGAAGTCAGCCGAGAGAGGATGTTTTCAAACGAGATCAGCAAATCGCGTGCTTTGGCGACGAGATCCTGTAACTGTGGATTAGCTAGATCATCATGTGGAATGGGTTGTCCGTGAGAGGATCCAACCTGCTCCTGTTCTCCCCTGTGATCCTTATTACTAAGGACCTGGGTCGGGTGACCTAAGATCAAGAAAGCGCTCAGAAAGGTTCGAACAGCAGTCATTTCATTTACCGACCCTGCTTCACCCTCCTGCAAGCCGCAAATGCCCAAGACTCTTGCTGTGAGTACGAGAACTTTTTCTTGGGCAAGGAGTTCGGTCACCTGCTCAAACGAAGTATCTCTGACACCGTCAATGTTCAAGCCGAGCTCAGAGAATTCGCGCACAGCCTTTTTCTTCAGTACTCCCCTCCACCACCATTGGACCTTGGATGCAGCGACATCTTCGCTCATGAGCACGACGTCACTCATGCTCGAAGATTCGTGTTCCTCCTCCTCTGGAAGACTGCCAGCATCAGACTTCTTAGTCATGATGCTTTGGCCCCTAGATCGTTTGGCTGTGTGGCGACTACGCAATTCTTCCCTCCTCTTCTCGGCCTCGGCCAATCGCTCCTCCATCTGGGCTTTGAGCTTGCGCAACTCCTTCTCCCTCTTTTCCTTCATACTCTCGGCCACCGCCTTGGCTCTCTTTACCTCCTCGGCACATGCGGCGACGATTTCGGCTAAGTTTTTCTCTCTAGCCTGTGCAGCGGCCAACGCGCGTTCTTCTAGGTTCGAACTCTTCTGATAGGCCGTCTTTGCCAGAGCAGCCCTCAAGCGTACCTTTTCCGCATGCGCCGCCCTGTCGGCCAAGCGCGCCTTGCGATCCTCGAGAATAGAAGCGCGGCGAATTTGCTGGGCAATGTACTTGCTCTGCGGGCCGCCATGGTGGCTGAAGCCGTGTGAGGACAATGATTGCGCGGAAGAAATCGAGTTACGGCGCGAGGAAGCTGCCGAATCTTTTCGACGGGTTTGAGTAGGGCGATAAAAACGTGCAGCGATGTGTGGGGGCGGGCGATATATTTCAGTACGTTCGTCTTCCGCGGTCAAAGTCATGTCCAGATCGGGGTCTAACGATGTCGGGTCCGGGGTGCCTATTGACTCCTCGAGGTTCCGAGAGGGGTCGGATAGGTCTGCGGAAGCGCGACGCATTGTGACTATGTCAGATTTTGGGGATGTGCTTCATAAATGCACCTTATCCAGGCCAATTCTAATGCAGGTAGGAAATGAGGGAGATGGCACGACACGACAGAGATCTACTTCTGTCAGAAGCAGCAATTTGCTACGACTAAGTCGCAAGGCGTCTTTGTATAATTCGTGTAAAACAACCAAGTTCGAATTCTTGTTCACTGCTCGTTTGGCGCGGGCGCTTCTCCAACCACGGACCAACAACAACAAAAGTGACGCACTACGGTACGAATACGTAAAGTGGGAACGAATGAGAATTAAAACGATGGTGGATTTGGCCGCAAAGAGCGCTGGGGGAGGAATACACAAATCCCAACAGGAATAAGAAAAAATGAAGGGGAGAATGAGATGATATGAAGAATACAATTGTAAACGAGCCCACAACGAGGGGCGAAAGTTGCAGGACTCCTACTGCAGGCTTCCGAGTTGAACGGACAAAATGGGAAGAATTGGAAGGATATTTAAAAAGATAAAATAGTAGACGAGGTATGTAAGAAAACGGAGTCAGAAAAATAAAAAGATTGGCTAAAGTAATAAACTTTCCGCCTAGTAAAGGTTGGGCTGGAAACATCAACATGCAATTATGACAGATGACGGAAGGATTGCAACTTTGAGGCCAGCCGCAGTTTCCTACCCAGTCCAAGTCTCAGGTCCAGCCCACTCGAATGAAACAGTAGAACAGGCCTAGAGGCTGCGAGGCTTCAAGGTTCCAATACGGCGTCTACGTTTAGGAGAATAAATTCTCTTACATCATCCATTTACTACATAAATACCTAGTAGTAATATTCTCGTATTTTGCATACCTTAGTAAGCGAGGGGCTATCACGTTCTTTCCGTTTCCATCTTATTTATGCACATAGGGTAGGTACTTTAGCAAGCTTCAAATCCAGTCCGCATTCATTAATAACATTCTTAAGTTGGAAGTTGGAGTCACCCGCGAACGTCACCATATGCATACTTAGTAAGCTCCGTGATTTTACTAGCGCTCCATACCTCTTCTTGGTACCTTCATTGCGCATGCATGTATGTACATACTTTTGTTATGTACCTATGTTACTAGACCAGCTAGGTACACTAAGGATTTTAGCAAAGCTAAAGATAGTATCACGATGATCAGATTCCAGATTTCCCATCTGACGTTATTCAACCTCCCTCATCTTAAATTATCAGGGGTTGGAACAAATACGATGCTTGTTTGCTCTCTCCATTTTTCACGGAAACAACCCGGGATGCTGCGGGTATCTGCTGTTAGCCTGTTATCCATGAAATGCCATGATGCCAAACGTTGAAGCTGTAGGTCTCAGCCCAGTCTGCAGTCAGCCGAATCCAAGGTGTGACCCTAGCTCGTGAGGCTCAACGACGACAAGTGTAGAGTTCTATCACGACGATGTAAATGTCCAAACAACTTCAAGACACCTGATAACCTCTTATTGGTATATCTAAAAACAAAAACAAAAAACAAGATACAGAAAAAATCTTATACGGTGCCCATCTTGCCGCGAGCCCTTTATATAATTCTCATAGACGTTATATTGGCGGATTAAGCAATCTCTAGGGCAAGTAATTACGATGGAATATTATTATGACATTAGGAATTTACCCATGATCAACAAATAACAGGAGTTACCTCTCTTAAGTATTCCCACTTCAACGTTAAACAATTAGTTACTCATGTAGGTTCCTTTAACGTGAGTGTTCTTTGTTGAATAAGAGAAGTTTATGAAGTCAATGAACTTTACTTCCGCAAACAGTACGGTGGGAAGTGTGTCATAGGATATATCCCCCCTTAGTTGATACGTCCTTTAGATCCCTTTACTTCCAGACTATACATGTTTATATACAGAACATATTCGCCGACATTGGCTACCTAGGTGAATATCACATTGTGACACACCAATTAATTTGCGCCTCTAGCACCTTTCTACGGACTTTCGCGATCACAATGCTGCCAGCCCCTAATGTCAAAGCTATGCGACGTGACGTCGCAACGCGTGGCGCAAATACATTCGAGGAAATGTATCGATCCCAGAACTGGAGATTTTCAAGATGGCGCCAAGACGGTGGACGCGAACCTAGCGATGGGACTTTCGCGGAAAACAGGACAAATTGGATGGACCATCCATTTCCGAGAACGGGAAAAATTAAGCTACGCGGATCACCTTTCCCCGGATGGACGAGGATTCCTTTTTTAAATACTCATAGTAATGAAATAATGACCCTAAGGACAAGGAGAAGGCTTAGACAGGCCAAAGCTTGGTTTCTCCCGAAAGGCGACTTCGAGTATATAAAGCCACTAGGCCATGGGGGTATGGGCTTGACCATACATTTCAAGTGGCAGAGCTACGAACTTGGAGTTCCAGACCGAGATATTGTTTTAAAGATTGGCCTTAGTGGATGGGACGATGAAGACCTCCGTTTTGAGGAGAAAAATATGAAGGTAACCATACTAGCTCCTCTTTATTGCTAGGAACACCCTAATATCATCATAGTACGTTGCTCGCGCGGCGCATTGCATTCAAGCTATCGACCCGGAGGACATCGACTTAGAGCCAAAAGCACCGTTTGAGTACGATGAACTAGACGAACTTGATTCCAGCGGCGGAGAGACTTCGTCCGACAACGATGAGGAAGAAATTCAGCCCAAGGATGGGTGGATCCGCGACGGCAGGAGATGGATCCGCGCAACCAGGAGATGGAAATGGGAAAACAAGCGCTTAGATTTGGATCTGAAGTATCAAGAACACATGGATCGTGTTCAACGTCAGCACGATCTCATTAAACTAAGGAGGGATGTACAAAGAAGACTCAAAAAATCCGACTCCGACTCCAACGCCGACTCTGACTATGAATCGATGAGGCAGTTTGATCTGCTCCATAAGGACTACTTACTATTGGAGTTTATGGAAAATGGAGATCTAGCGCACTTTATCTACAAGCTCAATGAACTAAATGAGGTTGTCCCTAACCGAGTTCTATGGTCCTTCTGGCTCTGCTGTATGTCAATGATACCTCCTCATCAACCCCCCCCTTCCTTTTTTTTCTTTTGCTAATGAAATCATTAGTGGTTAAGGCATGTATTGCCATGGAGTAGGTGATTCCAAGACCTGAAAGATGTCCCGCTGTCGATTTCTTCTTTGTAAAAAAGAAGTTATCCATCGTGCATTTCAAAACAGTAGACTGATAGACTGCAATAGATATCCCGTAGAAAAATTCCATCCTAGGCGAGACGAACAGCCCAAAGAGGGAAACACTGAAGAAGACCTTGAAGAAGAAGAAAAAGCCGGTAAAGACTCCATTGGGAAAAGGATCGGTCGTGACCTTTTTGAAGTCGTCCCAACCGCCGTGGGGAGAACGCGTGGAGCCCGAGTGGTCCATTTCGATTTGGACCCTAAGAATAGTAAGTAAAGAACGCCTTGTGCGCTTGAGACCGTGGTATGGAGCTCGATGACTAACGGCGTCGAAAGTATTTGTCGGCGGCTTTGATAAGACAGCCACAGATGGCGAGCATTCGATCATCCCTCGGTTGAAGGTAGAACCATCCACAAAAGACCAATCACCCTTTCCGTTTAGTGCTAACAGCAGCAATAGCTTGCAGACTTTGGGTGCGCGAAGAGGATCAAACCTAACAAGGGGAACGAATACTATCTCGAGAGACGTCGCATGGCGAAACGCTGCTACTATGCCCCGGAGCAATTTGGTTTGGAGTGGGAGCATATTACGCCTTCCGGGCCCCGCGGCTGGGAACTCTCTGAACAGCTGGTTGCCGGCAACTACGGATCGCCGATGAATGTCTACGGGATAGCATTGGTAACACTCCCAAGCGAGACAACAGGTGCTGAGAACAATCTAACATCTATACAGACGGCATGGCAGCTCATAACAAAACTGTGGCCACCGGCTCCGATCCAGAGGGAGACAAGAGCGCCGGAAGCTACAGGCGACGAGCTCACGTACTGCACGCTACTTTTGGATCGAAATAGTGAATATAGTCACGTTGACATAGAACTCAGGACAGCAATTTCGCAATGCATGAGGCATTATCCTAACCGTCGTCCAACCCTGATGAATCTGCACCGACAGGCAACTAGAGGTGCGAGGAAGACATTTCCCAACGAATCCGATGCTCAGATCAAGGCCTGGATTCACAAAATGTTCTATCAAGCAAACCCCGGGGCAGGTAATCCAGGAGATTCAGGTGATTCAGGTGATTCAGATGATTCAGATGGTTCAGATGGTTCAGATGGTTCATGAGTCTATGACCTAGAAGATGGTTTGGAGGAAGATCTGGGGGTACTGACGGCGGTGGATTCTGGAGTTTCCGGCTGCTTTAAGGGCTGTTGAGCTTTAGAGAACCTAGTAATTGAATGATACCTTTATGATACGACTTGGTTTTCTAAGGTAGTCTCGGATAGAGAACCGGAGCCATCTTTCTACGTTCAAATACGTAACTCATCAAACAGCTGTATGATTTGTGGTGGTAGTCAGTGGTATGCGGCTCTGCGAAGCTAACATCCATATGACAATATGTTAAATACCTACCTAGCTACTGTATGAAATCTTGGATCTCGCGAAACTTCAAGGCCTCGAACGTTGGGCAAGATGCCGAAATGCCGTTAGTCTATGACATGGCCTAGATGGTCTTGTCCTCGAACCACGTATAGTGACAGAAGTACGGACAACTCGAGTAACACCAATGCCGCCAAAAACGGAGAATTTGGTTGATCTTATCGCGACAGTACCTGGATTAGTCTATGGGTATGAAGTAGTTGGACGTGTTTAACGGCTTGAGGGTTATTCGAGTGAAGACGGGATGGGAGGGCACGTTGTTAAATGATTGGTCGAGAAATGATTGCATGGCCTGAAAGTCTACGAATAGCAAGGGAGCCGAGACTTGGACTTTTTGCCTGTAAGTCATCAACATGGAATGTGGTTCCGTACCCTACACAATTCTGTACACGATCGACGCATTTGTTCAACGTCCAGTCCCATGAAAACATCAAAAGTTTTCGGATGTTGTACCGTAGTGGGTGCATATCATGTGTCTAGCTTGGGAAACCACCTCGTTGGCATAATGGAAACTTACGTAGCCATTGCAGTCAGGGATGTATTTTGACTGACTTTGATGCTTCATGCGTATTTGCAACGATATTGTGAGGCTTGCTCTCAAATAAGAGTCTTTTACCAGTGATAGAGAGTGAGGTGGTATGCAACGCCATTGTTAGACCATTGGACAAACGACGTGGCGCTCTTTTTAACGAAGCCAAACGTATCGATGTGTGACTACAAAATATGTTGTGACCTGAGCAGGGCCAAACTAGCGTCAGGAACACACAGGCTGTCGTGAAGCAAATCCCTCATGTTATCATGTCAGGGATGACGATGGCCTGTAGGAAATGGGAGAGCAACAACGTGTCACGAATTCGTAAATAACTGAAGACGACAAACCCGTTGGAGTAAGTCTCAGTTCTGAATAACGTCCTAGGCTCTCTCGTCTAAGCGGTCAGCAAATTGATGAAGCATTGCATCATCGTCCTCGTCGCGATAGAGAAGGTCTCGGTATCTTGGGGATCAAGCGGCCAGTTAGTACCACTCAGAAGTCTGAGTACTGATTGGGCCTTTCCAAAGACCAAACCTTAGTTCCATGCCACCGGTGATATCTACTGCGTAGTAGCTGGTCCAATTAATGCGAGGCATGATGGCTCTGGAATTTGTAAGACGATTCCTAAAGCAGCGTAGTTGTATTAGCGGGTGATGGGCTTGGTAAGAAATCTGGGAAAAGTCGAACACGACTTATGAAGTCTTGGATTGGAATGATGCCCAGACGTTGGGGGGAAAATCTTGGGGTGTTACTTAATAGTCACTGGTTAGTTAGCACGTGGGTTAAATACCGGCATAGGGTTCATCGTCGAGATGAATGATCTGATTTGTATATTTTAACGTCCTTTTAATTTAATATACCTAATAGATACTTGTAAACGAGGACAGTGGATGCCGAAGAGCCGTAGTATTTGCAAGTTCCGATCTATAATCCAATACCTGACTTGTACTTGCAGTCTTGCATGTAGGTACATGGAATAACTTTAGGTAGGAACCTGGAGGGCTACTAAAATTACCAGGTAGGTACAATGTAGAAACTGTAATCTGGGGCACCCCTCCCCTGAAAGGTACCCGTGCTTACCGTGGAACGTTCCCTACTTAGGTACATCAATACGTCCCCCGGTATTCCTTTTTTTTTTTTGAATCGATTTCTTCTCCACTTTGGCCCAAAAACCGCCACCACAATTAAAGTTGTAGGGCTTTGTACCTTTTTCATCATAATTCAACTTTTAACAACTGATACTTGCTTCTAACCCGAATACCACCCGGCTTAATCTCCTGCGAATCATTCCTCCCACATTGCCATGGTATTCGCCAAATGTTTACCTCATGTCCAGTCCGTCTCGTAAGCCCGAAAATGCCGCATCTGCCGCACCGGTGAGCTCCCAAGGTGTGGCCGCTGGGCATCCCAGTGCTGCCGCTGCCACTGGGACAGCGACTGACAGCCCATCCTCCTATTCCGTCCCTGTGACTGGCTCCTCTTCCATATCTGACCATGCACGACCTTCTGCAAGTCTCTCACCTGCTGAACCAGCGCACTCAACCCCCGGTTCCCATGTGCCATCCACATCCACCCTCCCATCCTCCCTCGCTATTAACCATGTCGACCAAAACAATAAGAAATCACGGCCGCCTGCTGCCCTCCAGAGACCCAATGGTCCCTCTCTACTCACACAAGCGTTGGCTTCTGCTCGTGGAATTCCATCTTCCCACCTCTCCCACATAGATCACCGACGTCCCGAGCAGAAGCCCATACCGCCAAATGGTCCGAGTCGACCTAGCCAACCAAGAAATGTATATGAACCACGCGCCGGACACGCGGTAACTGAACCGCAAGATGACCTTCATGACCGGACTGAACAAGGCCCTTTGACGCCGACTGGCCACTCACAGTTTGCGGAGGTTGCCAGAACGATATCCCCCCCGTTGCTGTCCTCGACCACCTTTCCGGGGGCAGACGCTCCAGTACCTTTTCCCGTCGCCATGCCGGGCACTATAGGCGCAAGTACGACGCTCATAAACCATCGGGACCTTGATGTATGCACTAGAGGCAGAGGACGATCGTTGGAACGTACAGAAAAGGAAATCCGTCTACGTTTGTCGAACCATCCTAACGCGCATTCCGACAACATTGGGGATACTTTGTATTCTCATGACGCTATGGATGTCGATAGCGTGCTATCCACCGACGACACATCCGACTTTCTCTCTGACGCGCGAGTCCAATATAGAGCGTGGAGGGTCGAGCGTCCTCTCTCCAGGGGTCCAGAGAAAGCGTGGTCTATTGGCACTAACGACATAATCGGCCATCAAGATGGACAAGTTGAGAAGTCTATCACCGAGGTGCTTGCGGGCGTTGAGCCAACCCGTAGCCGGAAAGCGAGCCACAGCCTACGCTTCTTTAAAGAAGGTCTCCCGGAGGAAAAGGGTCGGCGGAGGGAGTCAAAATCCGTGGGCCATCAGCGAGAGAAACCACTACTTGCCCAGGGGCTGCCGTTAGAGCTTCATCAGAAGCCTCTTGACGAGAATTATGCTTTCCAAAACCAAACGCCCTCGCCTCAGCCTATCGAGGGTGAGCATTCCCCTTCTCGTGCATCAGACGTGCAGTCTTTCCCATGGGTTAGTTCAGATTCTGAATCTGTTCCTCGCGAGATCGCTCATCATGACTATTTTGGCCTCCAAAGACCTCAAAAGCAAAATGCCGAGCCTATCGAAGTATTGTCTCCTCGAGAACAACTTGCTATTAAGGATGTTGATTATAATACGCCCAACGGCTCTACTACTTTGTCTGACGAAGACGCGACGCAGTTTAGTAGGGCGTCAAGTGACGTAACGGAGATTGGGGAGGCGGCTGAGGAGGGCGACGAGTCATCCGAAGAGAAGATATCGTCTGCTGTATTTCTTCCGCATCAGGGCCTGGAACAATCCCCAGAAAATGGAGGTGTTGTACCAGAAGAATTTAAGATTTCACAACCTGTCTCCCGCAAACCCCACAGCGAAGATTTTCATCCTTGGTTGGTAAAGGCAGATGAACTTGAAGCTGAAGTTGAGGCAATGGCTGAAGGACCGGACAGTGGTAATGTTGACCGTAAGAATGACACAGCTCCCCATGTTGAAGACTTTCCACGACTAGGTGATGAATGTGCCATCGAGGATGAGGTCGAGTTTCCCCAGAGGTCTTGTGATATATCTGCTAGGTCATCTCGGCCTGTTTCTCAGTATTATGAGGACATGATGCACGAACACCAGCTTGGACCAAAGTTACCCCTTGATGCAATTGAACTCATACCTTATAATCACCAGGTTGGTGGTCATACAACTATCTGGAGGTTTTCCAAGAGAGCTGTCTGCAAACAATTAAACAACCGAGAGAACGAATTTTATGAAAAAATAGAAAGATACCACCGTGATCTGTTACCTTTCTTGCCCAGGTGCGTTATTATCACGTCCTGCTGTCCCACTTCTGATCTCCTCCCGTATGGCTTCAGTAAGGCTGGTGTTGGTCAAGTTTGGAAGAGCTAACTTTTCAATTTCTGTTTAGGTACATTGGTGTCCTCAATGTCACATTTCAGAAGCAGCCACGACGAAAATCTACGATCAAAAAGGATGACGGGCAAATGCCAGAGAAGAAGGGCAGAGAGCAAGAGGGTCAACAAAATGGTGGCACCGGAATACCTAACCTAAGGCTCCCACAAGGCTTAGATATATCGGATAAAGAGGATCCGCGTCATCATCGCAGGATAGTCAGCCAATCTTTACAGTCGTCACACACTCCGATTCCCACAGTTACTTTCGTCGACAATCGGCACATCCTTCCTCGAAGTTTGCTTCGGCCTGCGGTATCGGTCAACGATGGCCGTCCAAGGAGTGCATATGCCGCCGTAAACCACCATTATTTACATGATAGTAGCGCTCAGTTCTCAGACGGGGATACGATACTATCGGGCCGGCCATCTTTAGACGATCGGCGGCACGCTAATAGCTGGGGCGCTACAACTATCAATAAGAGACTGCGGAACGAGGTATTCAATGATGCTTTTCTGAAGCAGCCCATTGCAGTACATAAACATCGAAGACCAGCATCTCAACAGCGATCAATTCCTCGTCACTCGGTACAGCGAGTCGACCGGCCGACAAGTTCTGAGAGCGCCTTACTAGACTATGAAAAGGTCGATGACGAAGCGCGATTGGCTCATGAAACAAACTCCTTGAAGACCCCACGCCTCTTGCAGAGCAAGAGTGATCTGAGTGCAGACTCGAGTTGCTTAAAGCTTGGGGCCTTGGACCATATTAAGGATGTCACGGGGACCAGCGCACCAGAGCCTGAAACTTTGTCAGATAAATTTCTTCGGCAGAGACGAAAGCGACGCAATTCGGGGAGCAAGCTTCGGCGGAAACCCGAAGATGTCACAGAACCTCGGGGTCATTTGAAATATTTTGAGGACCCCGACGAAGTCGAGTATAGAAGGGATGGCGAACCTCACGCGGGGTTACACGAGCTTGTCCACACAGAAGGTGGACACAAGCAAGTACACGATGTCAGCGAGAATGGGTTTCCAGATAGCTCCGTGCCACAGTCATACCTCTCGTCAGCGGTACCTTCAGGCCCCCCCAGTCCAACGACGGAACTCAAGAAAATCCCGCGACCTGTCAACCCTAAAGAGGCCCAGACGCAGCGCGACTCACGAGTTGAATATTTCCTACTACTGGAAGATCTTACCGCTGGTATGAAACGACCTTGCATCATGGATTTGAAGATGGGCACTCGCCAGTATGGTGTAGAAGCTAGCCCGAAGAAACGAGAGTCGCAACAGCGCAAGTGCGCCGCGACTACGTCGAAAGAATTCGGCGTGAGGGTCTGCGGATTACAAGCCTGGGATGCTAAATCTCAGACTTACGTCTTCAAAGACAAATACTATGGAAGGGATTTGAAGGCCGGCTCGGAGTTTCAAAACGCTCTAACCATATTCCTCTACGATGGCGTGGATTATAGCAGTGTCCTTAGACACATTCCCACGATCCTACAGAAGCTAAACCAACTCGAAACGATTATTCGCAGACTGCGCGGGTATCGATTCTATGCAGCCAGCCTGCTGATGTTTTACGACGCTGATAATTCTGACGAGGGCTACGACACGGCAGCGGACGATTCTACAACCGACTTCGCGACAGACGCGGAGGATGCGTGGGACAACAGGAGGCGCCGAAGAAATAAGAAAGAGATCGATTTCAAGATGGCCGACTTCGCAAATAGTGTGACGGCAGGAGACTTGGCCGAAGATAGACCATGTCCGCCGAAGTATCCAGACGAACCAGATCACGGCTTCCTCCGAGGTCTCGCAACTCTGAGGAAATATTTCTTACAGATACAGAAGGATGTACGCAATGAGCTGGGACTGATCGCCCCACGCAGGCATGAAGAAGACGGAGGTGATGTTGAAAGAAACGATGACGAATGGGGCTCTGTCAGCGACTGAGAACCCGACTCTCTTATGATCTTGCATAGTCTGCTGGCAACGACGCTAGCGACTACGAAGTAAACCTGATGCTGCTTTCGATTCGCTGTTCATAGTTCTCGGATGGATTCCCCTAAAATGGCGCACGGGTATGACAAACCGTCGGTCTACGGGCTGGGAGCTTAGGGTTACTTTTCGGGATGGGTCAGGGCTGGTATGGTTGGTGACGTCCAGGTTTCCTTTTTTTTTTTTACTTAACATACCCGCATGTTTTGGGGCGTCCTGAGATTGTCGGTTGCTACGGGGAAAAAAAAAAGAAAAAGAATTACACACAAAAACAGCTCATAGTATGGAGAAGAAGAGCTTGTGATGCCTGTAGCTGAGGTGCTACTTGAATGATATTGAAATGATTGCTGGGTGGGCGATGGGTGTGGGCTAGTTTACGAGATAGTGATATTAGAATGAGATGATGCTGGCTAGCCATGTTACAACTATCTAACTAGTTCACGCAGCTGTGAGTGAGACTTGTAGATTGATATTCGTTTGTTAGGAGTAGATAAAGATAATCATAGGTTTATGACTGACTGGTCTTGGTATGGATGAAGCCTTATTCACATGCAAATATAGAAGTTATGCGTGACGTAGGTATCCTATGCAGGTCACTGCGGGGCTGGCGCGTGCGGATAGTTAGTGGATATGAATAGGGCTGCAGGGGTTTTTTAGAGGGGAACCCAGGCTAATAAACAGAAGTTCCAGGTTCCAAGGTTCCTTAAAACAAATTAACGGCCCCCGGAGCCGCAACGTTTCCTCAACTTTTCCCAACTCCCACAATTACCAAGCGCATGGCCACGCGCGTCAACCACCTCCCGACATGACAGAAAAGACGAGGGAGCCCGGCAAGACTATTGTCTTCGTGCACCCCGACCTGGGGATCGGAGGGGCGGAGAGACTAGTCGTCGATGCGGCTGTTGGGCTGCAGAATCGTGGACATAGGGTCGTCGTGTTCACCAGTCATTGCGACCCGAAACATTGCTTCGATGAGGCGAGAGATGGTATGTTGGATGACCTATGTTTTATGTAAAATCGCAAATCATTATATACGCAACCCCTTTCTTACAATACAACTGTAACAGGCACCCTCGACGTCCGCGTCCGCGGCAACACCATCATACCCCCGTCGATCCTCTCGCGCTTCAACATCCTCTGCTCCATCCTGCGCCAACTGCACCTAATCTTCCAAATATACCTCACATCCGAGCTCCAAGAGCTGAAACCCGCCGCGTACTTCGTAGACCAGCTCAGCGCCGGCCTGCCGCTGCTGCAATTCCTCCACCCGCAGGGCCGCATCCTGTTCTACTGCCACTTCCCCGACCTGCTGCTCGTGCAGGGCCGGCAGAAATGGTGGAAGCGCATCTACCGCGTGCCGTTCGACCTGTGGGAGCAGTGGAGCATGAGCTTCGCCGACGCCATCGCCGTTAACTCGAACTTCACGAAGGGCGTGGTGGGCCGGACGTGGCCTGCCCTAGCCCGCCAGAAGGACCTCAAGGTCGTGTACCCCTGCGTCGACACGGCGCCGAAGGAAAAGGGGGAGCCGGGCGGCAAACCCCTCTGGAAGGGCAAGAAGTTCCTGCTGAGCATCAACCGCTTCGAGCGCAAGAAGGACATCGCACTAGCCATCAAGGCGTTCGCGGGCCTGAGCGCAGACGCCCGCGAGGGAGTCCGTCTAGTCGTGGCCGGAGGCTACGACCCCCGCGTCTCCGAGAACGTCAATTACCATAAGGAGCTGGTCGGCCTAACCGAGTCCCTGGGCCTCCGCGCCATGACGACGAAGACGCACCTGACCGCGCTAGAAGTCCCCGACGACGTCCAAGTTCTGTTCCTGCACTCCGTGCCGAATCTCCTGAAGGACATGCTCCTCTCCGCCGCCAGCCTCCTCGTCTACACCCCCGCCAACGAGCACTTCGGCATCGTGCCCCTCGAAGCCATGCTCGCCGGCGTCCCCGTCCTGGCCGCCGACACGGGCGGCCCCACCGAAACCGTAGTCGAGGGCCGGACCGGCTGGCTGCGGTCTCCCGCGATGGTGGACCAGTGGACAGACGTCATGGACAGGGTCCTCAACCGCATGTCCACGGACGAGCTTGCCGCCATGTCGAAGACGGGGATCGCGCGGGTCAGGGACATCTTCGGCGAGGCGCACATGGCGGAGCGGCTGGATGGGATTGTATCGCAGACGCTGCGGGAGCCGAAGACGTGGACTTGGACCCCAACCGTGGTGCTGGTGCTGGGGGCTGTCGGCGCGGTCGGTGCTGTGCTGGCGGTTGTGGGGAGGGTGCTGCTGCTGTCGGGGTGAGCAAGGAGTGTGCGGTTAGCTGGAGTGGTGCGCTTTAAGCACAGGCGCTGCTTTAGAATTTGAGATGAATTCCATGGATAACCCTAATCATTTCTACGTATAGTTTGCTTTCGTGAGTCGATGACATGGTGATTGTTCGTAGATGTGATGACATATCTACATAATTACGAGTGTCTAGCATTTTATTATTAGCATTGGGCTTTCCGGTGTGCCATTGTTGGTGATGCTTTTGACTGGATCTCGAGAAACTACGTCGCCTTGAGAGTAAGTGATTATATATCGAGTGTTGACCCAACCCGAAAGATACATGTTACCCAAGGTAAGTCACGATCATACAAACCACTATGCCTACCTTACGCTGCAGCTATCACAAATCACACTTATATATCATATAAGAGCAACGGTTTTCCATAGAATCGAATCGAATCTTGACTATGTACTCGATCTATAAACACAAAGGACCAATTCGCCAACACACGTACATGAAGTGAAAAAAGTCCATCTCGTACAGAAAACACTCATCCACCTCACTTAAGCTTCACCACACTAAACACATTTTACCACTACCTATAAGCCCCGCCCCAAGACTCCCCTTCAGCCGACGGTAAAACCCCCCATCCCCTTTCCCGAAGAGCGTAAGATTCGTCAAAGCCGCGTGACATAAGTAATGAGTCCAGTCTAACGTCCGAGTAGTGGTGTATTGACGAAGACTGGACATGAGATGATGTGGAAGAAGCGAAAGAGAGATGATGAAATGAAAGGTAAATCTAGTTTACCTAGAAAGCTCGGGCTCCTAGAAAGGTTGAAGTTCCTCGAAAGGTTCGGATGCACTAGTTGTACTCAGAACTAGGGTGAGATGAAGATGGTATAATGTTCAAGGTAATACAACACCATAATACGGTGAAAAGTAGGCAATTTCAAGAGCCCGAAATGCACCTGTCTCGTAGGCCTCGTTGTTGTAATGGCCGATAATGAGGTTATAAGGTCGAGCACTGGCGGTAGCATATGCTAATTCCGCTCAACTATTTACGTGCTGTGCCTAAATGGGGACCACCTGTGCACAACTTGTATCTGATTTCCCTTCTCCTGTTCGCCGCCAGGAGACGATTCCTCCGTCTGGGGATCTGGGTTTGCCTATCTCCCATATCTGTCGGGCGGTGGGCGATCGTACAGACTGTGTCTGTCATGGGGTCGTAGTTGTTGCTGCAAGATCGACTGCTGCTGCTGCTCACGTAGCTGTGCCTCGCGCATGTCTTGGTTGGGAGGAGGTGGGTAGCCTCGGCTGTCGTAAGCGCTCACAGGTGTATAGCTTCTCGGCGGACCGGGATCGCGAGGATCTCGGCCGGGCACTGGTGTGTTTGCATATCGAGGATACGCAGCGGGGGCTTGCGGCGGCGGGGGCTCAGGAGCTCGTGAGACGGGCGCGTACTGAGCTTGCATGTGCTGTCGCATCCCGGGTGGCGGGTAGACATCTCGGACGTCACGAAGGGCCATAGGGTCGTGACCCCTCGGCGGGGGTGCAGTGGCCCAAGAAGGCTGCGGTGGAACAGAACTGCTAGGTGGAGGAGGCTTTGGCGTGGGTTGCTGTGCAGCCCAGGCTGATTGGGTCGGCGGAGGTTGCGTCGACTTCGGAGGTTGCGGAGGATGCGAGGCCCATGTTGGTTGCTGCGGTGGCTGTTGTTGCGCCTGCTGGTGTTGCGGGTGTTGCTGCTGTAGCGCATGGCCCTGATGTGCTCCAGGCCAACCAAGGTCTCGGCTAGACTGAGGTTCGTGACCTCTGGGTGCGGAATGACCTCCGTACTGAGGCGGGGGAGACGCCACGTTAGGTGGCTGAACTTGCGCGCTATATGAATACGTCTGTTGAGGCTGGTATGACATCTGCGGTGGCTGGCTCTGAGGCGGATAGTGATGTGCGCTCTGGGGCGAACCTGCAGCCTGAGACTGGTGTGCAGAAGGATAAGAACGCTGTCGTCCTCCATAGTAATCTCGTTCCGCAGCTGCGTCCAACGTCATGTGTCGAGGAGGATTTAGAGATTGCGCTTGGGGAGACGCAGAAGCATATGGCTTCAAAGGTGGCATTGCGGAAGGTGTAGGCGGTGGATTTCGACCGTACCCATAAGACTGCGCATCTGAAACGTTTGATTGGCTCCGAATATGAGACGGCGGCGGCGGAGGTGGTGGAGGCCGAGAGAGATTGGATTGAGGAGGGGGTGTTGATGACGGCTTCGCGGCCGCAGGTACCTCCGTAATTCTCTTGGGCGGGGGAGGGGGTGGAGGGTCATCATTCAAAAGTGCCATCAAGCTAGATGTCTTGCGCTCCGGAGGACGAGCCGGCGCAGGAGCAACGGCTGGCGGTGTGGGTTGTGCCGATGGAGCACTGAACGGCTCTGCCCCGCTACTTGCCCCAGAAGCTGGCCGGGATAGGGATGAGACAATACGATGACGAGCCGGCGGAGATGGATTTCCCTCAGATAATATGTTTCTGCCGTGTGACTGCTGGAGAATGGAGGCAAAGGCTGCTTGGGGAGCTGGTGCCACTGCACGGGGAGGTTCAGGGGGGCGAGACAACGGAACACTCTCTGGACGAGATGACATACGGGCAGGCTGGGCCTGGGGAACGAAGTGGTCATACTGGTGGTGAATGAGGTCCGGTTCTTGTTTCACACGCAACTGCTGTCGGGGTTGCTCCTTTGGAGCCTTGGGCTCCGGTTTGGGCCGTTCCACGTGAGGTTCTATCGAGGACATAGGCAAAGGGTGTCTCGCCATGGGAGGCTCTGATGCCGGCGGTGGCCCGGTCGGAGCAGGCTTCTGGCTCAATGGGGTACGAACAGGCTGCTGAGCAGGTAATTCTCGTTCTCTCTCGACGAAGGAGAATGGAGCCCTCATAGGTCGGGGAGACATTGTCTGCGTCACTGGTTGGGCAATAGGTTGCGATCCAGGCGGGGTAGCTCCGTGGCTCTGGATCAACGGAGACTGCGTGGTTGGCACAAATGGCGACTGAATAAGCGTAGGCTGTGGCTGTGCTGCTATTGGCACATTGAAACGAGGCGTGGTCGCCTGTGACGCTTGAGGGTGTTCAATTTTGGGTGCAGGAGCATCTTCCATGACCACGTCTGCTGCTGCGAGTGGTCGATTACTTGACGTTTCATATCGCTTTTTTGCACCAGAGCTTGGTGCTGGAGGCGCAGGTCTTTTCTCTCCTCTGGCTTTCCTAGCATCTGCCTCCTCAACAATACCTTGCCATTCGTTGACGTCCTTCTTGCGCGTGTAGTAGTTTTTGATCTGTAGAAATTAGTAAGCATGTTTAGGGGATAAGTTATATACTAGAAATACTCACCATGATTGGTGTCTTCGTACGCATGTGTGTTGCGATTGCTGCCCAATCACTTCCAAATGAGCGGAGCAGCTGAGGGAAATCATTGGCCTCCGGTACACTCCAATAACTAGATGCCTGTGTACCGGATCGGCGGTCAGATACTGTTGGTTGACCAAGATCAAGCATAGTAACCGATGCTTGCTGTGGTGGCTCTGGGCGCAACGGAGGCGGGCCCATCGTATCGACGGGCTGGGGGGCTGGAGGCGGAGCAGGCGGGGGAGGAACCCCCCTTTCAGGACTGAGGATCGGCTGCGCTGGCGGGAATGGTGCGGATATAGGAACAGGCGGAACGGCCGCCGTGCTTGGAGCCAACTCATATTGAGCCGAACCCCTGGCGGATTCGCTCTGTGCTTGCTGGCTTACCCACTCGGGACCATGAACTCGAGAGCTGGATCGCGACCGGTTACCCT
This sequence comes from Jackrogersella minutella, assembly GCA_022578535.1. Taxonomy (NCBI): domain Eukaryota; kingdom Fungi; phylum Ascomycota; class Sordariomycetes; order Xylariales; family Hypoxylaceae; genus Jackrogersella; species Jackrogersella minutella. The sequence continues at coordinate 234,398 of MU388196.1, forward strand.
TAGTACCGGCAGGCGGTGCTGCCGCTAGAGTCTGGTTGACACGAGGCTGTTTCGGTTCCTTATCCTTAGCAGCTCGGCGCCCTCTAGGCTTGCGCTCCGGCTTTTCCGCACTCCCATCTCCTTTCGCACCGCCGCCTCTGCGTCCGGGAGTGCCAGATGGCGTTCCACCTTCGCCATCAGTTGCTGGAGTAGCTTCCGAGTTGAAAGTAGGAGCAGCCGCACGCCTAGGTCGACGTCTCTCCCCGTTTTCACCCGTTTCTTGATTTTCCTCGTTGTCATTGTCTGGGTTTCCGAGCTCCGAGACCAATGCACTAGATCGCTGTTTGCCCCGACCCTTCTTACGCGGACGAGGGCGCTTCTTCAACTTCTCCTTCAGGTTGAGCTCATTTTTCTCCTTCTTGAGGTAGTAGAACTGGATGCTGGTTCCAAAGTCTCTATGAGGCAATGGATCAGAAACCCGACCCCATTGTTTAGGAAACTCGAGATACGCCTTTTCGAAGATTCCGGTTTCTTCCTCGGTGAAATTGTCCACGGGTGGGAGGAGCTCCCAAGCCGCAACAATTTTTTCGGGCTGAATAAGACCCGTCACATCCCGATAGTAATCATTTGCCCGGTCCTCTGTTGTCTGATATTGGCAAGGCAATACTGCTTCTTTCTCAGTCCTGTACCTCTCTCGTTCTGCTTGCATTTGGCGTTCTCTTTTCTCATCCTCCACACGTCGCGACTCTTCTAGGATCCTCTCTAGATCACGTTCTGATGCATATCGACTTCGCCTTGTACCTTCAGGCCTTGCCTCATGGAAACCAGGCCTTTGGCTATTAGGTTCCGATCCAGATACACAAGTAAACTTCTCCCGACTCTTAAGGGCGACAGGGTCATTAGACATGGTGAAGCGTAGGTAGTGGTTATAGTTCTGGTCATAGGATTTCTTCTTCTCCTTCTCGTCGGCCTTGCGAATTGTTGATTCCTCATGCAATCTCCCCATAATGAAGGCGTCAAGGCCTGGCTGCGGAGCGTCCATCGATGTCAGAAAAGGTCGGTCCTTATACCACGGCTTCTCATCAAAGTAAGGTAGGCGCTCAGTCGGAGGGGTTGGCATATGCTCTCGAACAATCTCAATGGTCTGGAGATCAACGTCCTCGATGTCAGTATCGTCTTCGTCTTCGGCTGGAGAGGGTGTGCTTGAGCCTCTTTTACTCATTCCGTGTGACTGTATCTGATTTTCTTCAGATGGTTGATCAATTGACTGCCTGTGAGAAGTTGACAACTGGGTTCGTAATGCGTTCTGTAATTCAGAATCAGGCTGGCTAACATCCAATGCGTCTTCCATAGTGATGTCTACATCATCGGCCTTTGACTTGTCCTCACTGCGAGGTGCCTCGTGAGGTGCGGCCATGTCTGTATCTTGTTCAATAGACGGTTGGGGGTGTTCTGCACCAGAATTTGTTGTTTTGAAGGAGGGTAAGTTTTCCTTGTTGATTGTTGGAGAAAGTGAAATGTTTTTGAGAGCTTGTTTATCATCCGGAGTTTCCTTTGCACAATCAGGCACTTTAATTTTCTCGTCGTTGGGCGCCTCCTCAGGTTGCGGCTCTGGCTGTGGCTCTGGCTCCGGTGCTGATTTGTCTGGCGGAGAAGTATCCTCAGGCACCTGACCAACCATGTCATCTAGACCCTCAGGCTCACTTATGATCTTACCGACAGCTTCGAGCGATACTATGGCATGCCGAACTATGGCATCCATTGGCACAACATCATCGATCCCTTCGAGTTGCTTTAATTTCATATCCACCTCTTTCATTTGTGATTCGATGACATCTCCAATTTCCTCATCATCTGATTCTGACGACTGATCCGATATTGGAAGCTTCACTTCTTTCTGAGGCAGGGAAACATGTTTCGGTAAGACTTTGAGGGTAGGTTGTCGATATGCTTTCGTCTTCGCCTCATTGGCCACCGGTAAGATGTCCGGTTCGACAACGGAACTCCCTGGGGCGGCGTTATTGAGAGGCAGGATCTCTCCATCTTCTTCCTTCACTGTATTATTCAGCGCATCCTGGAATTTAGGCTCTTGATCGAACGAGGATCTAGCGGAATGCGGTCGTTGATCTAACTTAGTAGACTCCTCGCTAAAATCGACAGGATGCGGATCCCTGGGCTGTTTGTCTACTGAACCTACTTGGAGATCGGCTTTTGCGTCACTACTGGATGGCCTTTGTTCGATGTCCATCGCCTGGTCTTGATGCGCACCATCCGGACGAGACCCAGCAGGTCGGGGTTGAGCAAGAGTCTGTGATCTGTTCAGCTTCGGCGACTCGGGGACGCGATTCTTTATATTGGGGTTAATCCATTGTTTGCTCGAGGGACCTGGCCGCGTTTGAGAACGCGGACCAGAAGGAATAGTAGACGGGGTAATTTCCATGTAGGACGATCTAGACGGCCCGATAGGTGGTAGTCTGGCATCTGAATTTGATGCAGAGCTCGGTGGTGCCGGGCGCTCTTCTTTCAGTGCTCTGGGCCCCGTTGGTGGCATCTTGCCTGTGACTGATCCAACGTCAGCCACCGACGTAGTTCTGTTAGGCACTGACCCAAAAGAAGGAGCAGCTGGGGCCACGGGAGGTGGCGATACGTCCTTGGCTGGTAGAGGAGGTGGCTCATGTGAGGCTCTCTCGAGTTTTGGTCGGACCTCGCGGTCCCGTACATCGCGGTCGTCTCGATGATCGCGTGGGCGCAAGTCGGAGTCGAGGTACCTACTGTCGCGGTCGCGGTCATCTCGTTCCCGATATCTTCCCTCTTGAGAACGGGATCTGAAAGTATTATATCTGTCACGATCCTCGTAAAACCCTCGGCCACGTCCTCTGCCATCCCAATCTCCACGGCCTCTTCCACGGCCTCGACTATAACCTCCACGATACGAAGAAGGTCCGAAAGGAGGGTCGGAGGAAGACGATCCGGCGGAAAGAGGACCATCTCTCGATCCGCGCCGAGCTCGCTCTGCATCGACTCCTAATGGGGCGTCTCGTAAATCTCTCGAATCTCGGAAATCCCTTCCAGGGGGTGATCGTCCACGAGGTGACGGTCGCCGTCCTCTGAAGCTATCTCGATCACGATCCCGCCAATCTCCACGGTCTCGTTCTCGACTACGTTCATCTCTGTAAGAGTTGTCTCTGCGATCCCTGAAGTCAATGTCTCGATCCCTTCCGCGGTCCCGGCTATCGTCTCGCCAGCCTCTGCCTCGTCCACGACCTCGGCCGCCGCGGAAGTCACCAGAATAACCACCCCCGCGAGATCCACTATGATTTTCGAGTAAAGCTTTTGGGCCTCTTGGAGGGTCTCTTGGCAAAGCATCACGAAAGGAATCTCGGTTGGCTTGAAATGCTGAGCTATTTGATCGAGATTCCGCGGAAGCACGCCGAGGTCCGCTGTCACTATACAACGACCTTCGATCTGGTGATCGGTCTCGGGACCTAGAACGGCGCGATTCGCCGTCATATCGCGATCCACTGTAGCGGGAAGCCCTGGAAGAAGCAAACGGATAAGCACAAGGGGACGGTAAAAGCGACGCATTCCATCCGAGATGGTTACGTCCAGCATGATCGTGTTCACGGTGAGACTCCATCTACTGGCACACTCTCGCGATACAAAGGTATGGAGTAAGTGATAGAATATCCGACGTGTTTTGACAGGGACAATTACCCAACAAGCACTCTGGTGTCTGTGAAGATACTTGTACAAAGTAATTGAGCAAAGGAATTTGGCTTACATGGTAGGCACAGAGGGCAAAGTAGGCCCGCCTATCAAAGTCGGCCTATGAGGTTCTCATGGAGCCAATAAATGACTATGAGCCGTGGAACTTGTGGTAACCCCGAATTTATTGATGTAGATCGAGTTCGGAGTAAGGTGCGGCGAGACGGTTATGAATCAGAAAGTATGGCGCCACACTGTTTAAGTGTATCCCCCTTAAGAATATTCGCGGGTTTTTTTTTCTGATGATATTGATACTCGGTGACTTCAATAAATGGAAGTGATTGAATCAAGTCGCGGTCTCAGTAAAATGAATGCGCTGGTAGTAAAAAGAATTGAAAGACGACTACGTGATAGGATAGACGAAAAGACGACAAGAAGTTTGAAGAGGCTGAAATTGGAGATCTTGAAAAACAGACTTTCGCGTGGCACTCAACGCTCAGACTGGATGACTAGATTTCCAAAAGAGGCTAGATCATAACTAAAACCTAACAAGGATCAAACCGCCGGAGCCCAGAAGCCGCTATTTTCTTAGGGCATTGAAGATGCTAGGGCTCCATCAGACCCCATCGGGTTTTCGAAGTAACCTCTGTACCTACTTTGTCCTTGATGTACCTACTACGTAGCGGTACGTACTTGCCATTTTTCATAGGCCCAATCACGCCGTTCTTCCCCCCACAGCCCCAGCATCCACACAATTGAGACTGCCAACTGTAGACATGCATGATCAAGTTTATCTGTGGGACGAAGATCCTCTGCGTGTAACTTCCATATACAGTTTTGAGTTTATTTCACAAAGGAGTTGATTTTGGTATAAATACATGCCTAGGTACCTGCTATTATCATTAATTAGGAGATAAACAATAGAAGGAACGGAATACTCCTAATAGCTCGCGCCTACTACAAATTTAACATTGAAATGGCGATCTCTGTCAAGGCAGTTGAAGATTGGCAGGCTAGGGGTACGGTAGCGTCGAAATTTGTACGTACCTACCTAGGTACCTGTAGGTATCCATTGATAAACTCGCGGACCATCGGGTCACACAATGTAAATCATCATGCGCTAAACTGTATTAAGCCATGACTGTCCTTTCATGTACCGCGCATCTACGCTTGGGGCTGAACAAGACCAAACTACTTTGGGTACCTAGGTAGGCATATCTCGGTAGCGTTTATCATGCAGAGACCAGCATCCTAACACGATCTGTAAATACAACGAAGACTTCATTTATGTAGTTGTAACTACATATTTTTGTCATGCAACACGTTAACAAAAGCCGTTTCCCATTAACTCCCATTGTCCCGATCCTAGCTAATGCGAAGACTGAAAACCATTGCTCAAACTCCTTTTGGGTATCTCAAATGCTTTGAAAATCACTTGTATTTCCATGAATACATACGCCATGACGTTGATGATGAAACGAAAATGTCTTTGCTTTGCTTGCCAGCGACCCATCTTCAAACTCGACTCCTCAACGATAGGGTGACGATAGGACGACGTAACGATGATTTCTCCTCCATACTCCATACGCCGTAAATATCCTCAGCCGGCTCGTTGCCATTTTGTCTCCTCCATCACATTCTCTTGGCTCTTCTTGTAGGGCGATGTCCTTGTTCATCAACTTGAGGCTCCCAATTCTTGCCTAGTTGAGACGCAAGGGTCTCTGGTCCCGATCGGCGTTTCTTCTTGTAGGGTCTGGGGCCACTCTGGGGTTCAGATGCCTCCGCCGGGTTGAGTAGAGGAATGCTGTCGGATTTACGACGCGTTCGCTTTGCTGCTGCTTTTCCGTTGCTCGAGGCTCCATTGCTCGCGGCGGTCTTACTATCTGTTGTAGTTGAAGATTGCGCGTTCTCTTCAATCTGCTTTGCCTGTTGAGGTTTCTTGGTCGAGCTCTTCTTGGTAGTTCGGCCTGGCGTTATAGATTCAGCAGCCTTAGGTCGATCCTCGTTGTCGCTACTATGACCAAGTAGTCGAAACGGCTGGTGGGACATTTTTTCAATGAATTGCTCGGCCTTAGCCAGCTGCGTCCAGGAATTTCTTGCTTCTTCTTCATCTCTTCTATTCTTCTCGTTGATGAAGGCATCGACATAGATATCCCATGTTTCCTTGGAGGCGCTGTCAGACGGAGGGCCTCCCACAGCGCGATCGATGTCGGCGATGTACTTCTTGACCGATGCGTCGGTATTCGTTCGCTGCTTCGCTGGCTCCATCTGGTTATCGCCCTGTTGGCTCATGGCTTGTGTCAAAGGTGCTCGGTTGGATTGTCTGAAGTGTTATTAGTTGAGTCGTGTTGACAGGACAGAAAATAATGATTCGAATTGATTTGTGATGAGGCGCGATATATATATGAGAAAGGAAGAGTAGAAAGTTGTAAAAGTTAGGTCTGGGATGCTAGAAAGAGGAGTCATTGATATAAACAGTTTGGTGCGAGGAAACTACACTGGGTGTTGTTTCCCTCTTAACACAAATGACAACTAGGTATTTATCGAAGTCGCCAACCTCAACTTTGAAGTTGGCAGCGCTTTCCACCCTAGGTAAGTCAATCGGGGATAAATCACTGATCGCTACTTACCTACTTCGGTCTGTCTCTTCTTTCATGCAGGCCAGGATCTTATAAACCTCCAGTTCCTCTGGAGACATACTTTCACTCGGCCGTGTGGATTGCGACGATACCTCCGATGTTCGGTGTGTTGAGGCTGGAGGTTCTCGAGATATCGCTTGCTCCGGTCGAAGTTTGAGTGGGGTTGGTGTTGGAGAGGAGTCCTTTTGGAGGACAGTGTTGAAAAAGGAACTCATTTTGAATGACAACGACTAGATTTTGTTTAGAAATGAACGGTAGTCGTTGGGTGTAAAACGAGTAACCCCCTAAGAATTTCACCAGGTGATGTGTGTGGGAAAAGGAGAGGAGAAAGACAGGAATAGAACGGCGTTTGGGTTAAAGGGGGAAGCTTCAGGATGGAAATATATAATCTTAGCGGAGAGATGGTGTCGTGATGAAATCTCATTGGCAATGGTCTGCGCGAAATTTTGTGTTCCTAGGGTAATGAGGCTTGTCGAGATTGTGAGTTGGATATCATGCTTTGAGAGTCACTTGAAAACTAAAGCACCACCAACCACAGTGATGTAGCGTTCAGCTACCCGACCATTCTGATGGAAGACTTTGGAATATGGGCTTACCCTGGCTAAATGTGTTTCTAGAGAATAGATGTGATCTGTAGCTTCCAGCGTTACTGGTTGTTACAGTGAGTTGTTATCATCATTAGGAACGAGGACTGGTGAACATGGACCACCAGGACAAGCTCGCTCCTATAAATACCTAGGTACATTTGTACCTAGAATGATTCACTGGAATCAAGGATAGCCTTTATATACAAGCCCTCCCACTTAAATCAATTTCCTTTACACAATTCTCAAGATTGGTACCTATTTATGTCTACGTTACTGCAGAATCTTGGAAGCCCCTGGATAGAAAATGTATGTGGTGCAGCTATTAGATAAATTTGGTGACTCTATGCTAATTGCAGACTATATCTATGTATCTTTGGCAAATGTGCTGGCTACAATGAAGGGAAAGCAGGCAGACGCCTCGAGGTAAACCTACACCGGAGCATTAGACTGATGAAGATATAAGCATATTGGGCGTGATGATTTCAGCTTCTTACCTTAACATGATCGGCTCCAACCTTAATCTTTCCCCAGGACACCGCTTCGTCTGGTCGCGCCCCCGCGTCGCTACCATCAAACTCTTGGGCCGTGTTGATATAAACTGCAGACTCAGCACCATTCCTCATTAAGCAGGCATTCGCAATATGGTGCTTGATAACTCCGCCCCCTAATATAATCATCCCTGCTCGCTTTGCCCGCACGGAAATGGTGTTGATGCGTCGAATGTCTTCCACTATATCGATCTTCAGCTGTAGTGGTGAAGCTTTGAATGTGTGGAAGTATAACATGTCGCCTAAGCTACCATCCGTCAAAGCCGGGCAGAACACCGGTATGTCATTCTTGTATGCCCAATAATATACCGATCTTTCGTCATTTATCTCTTTGCCCAGTCGGTGAATAACCTTTGAAGGTGTCCAGTTGATTTCCTCTTCGGTTCCTTTACTTGCTTCTTGTTCTTCTAGCATCTTGTCCAGGATAGGGACAACCCAGTCTTCAAAGGCGCAATAGTTCGCGTTGGGGACCATAAGATTTCCTATTCTATTGAGACCTTTAGCCCTGAGTTCAGCCCCCTTGGCGCTGAATGAAGACATGTAGGTATCACCAAGACACTTGATGAAGTCTTCCTCGATGCCACCAGCCGACGTGACAATACAGGAAACATGCTTGTGTTCTACAAGGTATCGAAAGATTCCTCGTAGGCCAGACGAGATCATGTTGGATGTGTATCCGAGGAATATGGTTGTCTTGTCACCTGTTTCTGGATCGCGCCACGCTCGCTTCAGGGGTTGTTAGTCAATGGTCTTAGAGTAGCCAGATACTTTCCCTTGCTAACCATATCATTGATGATTCTCACTGCCTCAGCCAGAGATGATGCTTGGAATCCCATGTGTTTCATGCCTTCGACCATATCATCGACAGTAATGGGCCGCCCCTTGAAGGCATTAAAGTCGATCTCCTCAACCTTCTGAGCTCCTTCGGGTAGCTCATCGGAAGGAACGAGAACGGCATTTGTTGCCTCCGAGGGCGGTAAATTCGGATTTGACTCTTGCGCAGCCATAGTGACAAATGTGTCCTTTCCGGGTTCTGAGTATAGGAGAAAGGGGAACGCTCCTTAGCTTCTATGCCCTTGGCGATAAATACCTACACACCACGATCTCATGTAAGCAATTAGAGCCGATCAGATTATAGGGACCTATAAGTGACCGAGTGCAAAAAAGAATGTTTAGCTATCACAACTAGATAGGGCAAATTTCTTAGTTGTATCAGCCTCTAAATGTAAATATAAAGTTTTCCTAATGAGATTCCCCTTCGAGTACTTTAAATAAATTGCTGGGTCGTATGTTCAACTTGTGAACTATCGCTTTGTATCTGAAAACCTTTTTAACAATAGCGTTGATGTCAAGACGAATTAAGACTGTGCATGGGGTGGCCCTATAGGTGGAGCAGCTAGATTCATCATCATCAATAGGTAGGTATTTTTTAGGCGCGGCACGACGGGGAGTTTATTAGGTGGCACCCTAGTACCGAAGTATATCCTTCTAAGCAAAATATGCTGCACGGAGGAAATACTAACCTTAGGTATGCATATTATTTTTTAAACGTTGTCCAGGTGAACAAACCGCATTTAAAAGTTAATAATTCATGTCCGAGCTCTTCATGTCCGACTTATTAATATTAAACTCAACTTCAAATCTCACCTCGCCTTTCATTATTGTCTCCCGATTACTACTGACTGTCCATTCTAACTACTACGTTGACATCCTAGACCGCCGAGGAAGATGTCCTCCATATATAACTTAGAGCCTCAGCCTACGGCCTCACTCATTCTCCATACAACCCAAGGCGAACTATCTGTCGAATTGTTCGCGAAACAAACCCCTCTCGCATCGCGAAACTTCCTCCAACTATGTCTCGATGGATACTACGATAACACGTCATTTCATCGCCTAGTCCCCGGTTTCATTATACAGGGAGGAGACCCAACTGGCACGGGAAATGGGGGCGAATCTATCTACGATGGTGGTGCTTACAGCGGCGATCTGGACCCATGGCCCATGGACCAGCGTCGCGGGAAGAATGCAGGACCGATGGGCATAAATTTCAAAGACGAGTTTCATTCACGGTTAAAGTTCAACCGAAGGGGACTGCTGGGTATGGCAAACGAAAGCAAACCAGATACCAATGCCAGTCAATTCTTCTTTACCTTAGACAAGGCAGATGAGTTGAACAACAAGAATACGGTATTTGGAAGGGTAGTGGGCGATACCATCTACAACTTAGCCCGCATGGGTGAGGCCGAGGTTGCAGAGGGAACTGAAGTGCCTCTCTACCCTATCAAGATTACGAGTGTCGAGATCTTAGTCAACCCTTTTGATGATATGAAAAAGCGAGAACGGATAGCGAAGCGTACTCGAGAGGCTTCTGCAGTAGGGAAGAAAAAGAAGATAAAGGCCAAGCCTGGGAAGAAGCTATTAAGCTTTGGAGATGAAGAAGGCGATGATGACCTGCCAGTACTCAAAAAGGCAAAATTCGACTCGCGAATTGTCATGGACGTGGACGAAGAGCCGACCCCCGAGGTCAAGTCGTCTAAGAGCAGTGCCAAGAAGATCGATAAAGCGATCAAGTCTACTATACCAGTTCGCGAACTACAGACCGACGCAGAACCGGAAGAAAAACCATCATCTGCACCAAAGAAGAGTGCACCTATTCCTGTCGATGACGAATCATCTCCAGAGCCAGAATCAAGGAGACAAACTGCTCTACAACAAGCAAACGAAGAGATAGCAGCCTTGAAGGCCTCTATGAAACGAACTATTCACTCCGAGCCGGTTAAGGAGGTCAAGAAAACTGCATTGGAACAGCTGATTCCAGAGACTTCTACACGTGGCCGGAAAAGACGGAGAGGCGGCGAGGGAATCGCAGCGAATGAGGATCTGATGCTGTTACAAGCTTTCCGTTCCAAACTCGGCCAAATAGGGCCTGAGAAAGAACAGCTCAATGTTCCTATGGGTGAGGACAATACCGAACAAAGCTCAGGGGACCAAGAAGACGAATCAGGACTCTGTGATTTGCACTTCATTGCCAACTGCCAAAGCTGCAACTCGTGGGACAAGGCTGAGAAAGAAGAGAGCGACGACGAGGGTTGGATGTCACATGCCTTGAGCTTCGCCGCAGATAAGCTTGGTAAAGACCTCTCTTACCGAAAAAAGGCCGAAGAGGAATTGGTCGTTATCGATCCGCGAGAAAAGGCACGGACGCTCAAGGAGGAGAAGAGAGCGCAGAGAGAGGCAAAGTCTGGTAACTCGGGCAGAGAATGGGACCAAGCACGAAATGCCAAGTTAGCAAGAGCTTCAGCTTTGGCTGGCAGAGGAGCTAAGTGATACTTTGACCACGGAGACTTCATGGTTTCCCGCGTTACTTGGAACTTGATATGAATGATACCCCTAGATAGAATTTGATATCTATCCTTCAACAGTGGAGCTACAAGACGTGTGCAAAATGTGAGAAGTAACATTCACTAAAGTGTTTAGATCCATTTCAACACAATCGTGCATACTGCTGAGGATCGGTATTCGAGCTTGAGCCGTAGAGCTATAGGGAGGTCCATAATATGTTTGGCTACTGATCATTGGTCAGATATAATCTCAGTAGTACCCCTCGCGGTCTAGCGTTGCATTGTCTGGAGATGATGGTCCGGCAGTGTGTAGGTATGTAGGTATCATGTATCTATCTATGTACGCAGTAATGGCATTTAAGACATTCCATGGTTCTTATTAATAACCCCACCAGATTTTCTAGGCGGTGTCGTGTCTCGCGCACTGCGCCGTAGGTTGTTTTTGTTCGTAGATCTCTTGTCTTGTACCAATGCATACAGCCCGTAGTACATCAAGATCGTAAGACGTTATTATGACTAAATTCCTATAGAAATCCCAGAAGTAAGACGACCAATAGGAGGAATGCTCCTTTGTATTTCTCCCGATACAATAAAAATATTACGATGACGAGATAATCATTCGATAAAAAAAACAGTCTTTGTAGGTTCCAAGGTTGCTTTGCTGTTAGAAATGTCATCTTATCGCTGTTGATTTCGATTGGTTCAATGTTTTCATTGTGGATATTTTAACAATGTATGGCCCGTGCGCTTGTATCTTTGAGGTGTACCAAACCAGTGGGCCGTGTTAATTCTGGTAAGCTCACTTTGCCGAACAAGGTGTGGATGGGTAGTACGCTAGAGAACATCCTTGCATTCTATATCGAAGAAAAACTAAACTCAAGAACATTGAAGGACAACGAGATGGTAGGTAGGTATGAAGAAGGTATAACTCGATGACAGATCCTAGATTTCTCCAAAGTTTAAATGTTTTCAATATTGTATCTAATTTTACTTCAACTTATATTTACAACAAAATTTTGATAACAGACTTTACGACATTGACAATTGACATCCATTAGAAATTTCTCCAAACTACCTAACTCGTCTTCCGCTGGATCGGATACCTGCTTACTGCGTAGGTATATATTTTGCTTATTATTAGGTACCTAGTATATCATACCTAGTATTCCCAAATTCTCGGTTCGGTTCGGTCCCAGTGCGCAGTGCGCACAGTGGGAAAGACTAAAGCCAAGACACGGAAGAAACGATTTCTTCAGTCTTAGGGCGTCACGGTTTGTGAGCCGGAAGACCGGTCTATTTCAACAATCCCATCAAAGCTCGTCATTCCCATTTCCATTTTCGTCTCGAACCACGCTGTCGCTCTCACATGCAGCACATGTAACATTGCCGAGTTACGCTAGTGCATATTTGAAGCTACGTTTCCATAACGTCTGCTGAGGCAAATTTATTGCTGTATTACGGTTCTATGCCTACTTAAGCTTAGGCAAACCTGCGACATCGATTCACTTTTTTTGCGACTTCGAGAACAACGGGCTTTGCTTTCGCCCTTGTTCCTTAACCTTGGCTACCTTGCTGTTATCAACCTGTTCGCTTCACCGCTGTCGCAAACACTAGAGACAATTCGTCCCGGAGTCTTGGAAGCTTCTTTTCGGCTTCTACAATCTGGTTCAGTTCCTTCTCTCGTCCTTCCAGCCCTTTGAGGCTTGGACGATATATAGGTAAAAGGTATGAATGCGGAGGGAAGCCTGGAATCCACCATCTTACTCCATCGGGATTAAGAAAAAAAAATTACACTAGAATCTAAAGAAACCAAATTTTACCTGTTACCAACATTTGCGCGCAACATATTTCTTACATTATTGGTTGCCTTGATTCTAACCTGCAGCACCGCAGCATCACCGCAGCATCGCAATCTATTCTCACCGAAACGAATCAATCCCAGTCTTGCGCGACGACTCTTATGAAAGTAAACCTTGCGCCGCTAGTAGCCTAGCCAGGTCGCCTACTTTCCATCCACAGCCTTGCGGCTTCGTACACGGTCTAGCCGCCTCTTATCCAATCTCTCGTTCCTTTCCAACTCCCCGCTCCATCCTTCCGTCATCTCCGATAACGAACTTGGGCCGACGTCTGCAATATTTACCTCTATCGTGTTCTATTCATATTGAGTATAGGCGGTGTTTATTGCTGCGGGATTGTCACTCCTCCGCGGGATATCCGGTCTTCCTAACCGTGTTTTCGGTGAAGCAGGCCGGCTGCTAAACCAGACCGTGCCCTCAACACTATTATCCTTGGTCGTGGCTCATGTACAGCTACTATCACCCCATGTCATCTTCTCCGAATCCTCGAAAACGACCGGCACCAGGTAGTGGGCCTTTACAACATCAAATGGCGCAGCCTTACAACACTCAAGACCAATTGCTCAGGTGGAATGGGAACAATTCAGGTGCTTTCGTTGACAACTCTTCGAATGGTGTAAATAACTACGGCGTGGTACCGTCGCCGACACAACCCCAGTACGGACCAGGCACACCTTCAAACGCCCTTGCGAGGCGAGGCGTTAACAATGCTCTCGTTGCCACTAATCGTGCATTTACCCCGCAACAGAGCGAGCCGTGGCCTGGCTTCGACGAGAATTTAATCGGAGGCCAGCCAAATGGAGGGGTGGACGAGCATGACAATATTGAGTTACTAGAGGAGAAGGCCCAAAGGGCAAAGAGGGAAGCTCAGGCAAAGCGAAAACAGATCCCACCTTTCGTGCAAAAGTTGAATAGGCAAGCTTGATCAACTCATTTAGCTTGATACTCCAGTTGCTAACAATATCTATAGCTTCTTAGAGGAATCGAAGAATACGGATTTGATCAGATGGTCAGAGAAGGGAGACTCTTTCATCGTTCTTGATGAGGATGAGTTTGCGAAAACGTTGATTCCCGAGTTATTCAAGCACAACAACTACGCTTCCTTTGTCCGTCAGCTCAACATGTATGGATTTCACAAGAAAGTTGGCCTCTCAGACAACTCCATGAAGGCTAGTGAACGCAAGAACAAGAGCCCAAGTGAATATTACAACCCTTACTTCAAGCGAGGCCATCCCAACTTACTATGGCTAATTAACAAGCCGAAAAGTGGGAATAGCAAAAAGGGTGGTAGTAAGAAGCGGGGCGACGAAGGTGATGTTGAGAGTGACGACGATGTCGTGACGATCGATGAAGCTATCGGCCACCCCTTCACTCAGCCCGCCACGCAAAACCGAGCACTGCCAGCTCCCGAGCCAGGACCTCTCCAAAAGAAGGAGTTGGCCGTTGTCCGGGATCAGATGGCGGCTCTGCAATCACGGCAGAAACAGATCAGCGACGCGATTCAGCGACTTAGACAGGAACATAACCAACTATACCAACAAGCCATCATGTTCCAGAACATGCATGATCGCCATGAGAATTCCATCAATGCCATCTTGAATTTCCTCGCAAATGTATTTCGGAAGTCACTCGAAGAACAGGGTGGCGTGCAGAATGTGAACGATCTGTTGGCTAGTATCATCCCGAATGTTCAGATGCCACCACAACAAGGCCAAGGCAGCGTGGTCGACCTTGGGGATTGGATACAACAGCAGGTACCTAGAAACGGGACACCCGTGGGCACACCCAAGAGACAGCACCGCCTTTTACCTCCTATCCCCCAGCCTCAGAGCCAAGCAGCAATATCCCCTCCAGCAACAGCTCAGTCTCCGTCCTATACAAACTATTCCAATCATCAGCAGCCCCAAATAGCGCAAGTCACAGAAGTTTTCGACACCCCAACAGAGTCGGTCGCTACGCCGTCCTATCTCAAGCAAGAGTTGGAATCTAATCCCCAGGAAGGCATGATGAAGATTATCCAGGATGCCAATACGAATGCTGGCGGTGCTTCCGTTGATCTCTCTAACATGGCCGCCAACACATCGGCATCCCTGACCAATGATCAGCGAAATCGCATGTTAAGCATCATGTCTGGCCAGAATAGCGCCGCTCCCACACCCGCCCCCTCCGTTCCTTCGCCGTCCGTGACAGCGGATACACATCCCTCCGTCATTGGTATTCCGTCTACCGGAACCGTGCCGGCAGCCCCAACCCGCACCTCATTATCCCCTGTCATGCCATCAACCCTCCCGCCGTCGATCCAACGAATATCGCAAACAGAAGAGGAACTCGAACAGCTGCAACGCCTACAGCACGAACAAACCCAGAAACTCGAGGATCTCAACCACCTGCTCGGCCCGCTCAGTCCGTCGGGCCGCATACCAGGTCTAGACGAGTCAAACACGTATTTCGACGACAATATCGATTTGAACCAGTACATCGACTCCAACGCGTTCAACACCGACGGCACGGGCGCCGACTTCGACTTCGACACGTCGCACTTCGCTAACAGCGCTAACTTCGACTGGGCCGACGGCACCGACTTCGGGGCTACTAACGACGTGCTGGGTACTGGTCGCATCGTCGAGACGAATACCCCGAGTCACAAGTCACCTAGCCCGAGCGGCACGGAGGAGATCCTGAGGAACGATTTGAACGATAGTCCTGGTCGAGCTGCTAAGAGGCAGCGCAAGGCTTGATTTGATGTATAGGGTTTTTCGAGGCTCTCACGAAACATCACGTCTACGGGAGGTCTGGTCGCTCTTACCACGGTTGAGATTTCAAGTTCACGGACGGCGTTCCGGGGTGTACCACACCCCTTCACTGAGAGGAAACGGGCACGCCTTAAACGGCAGTAGCCTCGCGGGAGGGCGTCGGGAGTTGGGGGGTCACATTTTCTGATCGATATCCCGACGTACATACCTCCTTTTTTTTTTTTTTTTTTTTTCAAAAAAAACTCCCCCTTCCACAGCTTCCCCCATGTCTTCTTTTTTCTCTCAGCGGTACTGTGGAAGGGGGCAGAAGAATGAACGGGATAAGGGGGGAGGAAACGTTACGAAGTACGAAATCACTCTTAGATTTAACATTAGACTTTGCTGGCCTGCGACGATGATTCCTCGCTCTTCTCTTGTCATGTCTCCTACTGTAGGGTGGGGGCACGTATAGCGGTTGGTTGCAATGACATTGAAATTCAATTGAAGCTACTTGGACTGGATGGATGCCATGTGTTCGGTCTGCTTACGTTGGATTGGGTCGATGGGTTACTCTGTGATTGTGCTTGTGGTACTTGCTACGTGACTCGAATACACACCCAACACCGAGTGACCCGGGACATTTAAGCTTGACTACTATGAAGTCAATGATGGTAAAGTATTATTTTCTGTCATGTTGAAACTCCGTACGCTATGCCGGTATCACCAATCCTTATATGCCTCCAATGTATCATCCCGCTCCGATATCCAAAAACCCCTTGCTCTAATCCATGCTCTAATCCATCGAGCATTCGAAGCCATGTTCATTAGATATGCAAAACTTACAGGCCGTCGAGGATAAGCGACAGAACCTGGGTGGTTATCATGTAAGTGCAATCGCTACGACTCGAGAATTTCACGAGCTCGGAGTGGTTACGAGGGATCCAATACCGATTCTCGCGGTCTACGGCTTCGGGATCATCCACGCGTTGCTGGAGAGGGGCTTGGACATCCTGTTATGTACCTACGTTAGAGCATGTTTATCAATAAGGGTGTGTGTGTAGAGGGTGGGGGTCGCACTATGTACGAGGTCAGAAGACGGGTTAGCCTCGTAGAAGTAGTGTACGCTGAGTCTCTCCTTGCAGAGAGAGAATCGACTTGCGAGGTCATTGAGGTAACGCGAAGGTCTACTGTCCTCGATGCAGATGCTCTTGATCATATCAAAGTTTGGCTGTCCCTCCACGACATCGAGAAGTGATTCGTTCTTCAGTCCATTTATCGGGATGCCGTATCCAAGAAAGCCGATCGAACAAGTCAGCAACTTCGTAGGAAGCCCAAAGGACCTGTGCTGGCGTGACCGGCTCAGGTCCTTCAAGATGTTAGTGCATTGGGATATTGGTATGTTCGGAATTTGAATTTAGACAAACCTCCTGAACGACGAGACCTCCCATGCTCTGGCCTATCCATATCACTGATCTGTTTTCTGTCTATGCTCGGGATTAATTACGACCTATCAAGTTCTATATAGATATCCCGAATGCTCTGGTCGGACCTTGAGCCAGGGACTTTAGAATCGTACCCGTAAAGCAAGACACGGCACAACTGGAAATTATCCGGTATGTAGTCTCGGAGCCACACCTCGTCGCCTTGTGGTGCGCGAAAGGTTCCAAAGGGGTTCGTTCCTCAGCCCTCGATTGCAATGATGCTTTGATACCCAGTACTGCCAGTTGGAATATATTGAGCTAGGTAGTTCAGGGCTTACTCGGTCATAGCTTGTTCTTCAGCATCGTACAAAGGAGTTATTCCTAAGAAGCTTATATCATATTGTGAATTGAAACGGCCGCATAATCTGACCTCTTCTGTCACGATCAAGCTTTTTAATTAATCGTTAATTAAAACTGGGAACGTAACGGTTGCATATTTTCGCCAGTGGCTATCTCTCGACGCTCGGGCTAGACTATGAATTTTGCAGGCTGAGCCAAAAAGACTTTTAAGCTCGATTGTTAATTTATGCTTCATTATGTTGATCCGAAACATTAGTATCAGACGAGGTTAGGAATCGTACGCGACGTATGGAAGTGTCATTTGAAACCCGTTGCTTCTGCTTCAGTGAAGAAACAATCGAATCCAGCGAGTGTCTCCCTTGCTCTACATGTATTAGTTGACACCTATTAGGCCTCTATTCCAAGTGGAAGGGTTCAAAGGTCTAAGATTCATGGTCACTAAGGTTGGTGCCTGAGGCAGCTATTTAAGTGAGGGACCGTGTGAGCCACAAGTGGCTCGTGGCCCGAGCGGCTGAGCCGCAGCGCGGCTCCCTAGCTCTCCTCACAAGTGTAGGTCCTAACAACACCCGTTAGTGAGATCCATTTGCTGCACCAGTGTGTCCAGCTTATCGACTGAAAGGTCACTGAAGCCCTGTTCTAATTCATCCTCTAGCCGGCGGACGATTTTTTGGTAGATCACGCCTCGCAAAGCATGCTCATCTAATTCCTTGCCGTTGTTATTGAAGCTGATATATGGGTCTAGACATGAGTTGATAGCTATTCGGGGTTGATCGGTAATGTCCAGCCGGCAGTGTTTAAAAACTTCTCTTACGAGGATATAATGAGCCGTGGGATCCATTCCGTCGACTACTGAGATCCCGTAACTCTCTGCTAAAGACTCTAGGGATCTAGCTTTGTAGAGTTCCATCAGTACAATAGCAAGACCTACGAGACATGGGTATGGAGGCCGAAGCAGGTCATCTGGATCAATTATCGTCAAGATGAGTCTTGACGTAAAGTCGTAGTGGCGTGCTACTAGGCGACCTGAAAAACATGACGCTGGATGAACCCCATGGAGATTGAAGCCACTTTAACCATGAGAGTCAGTAATTACTTCTTTTTAGTCTTCAGGTGGTTAGTTTAGGGGTATGAAGCACATCTAAGAGTCTAAAATTTCTAGTCAAACCAACTGGGAAAAACCCACCGTTTCTGGGGCATAAAAAAAGTGAGAAAATATTTGATGTCACATACTGGTGTTCTATGAAGGTAAAGAACGGCGTAACTCAAAAGCACGCATAAAATTCGGTTCGTCTTTTCGTTTAACACATTTGACCTCTCAGTTATGATCTGGGCCAGAGAGATAGGCGGCTTAGACTTGCCGATCTTGAAAGTACTCTCTTCGGATCGAAGTTTCCAGAGATTAATCCTTTTCCAGGCGAAACCTGAGATGGTAGTCGGGTGCAGTCCTTTTGATCCTGATAATGTCTTTGCAGAACTCTTCCACAATGCGTTCGCAGTAGCGAGACTCGTTATTTGCGGCGGTTGATTTTGAACTATCGAATAGGATGGTAGGTACATTTGATGGCAATGATGTGGCTGCCTGAACTCGAGCCTCTTGCAATGTCTGGTCAAAGCTAAGGTAGAGGTTGAAGTCGTAATCGACCAGTTTTGTCCGATGCGTTTCAAGACAAAGCTGCACGACATAGTCACGGGGCGGGATTACATGTACAGCGCTTCCTAAAGTCTAACACTTTATAAAGTGAGTCTGCCGCAGGGCATGTTTCGTCTGGAGGCCTTTGCCTCGATTTCAGGGGGGTTAGTTGTTCAACCTCCTGCGAGATAGTGGGTTCTGATTGAGCTCTGCTCTCGGCCTAGTCGTGGTGTTCGGAACTTATAAAATGATGCAGTGAGACTAAATTAGGATATGATGTTGTTTCGCCCTCATAGGGCTGCAAATTCTCAGGGACAATCAATGACTCCATTCGACTCAGTTTTTCGTCTAGAAAATCTGAAATCGGATCAGCGCAAGTGATCTCGACGTTGTTGATGCAACTGAAAGCACTGGGCGAAAATGCTGTAGTAGAAACTCTTTGTGTCTAGTACGGACTCATGTTGTCCTAGAATGTCCACGATTTGCCGAAAGTCTTCCAAGGCTATGAGTAAATGTGACTGGATTTTACTCATTTCAAAGCTAATTTTGAGACTTCTATAGCGAGGTATTTAGAAAACCCATTATTGTATTGAAGACGTGTTAAGCTGAAGCTTGTAATGAGTTGGGCACTGTGTAATACATCGAAATCATTCTTGTACCTTCTTCTGGTTTGATACCTAAGGTATCACGGTTGCCACTCGGCCAGCTGCATACAGGTAGAGATACCTTGAGGCCGCCAAGTGGACTGATATTGGCTCCCACAGTCATAGAGACCTTCTCATCTCTAAAAGCCTTATACCTTTTCGTGCTGGCTTCCATTATCTTTCTGATTTTTATCTTGCTATATATCCTATTCTGATGGCGACGAATGACTTTCTTTGGTATCTTAAAATATCACTGATTTTCCAGGTCAAGTAATATTTAACTGTGAAAGCCGTCTACTATGTCCCTCAATGAGCGGCTCGCTCCTATCTCAATACTCGCTGAACAATGTCTCATCTCATTCGGACAATGCCTTCGAGGCACTTCAGGCATGAACAGTCGGCGATACTCGACTATCGAGGATCAGATGGCACGGTTCTCTATTTAGACTTCCAATATGGCAGTGTTTGCTAATGGGAAAATATGCATGGATCGCCGAGTCCGAGAAGCCCCTAAAATCCAGCGGCTGGTCTTAGGCATACTGGAGGTACTCCAGGGGCGCATAGAGGAATGTGAGTCTTAGTATATGTATATGACCCCATTGGTTGACTGAAGCGTTCGTATTCATGACTCTTCCCCTTTCTCAGGTATCCGCCTCGTGGAACATCTTATCAACCCAAGTTGTCCCATTGAAATGCGGGTTTCAGTTTTGGCTAAAGGCGACCTTGAGCGAGCTGCTGATGAAATTTCTTCCGAGATTGGCTTGCTCCACGAGCTGTCGAATACAATCCGCAAAGCAAGCAAAGAGTCACAAAATCTGAAAGTAGCCACCTCCCTCCGAATGACAGATGATGAGGGAAATGATATAGAGGATATTCTGAGAGGGTATCATATTCATTATCTCCAAGATCGCTTCCCAAAGAGTGCAGACTCCATCCGCAATCGCCTTACCGTCACCATGATCCTGCGACATAAGAGAATACTGTATAGGCGATCTCGTTATTCCGGAAATCTGATCAAATCAAGTACACCAGTTCTGAAGCCGAATATTGAGACCCTGAATATTGCTCCACAACAAGAGGCTCAAGAGCAAGGTCTGTCTAGCCAATCCATCCAACCTGAAAGTGTTGCGCCGAGTAGAATATGCTCGACAGTCCAGAGTGCTACCACTTTGGCACCGCAAGCTTTCCAACGGGCTTCTGCACCCTCAATTGTCTCCCATGTGGAATCCGTGGATTTGAGGTCGCATGAAAACCTAGTTTTACCACCATGTCCAGGGAACCCGAATCAACACATGATCGAAGTGACATGCCCTTATTGCTTCAATATTCTTTCTAGCCACGAGGCTAATAACGAGGCAGGGTGGATGTTCGTGCCCAGATAAGCATTGGTCGCGGTCCATGAAAACTAACAATGGTAAGGAAACATGTACTCAATTACCTGGATGCTCTGGTATGTCTCTTCGATCCTTGTGATGAACCGGAAGTTCTATATGCACACAGCAAAGATTGGCTACACCCCATGTGCAAGCATGCCCAGAGATGGCGTTGCTCGGCAAAGGTCCATGGCGTCGAAAATTTCAGCAGCCGTGAGGAATATGAGATTCGCATGAGAGATGATCATGGAAAGCACTATAATAGAATCTATGGCCCGAGCAGCCCGAGTTAGGGGTCCATCAGCTAGACGCTCACGCGCAGGTTACAATTGATGCAAAGAGGTAAAACAATCAAGTAGATGATGGCTTTGAAACATATTATGAAAAAAAAAAAATTAAAAAAATCGAGGTATCACGGATGTCGTGCCATACCCTCCACTTTGTAGAGGGTGTCAACAAGGCACATCCAATAAAGGATGAAAAAGGAGTTCGGTGTAGACGCTAAATAAATCAGAAATCAGATGGAATAAAAGACACAAATAGGCGCAAAGTCTCTTTGCCTTATAACAATGGCGTAGCGCCATCGAATCCTATGGCAATATATGTTGAAGCCTGAAGAGCACAGCCGCACTGATAAATGCAGAGGGGGCTTCTCTTATCCAGTCGATCAATCGACGGCAGGGTCTCGATGATCTGCGCTACGTTTCGCCCGTGCTGGCCGTGGCGCTTATTGGATCTGGGGCGACGTCATCCTCTAAGACAGGGGATGAATATGCATCTGGCCGAGGGGCGCAATTTATGTAGAGTATCATATTGTGTCAGTGTGTAGTACATGTCCAGTGGCTGGCCGTTTGAATTCCTAATTCCCTGGGGGAATTATGTATTAGGTACTGAGGGAGCCTGGTGGCTCTTTCATGCCATTTGTATCTTTATCATTTGCTTTGTTTTCTTGTTTGCCGATGAATTATATTTCCCATCCACGATAACAGCCTTCACCGGTATTCGCTTTCCTCCAAGTTTTGCTAGGAAATAGTAGTATCGATTATCACAATGTCGGCGAATTGTACAATCGCGCCAGACGCCGTGCCCAGCGATGCTGGAGTTGCGGGTATTGGTGTAAGTCATTCCTACATTATTACAGCGTTAGGCTTTAGCAAAAAACAGAAAGTCACTAACACGATAGCTTCTTTTGCTTAACAGGTCCTCCTATCCTTCATGATAACAGCCGCCATATCCCTCGTCATCAGTGCCTCCCTGATCTTACAAGAAGCCCGCAACAAATCCTCCTCGACCCCCCTCAAACCCTCCGTTCTCCGCCGCAAGCTCCTGAGTTCCTTCTCCGACCAACAGATCCTAACCGGCATCGGGCTCCAGAGCGTGGGGCTGGCCAAGGTCACGACCTTGGTGCCGTACCACTTCTTCCTCATATGGATGCTCTCACTGCTCTCCATGACCGTGCACAACGCCACGCTGCTGGCCCTCGCGCGCGACTTCCGCCGCGACTGGGTCCTGCGGTGGATGCGGCAGCTCTTCATGCTCGCGAACCTGGTCCTGTCGTGCGTCTACGGCGTATACATCCTGCACGCCGTGCAGCAGGGGCTCACCACCTTCCCCGTCGCCTGCGTGTGGGAGTCCCAGACCCCGAAGTCCCCCCCGCAGCGCAACTTCGCGTTCTCGACCACGGGCACGATCGTGGTCATCGTGGGGAACGTCGTCTTCTTTGCCCTGGGCACATGTTACTTGCACAGCCGCGCCCAGCGCTTTTACCTCTTCACCCAGGTGGTGGGCTGGCTCCTCATGACGGTTTTTGCGGTCGTGGCCACGGTCAGGGTGGCGTTCCTCGCCGATGCGTTTGGGAACAGGACGTCGATTAAGCTGAGTGACGACGACGAGAGGCAGTGGAGCTTTGGGCAGTTGCTGTCCGTTGGGATGTTACTGCTGCCGCTGGTGACCATGGTCGAGATCTTGAGGGACGAGATCAAGTGCGCGCCGCCCGTTGCGCAGGAGCACGATGATGATAAGGCGGTGCTGCTGGGTGAAGGTTAAGAGCAGGAACTGCGAGCAAGGTCGAATCCCGGCGTGACGAGGGCGACCGACTTCCAACCGAATCCATTTTTCGGTTCACAGACGAATTTGTTTAAGAAGTAAAGGAAACACAAGCGAGGTAGCAAACAGGTGGATGGGTTGGTATGGGAAAAGGATGCGGATGATACATGATTTAATGCTTGGGAGAGTAAGCTCGAGATACTCCTTTTTACGAATGAATATGAATGAATTTCTTAAAAATGATTCTCTATGATAAGTTGAACAATATGGGTGTCATTACGTTGCTATTTCGTCAAGGATCTTCATGGTTACCTGCATGCATAGTAATAACCTACATAAGTTCTGGATGGCTGTGGGCCAAGCAAGCTAACAACCGCCTTACGAGGTAGGTAGTCGTAGGACCTAGGTAGGATTGAGAAGGATTAATAATCCAGCTTATTAAAGCCAGTCAGGACCATTTCCCCAATGCGGTTTTCTGGTTTGACATTTGTGCATTTATAAAAGAGAACAAAAGGTCATGACTCGTATGAATTAGAGAAATAGTAGGAGTGTGTGCTCATACCGATCTATACAATTAAGAATGACGAACTTTGAAGAACAAGCGGCTAAAGCTGTTGAGAGTGGTGATGCGGCAGGTATCGTAGTGATAGCCAAGGATAAAGAAGGTGTGTACTCTCATAGGTATTGTCTAGTATGGCTTCAAACTAACCCCAACGGAAAGGAAATGTCAACTATTCGAATACGTTCTCGCGCAAGGATGGCACGGCGTACAAAGAAGATTCCGTGCTTGGGCTGGCATCGATGACCAAATTAGTTACTTCGGTTGCTGCTCTGCAACTCGTTGAGAGAGGACTCATCACGCTAGATGAGGATGTATCGCCTCTCCTTCCCTCACTCGCTCGGCTAGAAATCCTGACTGGGTTTGCGGAGGACGGGACGCCCATAACGCGAAAGCGTCGGAACCCCATCACGCTACGTCAGCTACTCACGCACAGCGCTGGTTGTGGCTACGCAATGATGAACCGATCATTAGCCAGATACAAGACCTGGAAGAATGCACCTCCATTTCCCGGGACGATCGATGAGGAATTTGACGTGCCCCTCGCACATGAACCAGGGGAAGGTTTCCTCTATAGCAGTGGTATCGATCGAACAGGGCAGCTCATCACAAAAATCACTGGCCAGGACCTCGAGGAGTACATGAAACGGAACATCTGGGAGTCGCTTGGGATGAGCAGCACAACGTTCTTCCCGTCGAAGCACCCCGACATCCAGGCACGACTAGTTCCTATGGGATATCGCTCGGGCCCTACAGGCTCCGTTGTCGAAACAGGTGAAGAGCCGTGGTTTGCTAAGAATGTTAAGGAGCCCTACGGCGGTCAGGGTCTTTATACCACTATGAAAGACTATATGAAGTTGCTGCACTCGCTGTTGGTCGACGACGAGAAAGTGTTAAAAAAGGAGACTACTGCCTTGCTTTTCCAGCCGCAGCTGTCGTCTGCGAGCAAGGAGGCTCTGCTCAAAGCGATGAAGGGTCCCGAATGGTGCATAGGAGATTTCCCACCGACTAACGAGTACGACTGGGGGTTGGGCGGCATCTTGATCGATGGCGATAAGCATGAGTATCGCCGAAATGGAACATTGATTTGGAGCGGTGCTGCCAATCTGTTCTGGGTACGCTATGTCATCTCCCATCACGTTATTTGCTTACCTAGAGTTGAAGATGAGTATTAACATGACATTAGTTCATCGATCGTACCGCCGGTGTTTGCGGTGCGTTCGGCACTCAGGTCTTGCCACCATGCGACGCCAAGACCAAGCTCTTGATCAAGGCTTTCGAGGAGGAGGTATACCGAAAAGCGGGAAAGCTATGATTAAGCAAGATATAAAGCATACTTTTGGAAAGAGAAAAAAGTTGTTGTAGGATGATAAATGACAAGATCCGACATCGTGAGTAAGATGAATTCCATTGTAAAGGAAATTCATCAATCGCAGTCAAATATGCGATAAAACACTATCTCATGTACATTACAAGGATGCATTCATTAAAAAGATATATATATTTCTCTCGCTCCGATGTCGTCGCACTTCACTGACGTCTTCTCTTCTTAATATGTTGCTGTTATCGTGGCCCGCTATGGCGTGCTATAAGCGTATAATTCTAAGACGACAACAACGAAGAATCAAGCCACTGAGTCCTTTTTTAATGTCCAACATGGCGTCAACATGTTTCTTCATATAGTCGGATCGCCCCGATCGCCGAGTCGAGTCCTAATAATCTTCGATCATCGTGATGATGCCAAGATCGACGACATGGGTGTAAATATTTGTTTTCATGAGCAACGGAATACATATACGGAAAAAGTAACAACGGCCAATCATACATGATTATCAGCGAGAAGCGCTATTCAAGAATAGTAGGTACATGATAAATGGTATGCGATGGTGCAACCCTACAACCAAGATTGCGTGCTAGCTATTGCGTGATTCGAGCCCCGCGATAGGTCCAAACAGAGGGGAAGATAGGAAGAAAGGAAAAAGGGTTACTACACCGCAGGTAACTTAACCTAATCATGAGCCTCCCTGACAGCCCAGGCCGGGGGAAAGAGACCAACATGGTGCCATTATTCGCCTATCTTGCAGATGATAAAAGACTGGCGTAGTATTCGAGGGTGAGTATTTAAGCCGATTGCTCGGATCTATACCTTATCTCTCTATAAGTCCCTCTCATACATTACTCTCCCCAACTCGGACATCTCCCCTTTACTCTATCTCTTAGGCATTACCCAGTTAATATACCTAGACTAGAAGGGACTAGAGGAAAACTTAACCATGGCTCCCGCTATTGATGTTGATACCCCAGTTGAGGCCATTCAAGGCTTGAAAGCCAAGGCTAAACAAGTTGATCGTTCTATCTTCCCAGATGGACTCAAGACAACAGGTTAGCTTCACACCTAGGTAGACAGTCTATATGTGTTGAGGCACTCATCGCTCGCTAGGTCAACATCCTCCTCTATATGACCAGGTCTACCCATACAGCGCATTCCCCAAGCGCATTGAGGGTCCTACGGAATGGAAGGCAGAAGACTACTCCAACAACCCAGAGAGATGGGTCCATCAGTTCTCTGAGGATGAGTTAGCTGAGATTTCCAAGACGGCTGACGACTTCATCGAACTTGGTCTACCCTTAACCGGTATCAGCAAGGACAACTTCCAACTTCCCGGTCTGGAGTCGGCGCTGAACACCATGCGCCGGGAGCTACTAAACGGAAAGGGGTTCATCCTGTACAAAGGGTTCCCCGTCCATCAATGGGGAAACCACAAGTCGGCCGTCGCCTACATGGGCCTAGGAGCTTATCTCGGCTACCCCGTATCGCAGAACGGACACGGCCACATCCTAGGACACGTCAAGGACCTCGGCGAGGACAGCACGCAAATAGACAAGGTCCGTATATACAGGACGAACGCGCGACAGTTCTTCCACGCGGATGACTGCGACATCGTCGGTCTCCTGTGCATCGCGAAATCCGAGTTCGGAGGCGAGTCGGATGTGGCCTCGATCCACAACGTCTGGAACATCCTGCAGGACGAGCGACCAGATGTCGCCGAGCTGCTCACTAAGCCGATCTGGTACTTCGACCGCAAAGGCGAGGACTCCCAGGGCGAGGACCCATACATCCGAGCGGCCGTCTTTTACCTAGAGACGCCGGACCCGGCCAACCCGGAGCGGGAACAGCGGGTGTACTGCAAGTGGGATCCGTACTTCGTCCGCAGTCTGACGCGCTTCTCCGACAAGGGCATTATCCCGCCGTTGTCGCCGGAGCAAGAAGAGGCAGTCAAGCTTCTCGAAGCCACCTGCGAGAGGGTAAAGCTGCACATGATCTTGGATATCGGCGACATCCAATTCGTCGCCAACACGCATACACTCCACGCCCGGACGGCGTACCGCGACTTCGGCCCAGACAGCGGAAAGCCCAGGCGCCACCTCATGAGACTCTGGCTGTCCGTGCCGCAGGACGAGGGGGGATGGAGGTTGCCCTTCTGGGACTCGGACGAGAAGAAACGCGGAGGAATCCAAGTCGACGACACGCCCCCGGTGGCGAGGCTCGATGCCGATTAGAAAGCCAAGCGCTGGCGATACTATATCCCGACCACATGTAGCGATATATCTAGTGAATAATCAAACGAGATTCTTTGTTCCATTCGATCCGGATCGCGTGCCTAGAATAACACCCTAAACATGAGCCAAGATGCTTTACTCCTGAACCTACACTACATGAAGCTAAAGCGATCCCGTAGTTGCAATTTTTTTACTTTTAGCTTCTTGACTTAAATACTTGGGTAGTTAAGGCTGAAGTGACGGACCTGATCTAGAAACCGCCTCTGACGATCAGGAGATATCATACTCGACTATTGTCTACTGTATGCAAAACATAGCTAGCCTTTAGTTCTTTAAATACCTGCATCTTCAGTCATAGCACGACCTACTTATAAAAATCCGCCGTTTCGGCTTCCTTGTATATTCTGTACCCGTACGAGTTGCATGGGGTTTCCCGTGCCGGAATATAAATGATTTTCCGAACTGTTGAATTTGCCGTGATGATTTGATCGATCAAACAAGTTTCTCCCCTCTCCCCCCCTCCTGCGCAAGTCTGAGCCCAGGTATCACCTAGGATTGCCCGACCAGAAAAGCTAAAAGCGCTACACCTTAAGCAGTAACGTGGGAAGGGGGGGTGCTCAGACGCGCGGAAGGGAGCCGAGTTTGTCGTTTCATTAGCGTGGAACTGTAGTCGCTTTTTCTAATTTACTCAGCTACGACACGAATCCTTGATATTTTGGAATGAGCTGGCATGATGATAGTCACTTGGCCCCTCTGTAGTAGCATCTCAGGGTTTAGGGACCTTTGTCTTTGGTGATGGGATGTGTTTTTTTCTCTCGTCGCGTCAGCTTAGATACGGATGACTCTGATTTGCGCGTCTGTCTCTTTGGGAAGACATCGTCTTCCGTATCTAGTAGGTATGCTGGTTTAATAGTTCCCCTCTTTTACCCAGAAACTTACCCTTGGTGATGCCCAGTGGCACGTACGTCAGGCCCACATGAGACCTGTATGAATGACATATTATTCCGTATGCATGCGACCTATTCCAAGTGAAGTAAGTTGTGCAATCCAGGTGCTCGGGTACATAGAAGCTGTGCTTAGGTAACTTGGCTCTTGGGGTTCCTTGACAATTTTTGATTTGATATATGGAGGACGGATATATGTCGAAAATAAGTTGTAGATCGTAGGTATTATAATAAGAGCATCAAGTTGCACATTTCCGACTCCGACGTTTAATCTCCATACCCTAGCAGCCTAGTTGTCAGTTAAACAGCGAACAGTCTAGCTAGGCTGCCTAGTAAACTAGTGTAGCGTACGGAGCGACTAAGCAGCTCCCCGAATTGGCCCCTAACTCGTTCCTCGTGGAATCTCCTGATCTTTGGCGGCTGCATTCGCGACTCCAGTCTATTGGGTTTTGAAGTTTCCAAGCGTGCTACACCTGCATGACATCGGAGGAAATATTGAGGCGTATGCACAACATCAGAGTTGACTAGGGCGCAAAAAATACTGCCGTCTGCCAAGTCAAACTTAGGCATATTCCGAAAATCGTTCACTGACGAAGTCAGGTCATGACATGCTAGACATAAGCCCATATCTATTGTGCAAATGCTTTGAATGCTTCAGCGGGTACAATGGCAATGGACCGAGAGGCACATATCAAGTTATGCCCGAGGGTCCTAGCATAAGCCCAGCATGTAGGTACCAAGCTTCCGGAACGAAACCCTACCTATCGTCGGTTTTTAGCGTCGAGCCCCCCATGCCATGCCATGGATCCATACCGTGAAGAAAAGGGACTGACGAGATTGGCCCTGCAAACAAGGGGACGTGCTTCGAAGAAAGAATTATTTTCGTTAGTGATTTTTGGCTTGGCTAGGAGCTGTCTGTTGTTCTTGCGATTCTCGTTTTTATAAGTGGCGGCGCATCCACACCACATGTCTTCGTCGACCCAGAATTTCCCGGCTCGGGAATGATGGGAGATAGACACTTCTCGGCACGAAAGACGGTTGCTGAATATCGGCGAGATGGGCTCTTCCAAGCTGCCTGCCGCCATCAGCGCCGGCGTGGTATTGATCACCGTCACCGCCGTGTCCATGAGCTCGAGGATCGCTGCTCGTTGGATGTATAAGACGTTGGGTCTAGATGATGGTCTGTTCACCCGCAATTCCTGAAGCCACTCATGAATATGAACTCACATCTTGTAGTTCTGATCCTTATCAGCTGGGTATGTTGCTTCGGGAGCATCGAAGGAACTCGTGTTTCTCGACACACCACTTACAGATATAGGTATTATCGATATCACTATGCGCCAATACCATGGGTGGTATGTATTTGATGTCGCTTCTAAGATAACTATATCCTAACAACCATAAAGCTACGCAATATGGGCTTGGAAGCCATCGCGACCAAGTCAGCCCCGAGGACTATAACATGATACTCAAGGTAGGACACCGTACTGACTGTATCATCGCCATAATTTACTGAACTCAACTCTCAGCTCTCAACCGCCAGCTCGATCACATATAGTTGGGGACTACAAGCCGCGAAGGCGTCTTTTGCGATCCTCTACTTAAGGATATTCCCCGAGGGAGGTTTCAGACTCGTCAACAAAGTCCTGATCGTATTCGTCTGCTTGCAGGCCATCGAGGAAACGTGTGTCGTCCTGTTGAGGTGCAACCCTGTTCGGAAAGCGTGGGATTTCGAGACAGAGGGAACTTGTTTCGATCTACATCCTTTTTGGTACTCCACCGTGAGTAAACCCTGCCTGCCTTCCTGTGTTCAGTATGCTAAGAACTATGTCCTTGCTCTTATTTAGTTCGCATTGAACTTAATCACCGATCTCACCTTATTTATCGAACCTATCCCCTCGACGTGGAAGCTTCAACTACCTATCATCAAGAGACTTGGACTTATCTCCATGCTATCGTTAGGAATAGTGTAAGTAATGGAGTCGAAACGTTAGTGAGCTTCCGCTGAACGTGGTTATAGGGTGACTGCTGTTTCTGTAATCCGCATCGTATATGTTACGATGATACGCAATGACGATACATGTGAGCAATTCGACACCTCGTCTAGGTTAGTCATTAGTGCTGATATCTAGTAGACCAACTCGTCGACCCCCTCATATGGTCAATGGTCGAACTCTGTGCGCTCATAATATGCTCATGCATACCATCGCTCAGGCAAGTAGTTGCGAAGATCCCCGGCCTTAACTACGCGCTCGGCCTCTCGTCTAGCGGAGAATCGTACGGACGCACCAGGAAGAAGGGTCGCTCAATACCGCTAGAGAGCCGAAGACGCAAGGACTACATACAATCGCAGAGGTCGATGACGGGGAGCATGACAAGGAGCCAGCAGAGGTCGAACCCGTTCGGAATCGCGAGCCACGTGACGGCCGCGGCGATGGACTCAATTAGTGAGAGTGGCAGCCAGGACGAGATATTTCCGCATAAGAGCGATCAGAATGGGGTCATTATGGTGACGACGGAGGTCAAACATAACGTCGAGTCGAACGCGGATAGTACGAGACATTTCCCCGACTTGACGTCGCAGCATCGCCATGAGCTTAAGAATATTGTTGAGAGATCAAACCATCCTACTTCAAAGGGGAGTAATACTAGCGATACGAAATGGTTGCGGCGTTCAAAGTGACACTTGGAAAATGATCCTTGGTACCAGTTTGGTTTTATAGTTGTAATGATACCTAAATTTTTTGTTATATTTCAGGGAAATCTGATTTTCAATATTGATGCTCGTGATATGATTAAGTCTCAAGTGGTACTGTACATCTTATCTTATGAATCCTGAATATGATGAAGCAGCACGAAATATGACTTCGATATGCAAAATCCCGTTCGAATTTCGAATTTCTGTGCGCATCCATTATTGCAGATTACGCAGGCCAATGTGATTCATTGAACCGCATTGGTCTATTTCGTTGGGATGAAGAATACTGGTAGTAGGGGACTTTTGTCAACATGACTTGAGCAAGCAGAGGTATCTGTATTTCTTTCGACAAAAAGGCAAAGTTGTAAAATCGTAGAGAAAAGAATTATAATTTTGGCATACCTATCCCACTCTTTTTAGGCTTTGATAAATAAAACCAATTCTTACATAATGAAAAATGCATCTATGTATATATTATGTCATAAACCTTATAGCTCATATATGCATTTACAAGTAATAACCTTACACTTTGCCTTACGTCAATTCACCTCTAAGCCTCAAATCGCGACGATCCAAAAACTTAACCTTCCCATACTAAAACCTTCCATACCTAACAAATAAGCAATATCAACATTGAACAAAAGTGATCAGTTACTCTACAAATGCGCAAATACGGTCTCGTTACGTGATGGTCTGAAATACGAAAACCCACCCTGACGGTCGCAGTGGTGTCCCGCCGAATTCACCATGGACGCGCCGCCAGTCAAGCTCTCGGAGCTCCTCCGACATCCAGATGATCTCGATAAGATCCCGGCGCTGAAGCTGGAATTCACGCGCAAGAAGGCTGCTGTAGACTCCCAGCTACGGGGAGGATTACGAGATCAATTAGAGACGA
Organism: Jackrogersella minutella; assembly: GCA_022578535.1. Classification (NCBI taxonomy): domain Eukaryota; kingdom Fungi; phylum Ascomycota; class Sordariomycetes; order Xylariales; family Hypoxylaceae; genus Jackrogersella; species Jackrogersella minutella. The sequence goes on from MU388196.1 coordinate 265,919, forward strand.
CCCAAGCTGGCATGAATGGCATCACCGACGGCCAGAAGACGCTACAGGCGATTAGGGACGAGATGATGAAGATCGATACCCTCTGTTCCGAATCCCAGAACATGATTAAGGACTTTGCTAGTATAAACCTGGTATCCCAGGCGCATAGAAACTTTGGTGCTGTGGAAACAATGGTGGAAAACCTCCAGACATTCAATGATCGTCTTAATAGGGTCGAGAATATGTTGAGAGAGGATGAGGCCGACAAGGAGAGCATGCCTAATCTCCTTAGAGTACATTACGAACTAACGCAACTACGAAATATTCGAGACGACGCCATGGAGCAGATACAAAGAGCCGACGATCCGAGCCTACAATCTACCCTAGAAGATTACTTCTCGAGGTTAGACGAGGCAATTGATTGGTTTGACGAACATGTCGGCCTCGTTGCGCTTAACATGATTAATCTTCTTATTGCGGACAACAACAGCCTCGTAGTTCGTCTAGCCATCATCGTCGAAGCCGAAGAGAAGAGCGACCAGAGAGTCGAGGCTCTACAAGAAGCATTGAAGGATCATAAGGAAATGGCCACACGATTCCAAAGCATCACAGATGGTGCTAAGAAGGTCAGAGGTTATAAGGATAAATTTTTAAAAGCAATTGCCGTCAACTGTGAAGGGCAATTTGCTGAGGCTAGAGGGGAGTTCCTCGACGACCCTACGAAGCTGGATAAAATAATGAAATGGTATTTCAACGACCTCAACGCCGTTAAGCAAGGAATGGTGTCATTGATGCCTAAGAAATGGAGGATTCTCAAGACGTACGGTGATATATACCACCAGCTGATGCACGACTTCCTAGTCGGCATGATAGACGATCCCGATTCCAGCTCGGCAAACACGCTGGAGATCATCAACTGGCCAGAGAAGTACTACAAGAAGATGCGGAAACTCGGCTTCTCAGAGAGCGATCTCAAACCTCACGTCATCGACAACCGAGAGCAAGAGTTGGTTAAGGACTTCCGCCAGCTTATCATCAAGTTCCTCGACCAGTGGATCGAGAGGATCTTCGCGCAGGAGGAGCGCGACTTTGCGGACCGAAACGTGGAGGGCTCGAATTTGGACACTGATGAGTATGGCTACTTTCGTACCAAGAACCTGGTCGACATGTGGCGCATGCTGCGAGAGCAAGTGGACGTCGCTGGTAACTCGCAGAGGACCGACGTGGCCGAGGGTGTCATCGATGCCATGTTCCTCCGACTACGCGGCCGGCAGCAGTCGTTCCAAAAGATGCTCGAGGAGGAGGCCGCAAGATATGAAATGGACAAGGTACCCGAACTAGAAGGTTTCCAGGCACTACAAGACTGGCTCATCGCCACTGCCAACGATCAGATGGCCTGTATCGACGACAACGAGGACGAGGGCCGCTTCGCATACCTCTCGAGCTTCAAGCAAAAGTTCGAACCTTTAGTCACGCCACAATACATAGAGCGTGCCGAGAACGAGATCGCACTGCTCCGCGAGAGCTACATCGACCTGAGTACCTGGTGTCTCAGCAAGTTCGCCAGCCTCGTCATAGCAGTCGACTTCGGAGCCGTCATGCCGAGCTTCTTCACGCCGAAATGGTACGAGACCACGGCGATGAAGCAGATGATCATCACGGTCGAGGAGTACATCGGCGATTACCAGCAGGTGCTGCACCACTCGCTCGTCGACATCTTCATCCAGATCCTGGCGGACGAGCTGCTGGCGCAGTACCTCGGCAGCGTGCGCAACAAGGGCGCCAAGTTCCGGCGCACCGAGCCCTTCCAGGACAAGATCTTCAACGACGTCGCCACGGCCTTCGAGTACTTCCGCAGCCTGCCCAACCAGGACCTCAGCTCCGAGATCACCCAGACCTGGCGCGTCACCGAGGACTTCAACAAGCTCCTCACCGCCCCCAGGGAGCAGCTGCCCGACGTCTTCGAGGAGTTCAAGTCAAAGTACTGGGACCTCCAGATCACCTGGGTCGAGGCCGTGCTCCGCTCCCGCGACGACTTCGAGCGCGCCATGCTGAACGCGGTCAAGGCGCGCGCCGCGCAGATGGACGTCTCGAGGGGCCCGGAGACGATCATGGGGAAGATCAAGTAGGGGGGGGTGCGAGCGGAGGGGATATTGGGGGGACGTGCATGGTTAAGCGATTAAGTGCTGCGATAATAAAGATATTCAATTTCGAGATTTTTGATGGGTTTCTCTCGTGATATGGCGGTGTGATCCTGTGTGTTGTTTACTGCCTATAGGGCAAATTGTGACATCAATGAGTTGGATGGTAGACAGTGCATCTGCCTGCTTAGCCTTAGGGTTTCCTCTTGGGCACCGTCACAAGGCCAAATGTGGTTCAACTCCAGGATAGTCTTACTTCACGTACCTAGGTAACTCATATCCCATCGTTGAGCTCTTCTTCAAGTTCTCATCACGCTGCTTGGCCACTCACTGCCCTCTATTTACCCAGGTACTTAGTTATTTTCCCTCCTGGCAGGGCATATTACATCTAGTGTTTTTTAGAAGTTTACCTTACTATTTTATGTTTAAAAACTTTACTGAAGGTATCCTAGGGTGAGTGACGTTAGATTAATGTTGTTATTTTCATAGTTTTCCGTTAGAATTCAAGTTGAAGTTTAGAACAACAACTTTGTGGCATTCAATCTTCACTTCCATTCGTCTCTACATTCCTCTCTTTACAAGTATAACTAGCCAATCACGTTCCATGTGTACCTTACATGACACCCGCATCGATGTAGGTACGTATGGAATGGGCAGATGGAAGCTAAAGCTCCGCTAGGCCAAGAAAGGGGGAGGGGCGCTTCATCCCACCGGTGTGGTTTCGGCATACGTTGAGTCGATCTAAGCCTCCTTCTTCGGAGAAAGTCGGGCACTCGTAAATTGCTCTCGGGGCCGGCCTATATGTACAGTCCTTATGACTATAGGGAACTAGAAACGTACCTAAGTATCTAGGTATATATCATATGTGTTAGTATAGTCCACACTTAGACAACTTCGCAAAATTTGACCCAAGTACTAGATGCGTAAACGAGCCAACGGGTCCAAGGAACCCTATCGGTGGCAATGTCCTTTTCCAAAGAGGCTTTACGATGAGTACTCAGCTAACTCTATCCCGTATTCATTACGGCGTTGACGTATTCCGCATTTAGAAGCATTCGCCGACCATATTAGATATATGTATTTTCGGGCTTCGAACCTACACGAGCTCACTCGTTGAACGAACACGGCCCCGAGCTGAAATTTATTGAGGTCATACTCAATAATTCGGGAGAGTACTATAGAATATAAGCCCTAACGGCGACGAGGGCTGGCTGAATACGACTAAGGCTGAGAGAACTAGAAGGCGAAATATCACCCTGGGTTTCCTAATATAATTATAATGGTTGCGGTGCGAAGCAGTCGTTGTGGATCTATTAACAGGCGGTCAGTCGAGTAGGCTGGGATGACAGAGCCTCTATTGTCTATCGCCGAGTAGTTTCGGGGACACTGATGTCGAATCGACTCAGGCTACCTTATCAAGATGTTTTATGGGGATTTCATGTCTGCGCCTGAATTCATAAAGACGAATAGGGGTGTTGTATTATGCGGTACGCCAGGGGAATATGCACCTCTGGCAACCGTACTTGGTCAAGCACGTACAGTCGAGCGCAAGGAAATGAACGTTATGCAACTAAGGTTCATGAACGATCCCGATCTTGAGCCAGCTGTAGCTGTTCTAGATGTACTGCAGAAAGAGGAGTTAACCATCGGGTTTGGGCTGACTGCAGTACGAGATGAGTCAACGTTGCTGAACGGGAACCGGGATGCTGGTATTATCGAGATCCTGCATCCGACATTGGAGGAACAATAACTTCTGTTGTTGTTTACAAGGGCCTGTCGCGATGCATCTCTTAAGCCACCGAACCTCCAAGACTCGAAGTAATAGGAGCGGAAGAGACAGGTGGCATAACAACAGGTCGCGATCTCGCAAGTGCTCTCTGCCGAAGACAACACACACAGTTGCGCCACAAAAGATATTTTATCCATAAGCTAGGTACGATCCTAGTGTCACTTATCTGACAGGCTTAACAAGGCCCAACCAACTACATGCCAAGTTTGGAGAACGAACTGTTCGGGTTGAAGCGTTGATTGGTTGGCGGCGTGATACAAAAATGGTGCCGTTGGTGACGCGTGTATACCGTCTGCACCGGGCTTACCACCGGCAGTGTGACCGCATATCGTTACCGCTTTGTAGGCGTCGAATAATATTAAACTAGACCTCGTTACCAAGTCCATAATTCCTTGATAGCAATGGGGATCCGCTATGGGGATGTGCTTGGTATGGGATGAGTTGTTACGATCTTAATGTCTTAAGAAATCAACGGTGACAATAAAGACCTACCTACCTAGGTAGGTAAGCTAGGGGTAAGAGCTACGTCACCGAGTCAGTAGACGAATAGATAATCGTTTCGGTACCCAACAGGGCTTACATGATAGGTTTGCCATATCCCAATTATCAAATGTGCCCTGAATCGTGTGGTCAACCATGACACGAACTTGACAATAACATCAGGGGCACGACATGAGAAGGACTTTTTTCCCTCCCCACTTTAAGAACGTCAGCTGGTAGATGTTGTGTTATAAAACTTTGTTGCTAGTCCTCCAGCTCGCGTGACAACAGCGTTAGGTATCCTGTTGTTTGTAAGTATAGATGACTGCAGATATGTTAGGTAGTCAAAATAAGCAGCAGCGAAATGTGGAAGAGGGCGAGAAATATGTAATAGTTTGAAGAATATATACCTCATTCAACCCACCTATCATGCCCTGCTGTCGTCAGCAATGTTGATGATACCTACCTAGTTAGGCTTCTCATATCCAGTTACCTGAGTAAAGCGTTTTCTTGTTCGTCTCTGGGACAACAAATAGTCGTATCACGTTCCACGGGACATGTAGGTAATTCTTGGTGGTTATGTACGTAAGACCAAAAGGATTGATCGCCGGCATGGTTTATCCCCGTAACGATTGATTATATCGCGCTAGTCTCATATAAGTCGATCTCGCCCTCGCCCTGCAAGGCGACAGCACGCCCACGTCCACACCCACGCGGCGGCAGCATATTACAAACGGTTCTCCGCCACTGGGGCGCTGCCATCAAGCATTTCTTGGCTTGGCTTGGAGGGCTTGACTGTTGTAGATGCATATGCTCTGCAGATACTCTCAACCCAGCGCTCTGGAAGCAGACTTGGCAATGAAACTCGTAAGTTCGAGGTCATATATTTCACCACCAAACAATGACAAACTGTAATGCGAGCCAAGCTAACAAAGCGCTGAAAGTTGGCTTGGCTTTGTGAACTGTTGCGCACCTTTGGTTCTTGGCATATATTGGCGTATGTGCGATGTCACGAGAAGTTGATTAGGGATGGTGTGCTTGGGTATGATAAATTGTAGAAAACCTGGAGGCGATAAATTATTTAGAAAGGATAAAAAGCTTAAAAAGTCAAATGACGCTTACTGCAGTCACAGTCGCAGTTGCTTTGCAGTTTAAAGAGTTCCCAACGAACCATGTAACCGATCAAATTAAGCAAGAGAGATACGAACGTCGTTACTTACTTTGGATATAGATATGGGGTAACCCATCTACCTGCCCTAGGTTAGTATAAAATTTTCTATAACGGCCGGTTAAGGTTGCCCCCCAGTTAGCCACAAACAAATTACAAGGCTCCCCAAGGGAACTCTCAATGGGGTTCTTGATGACCCAGAACCCCACTAGGTATGCCGAAAGCGCCCTCCTTGGAGACCCCCCACCCCCCCTGTAAAATTCTAACCCCTCGGCTCTCATGGCTTCTTTCTACTGGATTAAGATGGACCCAGGTATCTATGACCCTCGTCATTGGTCTTGTTGGCCTCGCGCCTGAGCGTGATTCCCCGAATCAAACTCGAGGGTCTTTCATGTCAGGTAATTCATTCCTTCCTCTTCCAGCGCTCAAAAAGGGAAAGAAAAGGAACCTTAGAAGGAGCAAGAGCGAGTAGTTAGTTAGGTTAGGTGGAGGAACTTTCAAGTTTGTTATTAGTAGAAACTTTGTGCTTTGTCAACTTTTTTCCTTTCTTCTAAAATCTCTCTTCCACCCGACTCCACGAGTTTTACCCACAAGTCGGTCCCAGAAACCTGTCCTTCTGCCCAGGTGCCGCAATCGCAACCGAGACTTTGTCTTGTTTGGATAAGAAGGGAGGAAACATAGGTAATCTATTTAGTTTTTGGTTCCTGGCTGTGGTCTTAGATCACACGTGGATGCCGATAGCCTTTCAGTCCGGCAAGATTTCTTCTTCTGTCGATCACGAAACGCCCTACCCTAAAAAACTCCCCGTCTCTCAAACGCCCTCCCCCCCCCAGCTACTATCCCCATCGCCGACCAGCCGCTTCTCCTCGGGAAGCCCTTGAACAAATCATCGCTTGGTCCTGCACAAAGCCGTTGGCACCTAACTCGATTTTCCACGAGCTACATGTCCATTGCGTAACCCGAAGACCCAATGGGAGCTTCCTAGACAAAGCAGACCCGAGAGAGTATCTGAAGTAGGACGCAGCATACAGACATGGAAAGCAATGGCAGCCACGCCAAGGAGAAGAGGCCCGACAACGAAGCCAGATCCAAGGACAACACCCCTACGACGTCAACCACCACCACCACACCCCCCGATAATGTCAATAAGAGCCCCAAAAAGAGGCGTAAGGTAAACCATGGTATGCCGTGCCAATTCTTTTATTAATTCTCCTAACTTACTCACCTCGACTCCGCCATTATCGTATCCATCAGCCGACATGGGCTAATCTTGGTCGCGCGTTCCTACAGCTTGTGTATACTGCCGTCGATCTGTAAGTCCTTCATTTTAGCAAAACTTTGTCAAACCTTTGAATTCATTGGTTCCACGTCTTTTGCGTATCTACGCATGTGTATAGAGAGATGTTGGCACCACCCCTCCCCCCCTTGTTCTTGTTTACGGATGGGTATTATTTTATACTGCAACCAGCTTGCGTTGCTGATGTCACGGGCAATGCGTCCCGAATCTTATATGTCTTCGTGCGTGCTGTATGTGGGCGCGTGCGCGCGTTTGTGCGTGTTGTTGGGCTTCACAAACTGCTTGGCTAATACTAATAATTCCGGGGTTTCTAGCATATGACTTGCGATCTCGTATGTAAGATCTGTTCCTACTTCTTGCGTCGATGGCTGGCGGGAATATTGCCCCAGGTTGCATGAGAGCCAAGATTGACCGGGTCCATCCCCTATTGAACAGGAGAGACCGTGTACGAGATGTATCAAACGAAATATTGGCCATCTCTGCCATGACGAGCCTCGGGATCCGGATTCCAAGAAGCCCAAAGGCTCCCACAGCGCGGCTGGACAGGACGAATCAGAAATCCAGCCTGAACTATCGCAAAATTCAATAGATCAAAACGCCTCTGCAATGGCACCACCGTCATTTGACGGACCTGGTACTGCTCAAAGACCTAAGCAAGGTTTTGGTGCAGGTGCACTAGGCCAGACAAACCCCCTACAGCTTGTGTCACCAAATCCGGTCTCTAGTATGCAGGCCAATGGCTCTGGCAGCAATATGAACCAATGTAGGTTTTGTAAAACCCTTATGAGCGTCTTGCTGGTTGGGGAAAATAATGCTGAGCTGATCTCGTAGTCGGCGGGTTCTCTGATGCCTGGCTAACCGCCCAAAATCAATTCCACGATATGCACCATTACCATCCTCAATATATGCTTGCTCCAGAAGTCACTCACGAGTTCAACTTGCTCAATGATTTTTTGAATAACAGCCTCCTCGATGACGCCGGCCATCTGCCGGAAGACCAGAGCCTGTTATATAGGAATAATCAGTCGCAGTCTAACCATTCCGACATGGCGACCTATGTGGGCGGCAGCAGTAATCTTGTAGCCACGAGCGCCATGCAGGCTGGCTCAATGCCTCCGCCGAGCACGGAGCAGGCAAGCTCCAGCATCATTCCAGCGGATAAAACGCGTGAATTCTACCTCCAAGCGGCGGATCCATCAGGCAACGATACACCCGAGGCGCGCATGCAACGTGTTATGAAGGCCAAATATGATGCTGGCTTATTGAAACCATTCAACTACATTAAGGGGTACGCTCGACTATCGTCGTACATGGACGGCCATATCGCTCCCGCCTCGAAACAGAAGATCCTACGACAGCTAGATCGCTTTCGACCTAAATTTCGAGAAAAGGTGCAAGGACTTACGGATATCGAATTGGTCTATGTAGAGATGTGGTTCGAACGGACCCTATTGGAATATGACCGGGTCTTCGCCGCCATGGCGGTTCCAGCTTGCTGCTGGAGAAGGACTGGGGAGATCTTTAGGGGTAACAAGGAAATGGCCGAACTTATCCATGTTCCCGTAGAGAGACTACGAGATGTGCGTGTCTCTCTTTCTTAACTCTACCAGTTGAGCAATTAACTAACGATTGACATTTCCCAGGGAAAAATCTCGCTACACGAGATACTGACGGAAGAGTCGCTCGTGCGGTATTGGGAGGAATTCGGCACTATCGCATTCGATGCAGCACATGACACACTCCTGACAGCCTGTGCTCTGAAGAACCCAGATGACCGATCGAACGACCCGATCGTGAACTGTTGCTTTTCATTTATGATACGCAGAGATGACCACAAGATGTGAGTAGTGAACATTTGGTGGCATTGAGATGTGCCCCTAATGACATCGCTTAGTTATGGCCGAATGCTGACTATTACTCGTAAACATATAGACCCAGCCTCATCGTTGGCAATTTCCTTCCGCATGATCCTTCCCATTCTTCTTAGGCATATAAATCTTTCTTCAAATATTCACTTGTCTCCTATCAAAGCACTGAAGTGGGTACCTAGGTTTAAGTCTTCGGTACGTTTTATACGTTGGATATAGCATCAGTATAACTATTATGTGGTCTTCGACGTTGGTGGCTAGCTCATTTAAGATTAGGTACGATAGACACGGTTTAAAGCTTATTAGAGCTTGGAAGTCACGTCATCTTTAGTGGTGACAATACATGGGTATATGCATCTCTGGAAGAGGCAGGGAGGGAAGGAATGAGGCGATGATATCCACTAGATTCGGAAGGTGTTGTTGATATTTATCTTACGCCTTCCCTAGATGGAGGATAAATTACAACGCTGCGTTGTCGTCTCGTACCTAACAATATTTAGATTAGAATTCTATCAAATAGGATTCTTAACTTTATCAACTTTTTAGTCCTCGTCTTGTCAATGGCGTTGTCACTAAGCCGATGAACGATATCTTTGGATCATTTACCTACCTAGGTACCCAATATTGCCTTCCACTTTCCTCACGTTCCGACTACCTGACGATTTACGTGTTGAGATAGAGGTAAAAGTACCTGATAGGTAAGGTAACTATCGTCACTTTCCTCCAAGCTAACCACCCCCCACAGGTAACATATGTAACCGCTAGGATTGCGACGAGCGAAACCGCGTTGTGTGTGATATTTCAGATAAATTATTCACAGCATATTCCGGCTCCGTTGTGTCTCCTGTATGTCGTCATGGATACATCCGCAGATCCCTCTCACTCTGTCCGAGACAAGTCTGTCAATATCAAGTCTATCATATGTCCGTACTCCTCGTATCACTTCAAGATAAATTAGATGCTAACTCCCAAAGCTTTCTGCACCGAACTCCAAAAGCGGTTACCGGAGAATAACGATGGATCAGGATCGAAGGATCTAATCGACATGTTGGAGAATCAGATCAGCGCTGCTAAGGAGTATCTTCTCAAGTCTCCCGGCTCACATCGTCACTCACAGCTCGATGGCCCCGGAACGGATCTGTGGAATTTGTGTGTTCAGATTAGGCGTCAAGATGACGGTGATGTTTCCCCAGCAAGGAAAAAGATCCTAGCATTTGCCCGGGTATTCTCCTTTCTAGTTCTGGCATTGGCGCAACGACATGGTCACAACATGCCGGGAGATCTCCTTCGTCTGGAAAAATTAGCAATTAAGACCGGCAGATCTTGTATTGGTATATTGCAGCTTCGTCCCACCCCAGTGTGCAGCACTGCGGAACTTACTTACACCTGCATAGTGGTAGGCGAGCTCAGCTTTGCGCTCATGGTTCTGCAGAAAGCCGCCGAATATAACGGATCGTTGCAGAATCTGCAGGCGACGCTGCCAAGTGAGGAGTTAATCGTCTGCAAAAGACTGGAGGCAGAGTATTTCACACTTCGTATAGCACTGGCAAGTCGCATGCTACTATTTACCCCTCGTTCGACTTCTAATGACTCCGCAAGGCCTGGAAGGAAGACCGCTTGGACGTGGCCGACCATCTATACGAAAAGGTACACGATTGCAAGACAGAGACAGACCCCGTGTCAGCAGAGAACTTGGCCGATTCACTTTTCGAAATTGGGAAAGATCTGACATTGAAGAAAAACTTCCCGCTAGCAGTAAAATGGTTAGAGAGAGCCTACGAGTTCATCAACGCTCAAAACCTCGAGCAACTATCAAGGGAGGCCATCGAATTAAGGTTGGCAACCTCCCAGGCATTGGTTCGCGCATATTTGAGTCTAGATACGACAGATGGCCTCCAAAAGGCTGAAAACCATGTTTGTTACATCGAATCTGAGATTGGTGATAAACTGGTTGTCCTTCTGCTTAGGCTGGAACTCTTACTCAGTTCACCAAATGAAGTATTCGATAGCAATGGATATGCCGGCATCCTTCGGCGGATGAGTAGGAGCCTCGACATATCGGAATCGAGTTTCAACCTCATGATACATCATATACGCAAACTAGATGATAAAAGTCCAAGTCTCGCCTCCTCGGTTCTTGATGAATTCATAACATCAAGAATTTTGCCTACCCAACATGATGCTTGGGTTGAACGAGCAGTCGTCCTTCGCACCCAGATGGCAACAACACACAGGGATACCAGCGAAACAATACAGGGGCTCACAAACATGCTCAACATCGTTGAGGCCAACCTAGAAAAGTCGTTACCAGCTGCCGCTGTCTTGGCCACACAGATAGTTAGTTCTTTTACTCACACTTGCTCCACCTAGGGTTGAGCTAATTATTACTAGCTCATATGGAAGCGAGTCGACGCTTCATCCAGTCAAGGAGAGCTGGATATTACAGAGAAATGGTGCCACGTAGCCATGCATCCAGCCCTCCGGCATTCTGGCCCGGCAAATACAGCAAAGATCTCCAGGTCAGCACTTATCTAAATATGCAATGTACCATTACAGCTGATCAGAACAGGAAATTACTCAGTTGTGCCCTTCAAAGAAATAACTTAAATGATGCCGCAGAAGTTTTCCGATCTATGAGTGAATCAGCTAGGCGGGAGCCAATGACCTTGTATCTGGCATACAAACTAGCTCTAAGGAATGGAGATCGAGATATGGCCTCTGACTGCTTGAGACACATCAGCGAGGTTTCGTCAAACGACCCGCAATACCTCTATGCCTGTTGCATAGATGCACAAGAAGCGGAAAATAAGATGTGCGCGATCGAAGCACTGCAGCATCTGATCCAAAAATGCGAATACAGTTCTTCGGGTGCAGTTCATTTACCGGCTCTGCTTCGCGTTGTCATACGCCTTGAGACGTCACTCATGAACGATCAGGGTCACATTGATGATCTCAGCTCTCTCGTAGATGATATTTGCCAGGTTTTTGAAAGTGGTAAGTTTTTCTTATTCACGTTCCCGTATATAGTGTGGGTTGTGCTAAAATGTGTAGTTGTGACAACAATCCAGAGAGACCCACGAGATGACCAAGGCAATAAGCTCTTCACCGTCGAAGAGCTGAATTGGTTTTGCAAAAATGCTTACAATCTTGGTCTGAAGAACATGCATACTTGGCAGCCAAGGCAGAGCATTCGCATCTTTCAATGTTGCAATTCCATCATCTCTCAATACCCCCAAGACATTCCCGTCGAAACAGCTAATGATTTATCGTTACGAACATTATTCTGCCATTTCCTCGCGGCAACAGTACTGATTGCTTTAGCCCGGTCAGAAGACAATATTGAGACACAGCTTCAGGACTATCTCATGATGCGCAATCACATCAAAGGCTTCGATGAAGGACTAGAAGCGCGATTGAACACCCTGGACGAGGTTTCTAGAGATGACCTCCAAATGAAGCTTATAACTCTTCTAGTTTTCGATTTCGAAGGCGCTCTCTGTCTTAAGTCATAGGATGATTTGTCAGAGATCTTATTGAAAGCTAAAAATTGTCAGAATTTATTAACATTTCAAGCAATGGCAGATTGTGTCCTCCGGGCCGAATCTGTTCCTGGTCAAGGTATGATGCTGGTGGTATAGAAAATGCCGCGGTCATTAACTAAGAACCTAGTACTCTATTCTACGCTACGAAAGATCATAAACCACATATTCTCACTCGAACGATTCGATAATGAGAAGTTGGCGAAATATTTGCGATGTCTGCTCAAGGCCACGCTTGCTTCGGAACCTGAATTTCCCTTGAAGACCATGGAGGATATTTGTAGGGTTGTGAAGCAGTGTGCTGATGTAAGTTATTCCCATGAGGAAGGTAGGGATTAAATAAGGGACGAAGTTACTGAGCAGATTATCAGAGCCAGAAGCCCATTCCACCTGAAGAGGTAGAATGGTTTACCACGACTGCGTTCAACCACGGCGTAGACCTATATGGAGCCAGTGAAGACGAACTAAGCAAGAAATGGATTTCCAACGCGCTCACTTTGGCTCATTATTACCAAGATGACGGCGACCTAGAGCGAGAGCTTCAAAAGAGACAGATCGGTCTCAAGTGGGATTCTTGATGTTATGTAGCGCTTGTCACTGTCCGGAAATGTAGCTTAGTGGCTATATTCTTTATTTTCGTTGCTAACATTGTTGTAGGCGAGGAACTTGGTACTCAAGATGAGTATATCTCAAATGTAATAGGTTGCAATCTTTTCACGGGAGGCTACGATGACGTATGAATGTTGATATCTACAGAGCTACAACAATGACAAAACTAGCTGAGGGTTCTAGTCGGCCATGATGCTATGTGGTTGAACACTGCTAATAGCTAGCATACATGCGATTTACCCTTCCAAGACACATTGCTTTAGATCCTTTACAATTTAAATTTATTATCTATCTTCGCTGTCTTGCTTTTCCTTGGAAACCTAGAAAAGCAATGCTTTAAGACGGTTGAAAGAGTGCAGTCATGACGTCTTCGATCCGGTCGGCTTTTCGCCATGTTTTAAGAGTATCATTGACTTCTTCGAACGTGCAAGTCGTTCGTCGCAATTACCATTCGACTTCGCCAGAAAAAATATCGTCATCTAGATATTTACAAAGTCGATTTAGTACAAGCAAAATGGTGAAGGATACGCAGACTGTCATTGAGTAAGTAAATTCCCCACCCCCTTCTTAACGAAATTGCCAAGGCACAATATCATTAACAATTTATTTCTCCAGGGAGTTCAATGAGCTCGTCAACATGTCAGCTTCAGACCTCGAGACCTGGCTCAAAGAAGGATCATCAGAATCTGCGGGCTGGAGCAAGAGTGACGGCTCGGGAGAGACAATCGGGCACGAGAGGTATGGCCATCTCATATCCCTACCTATCTCTCCAAGGGAACATCTTTTATAAAGTGAACATACCTATTGACAAGAAACGAACTACTCCTTTTAGTGGCCGCAAGATCATCGAGATCCTAAAAAAGAACCCAGACAAGGATCCCGATAAATTTGACGAAGACGATTTGGACCACATGCGCCGCGTGGTGGCGTACTGTAAACGGCATCTGGCGCAAGAAGGGAAGGCTAAGAAGGATCCGGAGAGCAAGAGTGCGAGGAGTTTGAAGAATTGGGGACATGATCCTAGCGAAGAAAAGGGGGTTTGAGACCACTCGGAGATTTTAGGGGGCGTGGTTGGGCTCATAATGATAAGGTCGCGAAATCTTCACAATATTGTTCTAAACAGCTCAGATATCTACGTTGTTGATAAACTAGGCCCCTGACGGTAATAGGAGAGCATTCTTCGAGTCAATAATGAGATGACCTTTGCTGCAGGAGTGTTTATTTTCTGCTCAGGACACCGGCTTGACTAGTTCAACTTCAGAAGACCATCAAAATGGTTGATCAACTATGGCTGTAGTAGAACGGTTTTCTGTCTTACCCCTTTCCCCCCTAAAATTCTCGCCCCCCATCCCCTACCTCCTCATTCCTTCTTCACCCACCATCTGCCTGATAATCTCCTCCACCCCCGTCGGCCTCACCCCAACACCCGCCAGCAGCCTCTCTAGCGTACCATCATCCACCAGACACTCGCCCTCCCCCAGCGCCTCATACGAGCCCGCCCACCACCTCACGTACTTCTTATCCCTCCCCAGCTCCCCCACGTAATGCCTCTCATGCCCCTCCATCCCCACAATCTCCACCCTGACCTCCCTGCCCCTCGCCTCCCCCACCAACCCCGCCACCTCGCTAACAGTCCTCGCCATCTCCGGGCGCACGGACAGGTAAAACGTCCGCCCGGCGTACTCGGCGCCGTCCGCGGCCAGCACGAGCGCGTTCGCGAGCCCCAGGTCGGGGATGGCCGTCCAGCACGCCCGGCCGTCGGCGGCGAGCGGGACGACGGTGCGGCCGTCGCGGCCGGCCGCGTCGAAGGACCCGAGGTACAGCGGCCAGGACTCGGCGTACAGGCCCTCGCGGATGCGCACCACGCCTTGGAACCGCCCCTCCGCGGCCAGGTACGCCTCCGTGCGCAGGTGCGCGCGCATGACCGCCGCCTTGCTGCGGCGCCCCGGGCGCGCGTCCCAGGCGTACGCCAGGCTGGAGTAGTAGACGTACCGCACCCCCGACGCGGCCGCGGCGTCGATGGCGACCTTGTGGTGGGCCTCGCGGCCCCCGCCGTCGGGCACCTCGCTTCCGTCGTCGTCCTCGAAGTCGAGCTCGACGCGCGGCGTCGACACCAGGAAGAACTTGTCCACGCCCCTCAGCGCGCTCTCGAAACTCGCCGGGTCCTCGAAGCTGGCGTGGCGGATTTGCATCTCGCCGCTCTGGGCCCGGAGCTCGGCCCAGGTGGCTGAGCCGGGCTGCGACGAGGTGAGGGCTACGATGCAGGATGCGGGCGCGAGGTTGCGGGAGAGCAATGCGGAGAGCGTGGCGTTGCCGAGGTTGCCTGAGGAGCCTGTTATTGCTATGGTTGGCATTGCTAGTTGTTGGTTTGTTCTGGTAAGTATGAGGGTAGGTGATGCTGCGAAGGGTCCTGGTGTAGAATCTAGATGTCGAGTTGATAACGAATGGATAATAAACTGCACAATAAGTACCTAGCGACGTTGTTTATGATCAATTATATTGGTTATGAAATATCAACTGCCTCCCCTCGCAAGGTAGTCACTGGAAGTGGAGGTCACCGCACGCGGCGACATGGTCATGACCCCCGAATTTAAATTCATTTAACTGAACTTTACCCGAAGCTCGGGTTCGAATCCTCGATTTTACCTTTTTTTCTCTCTTTGTTCATATCTGCGCCCTTTATCGCAAAACCATGGAAATACAGTTTCTCCGTATTTATTAACTTCATCTTGCTTTTACAACATTTTATATATCTTATCCTTATTATTACTTGTAATGGATCTAAAACCACAACTACCATCTTATTATCAACTTGTATCCGTATCCGACGTCGAATCCCAACCTAATGAGAACACTTCGATTCCACCGCCTGTGATCCGTATCTTTCATCCTGGGTACCCCGAGATCTACTCTCCTCTCTTGCAGTTTGTTGCCTGGGATGATGGCGGTGTTGATTATAATATAGTCTATCATGCATGCTGCATCATCGTCCAATGCGCTGTGGATAATAGTCTTGTTTTTACTGCTACTGCGCATCTCTCCGAACCAAACAGCTTGTCTCCTTACCTATCGCTTGCTAAAGAACCAGAGAAGCCCATCCCTCCACCGACCGATGGTATCCTCCGTGAAAAAAAATACTTCCTGCATCTACCTCGATTTCCTGGTCAGTTTCGACCTTAGGATCCTATGTTAGCCATACTAACAGTCTAACATTCCCAGGTCGGTACCCCGTTATCCCCAACTTCAGCAACTGGGTGTTCCCCCACGACGACTTCCCTACACTCTGGAAAGAATTACCCATATCTCCTCTACCAGACGACACGGTCCTCCCTTCCACCACCGGCCGCCCCGCCGTCGTCGTTCGCGACCGGTCATGCCGTTTCACGAAGTCCCTGTGCGGAACCAGAGGAGCCCATATCGTCCCAAAGAAAGATAACGACTGGTTCTTCGCAAATCATATGGGACAATACTGCGATCCATCGTCGTCTCCGTCATACGATGATATGCGCAACATGATACTCCTCCGTGCCGATGTCCACAAGATGTTCGACGACAAGGAGCTGGTCGTGGTGCCGAAGTTTGATAAGAACAATACGTGTCATCTGGTAACCCATGTGTTGAAATGGCACCAACAGTCCGCGGAAATCAAGACCCTGTTCCACAACCGCACATGCTACGGCTTCACAGGAGTCTCGCCTGAATGTCTTTATGCCCGTTTCGCCTGGTCGATATTTAATAGCAGCACGTTCCGCTTCTTCGAAAGCCAGCCTGAAATCTTCTCCATTCGCATCCGCGACCCCAACGCCTCCCCTGGATCAATAAGATATATCGATCGGGATATCACGTCCAGCTCGCAGATTCCCAGGTCGGGTCTCAAGTCTGACGCGCCCTCCAAGTCGGAGCGTGCCACCTCGAACAAGCGTAAAAGAGGTGTTGGTCACTACTCAGTCAGCCAAGAACGTGTGATGTATTCCAGTGACGATGAAGATTCCTTGCATGATGGCAGCAGCGAAGGAGATCATGATAGCGATGTTGATAGGGGTCGCAAGCGTGAATGATTGTACAGCTCGGATAAGAGCTCCATCCTCTCCCAGCCCTGCTCCTCCGGTAGTGTTGCTAGCACTAACACTAGCGATGGCGTTGCTGGTAAGACTGATCCCTCCTTGGTCTTCAGCCAGAAGATCATACCTTTCTTGGAATCTGAAGGGAAGTTATAGTATTCTGCTACGGTTGCATCACATCGGATTCATTAAGGTTTCAAATGGGTTATCATGGGAGGTATTCACTAAGAGTTTATCTTCTAGGCCAGCGGGTGTGTTATTTAGCTGTGAGTTAACGAGTGTTCATTTGGTTTTGGGCTAACGAGTGTGATATTTTTGCTACAACTTAGAAAATGTCTCAATCTAGTCCAGGCACCCCAGTGTTCATCTCATCTCTCCCATCTCTCTGCTACATGCCTAGCCCTCCCGCGTGAATCAAGGATGCACAGCCCTACGCTTTCCTGCTTGCTTCAACGATTCACCTGCACCTTGAGCTGAAGAGCTACTAAGCTGACGCTTGCCGGGTGAGATGTTGCCCTCGCCGATATCGCGGTTCCTCGCAGCATCCTGGGAACCTTGCTGAGCAGCTAGGTGCCCCTGGCTCGGCCTGCCTGGCCCTCCTTGCGGCCCTTTAGAGCGCTGCACCGTGGGAGTCTTGTTGCCCGATTCTTCACTCGGCGATGTTGGTTGTGGCTGTGGCGTCGTCTTCTTGCCCTGGGTTGATTGCATGATTCTCTGCTGTATTCCCTGCTGTATTCCCTGCTATACGCCCTGTTGGTATGCTCCTTCTTTGGAAGCTGTTGCAGGTGTTCCCGACCCCTCTGTTGGACTTGGGCGTAGACTTTACGGGATTACAATGTAAATAGGACATTTGTCCAATGGGTTGTCCTTTTCGTAGCCCGCCTTCTTGATAAGCTCCTCTTTGAGGTGTCCGACAATTTGACTAAAGCAATAGATAAATTGCTCATCTCTGAGCTTAAAGCGGCCATTATTGAACGCCCGAGTTTGTCTCTTGCGGGTTGACTCGTTAAATAGCAGGGAGATATAGAACGTGCAGCCGTTCTTCTCGGCCAAGCCTATATCCATAAAGTCGTTGCTTCGATTCAGATAGAATTGCAATTTAATGAACACCGTGTTCGAGTAGGGACTTGACCTTACCGCCGTCCAGCGTGATGATGCTCTTATTTAAGATATGGACCACTTTGCCGTAGAAAGAACACGACATGAATTCCCTGAGCACTGGAAGCTCTGGATCCTCCGTCTTCATGTTCGGAACACTATACCTAGGGAACTTAGTTAGTACCTCCGGATAATCTATAAGGCGGAACAAGATGCTTACAGCTGCATGGAAGACAGAGGCCGTCAGCAGCGTCTGCTAGGAATCGTCACTGTCCTTGTCACCCTTCGCTATAGTCCTGAAGCTCCATGGGCACGGTTTTCCGGATACATAGAGGACTTCGTCCTGCTCTCGTTGGTACCCTCCTCTGTGGAAGATGTGTGCCGGCGTGGTCACTCCCATATCCGAGAAGAATTTCGAATGCTCCAGCTTGCTGCCCAAGCGTGGGAGTTCCACCGCTGCTCCAAACGTTCTATCATTGCAAGTGTAGCGACAAATGTAATGTTTAGGCCAGACCCCGGAAAGGATCGTTTGACCTGTGAGTCGCGTGTTGGCGTCTTGGGATTGCCGTAGGAAGACATAGTTAATAGTGATCTTTATATATACCTATATGATGGTAGACTTTCGGGATATGTTCTTATAGCTTCTGTCAACGTGGGATCATATAATAAAGAACTTCGTTTAATGGTGTAAAGGTGACTAGAATTCAAGACTCCTACCTGCGATTTATGTTGGAAGAAAACCCCCAGCGTTATGCAGTTTTTATCGTCTTTGCTTGTTTGACTGCCTTCCATGAATTACCCCATGGTCATACGTCAAACCGATATATGTTTGCTTCATACCCCCTTTAAAGTAACTTATCCTTTTAATATACGGATTGTTTTGTTGTTGTGATATCATCGTAACAATTTGCTGTTACATACATTTGAAACTGTTGTCTTAGTTACCAACATTTCGTTCCTGTTGGAATGACAAGGGAGTAATCGATTACTAGGTACTGATTAGGTATGGGTTGTTGGTATTGTTGTTATATTGATTGATGATGATCCAAGTTCCAAGATCACGGAATTCAACTAAGCTAGGTATTCTTAGGCAATTATATTTGCCTCAATCCCCTGGTTGCCTTGCAGCCTTGTTTCCTTTGTCGTCAGTTGACGATGTCAACGATGTACCGACATTAGTAATTTGTAGCTATTGTAGCCTTATGCCAGTCAATCGAATACTATAATAGTAAAGATAAACGTAATGATATCAAAACCTCATCGAAGCCGGTTAATTCCCATTTGTAATCTGTAGTGTAACCCGGGGTAGAATTATAGCCCGGTGTGGGTGTGGGTCATAATACATGATTATACATTTCGAATATGCTTTACAGAATTTTATACTGCTTCAGGATTTGGATATGATATAGTAATGTCAGTATCCAAGCACGTTCAAAATAGAAGAGGGATAACGTACTTACCCAGAAACCTAAGAGAACATCAGCATGATTGTCCTATTTAGGTATCCAAGGACGAGACTGGCACCTAAGATTCAGCCTTGTGGATTCCATTATACACTAACAATACCAAATTTATATCCATTCCATCATACACATTGAAGCCAGTCACCACAATTTGTAATCCGTAACCCATACCCGTTGCTCCCCCCTAAATCGCAATAAAAAAGCTCTTCTCGCCCTCCTTCGGCAAAACCCTCGCGCGCTCCATGATAGGATCCACACACGAGAGCCTGATCCTCTCAGGCGTAGCCGGGCTCTCCAACCTCAGCAGCCCATCATCCTCGCCCCCTTCCTTGAGCATCCTAGCCTTGACCCCATAGTCCGCGCGCGCGGCCTTGAGCGCGTCGCGGATGGCGAAGAACACCGAGCTGCCCATGAACAGGGGGGGCTCGCCGACGCCCCTGCTGCGCTGGATCGTCCGCAGGTTCTCCCACTCGACGCCCTTGAGCAGGCTGACGTTGAACACCTGCGGTATGTCGCGGAACCCCGGGATCTTGTACGTGCCCGGGCCCTTGGTGAACAGGTTGCCCGCCAGCGGGCCGTTGCGCAGCCACAGGCTCTCTTCCATCGTGAATAGGCCGAGCCCTTGCGTGAACGCGCCTTCGATTTGGCCGTAGTCGATCGAGGGGTTGATCGACCGACCGACGTCCATCTTGATATCGGCGCGGAGACATGTCCATGTACCGGTCAAACAGTCGATTTCGACTTCGGCGGCTGTGACGCCTTGCGTGAAGTAGAAGAACATCTTGCCTGTGTTCTCACCCCACGTGTAGCCGATCTCGGGCGTTTTGTAGAATCCATTGGCGCTTAGATTTACCCGGTCGAAGTAAGCCGCGTGGGCAATCTCTTTCATAGTAGCTTTAGGACCGAGCTTCTCCCTATACGGTGCGAGCCTGGCGTTGATTTGCTCGCAGGCATTGAAGATGGCGTAGCCGTTGAGATCGGACGACGCCGAGGCGGCGGTCGCAGATGTATTGGCTACCGTTATAGTGGAGGTCTCCGAGATATGGACGTCCTCCATCGGCACCTGCAGTGCTTGGGCGGCGATTGTGATCATCTTGGTATGCAACCCCTGGCCCATCTCTGTGCCACCGTGTGCGACCAAGACTGATCCGTCGTGGTAGATGTGTACTAAGGCGCCAGCTTGGTTGAACCAAAGAGCGGTAAAGGAGATACCAAACTTGGTCGGGATCAGAGCCAGCCCTCGTTTGCGCCACTTGTGTTCAGCGTTGAATTTGTCTACAGCCTTCCGGCGTGCGGCGTAATCCGACTCCTCCTGAACCTGCTTATACATCAAAGGTACGTGCCAGTCCTGGATAGGCTGGTTAAAATGAGTTACGTCGTTGATCTTGTAGAAATTGATCTCGCGGAACTTCTCGACTGAAATACCGAGGCGGTCGGCGACTTCAGACATATAGGACTCGGCAAAGAATAAGCCTTGAGGTCCACCGAAGCCGCGGAAAGCCGTGTTCGACATAGTGTTAGTCTTGCATAGACGCCCACGAACGTGAAAGTTGGGGATCTTGTAACAGTTATCGCAATGAGTCATGGAACGTTCACACACGGCAGCGCTCAGGTCAAACGACCATCCAGCGTTGTTGAAGATATCTATGTCGAGAGCTTGAAGTTTGCCGTCTTTGTTCACGCCCACTTTCCACTTAGCGAGGAAAGGGTGTCGCTGACCGGACAGCGCCATGTCCTCGTCTCGGTTGAGCATGCATCGAACTGGTCGTTTGGTTTTCTGCGCAGCTAATGCGCATATTGTGCTGAGATGAACACATCTGGTTTCTTTCCCACCAAAGCCGCCGCCTAGGCGTTTTACACGAGCCACTACTTTGTTTGATTGTACTCCCAGGATCTTGGATGCATATGATTGACTAGACGAAAATCAGTTGATGAGTGTGCATAGCATACCTGTAGAACATACCTTTCAGTGGGGTTTTGGCTGCTGGTCCAAATTTCCATCTCGCCATCCTCAGGTTTTGGTATAGCCACACACGCATTCGTTTCGAGATAGAAATGCTCTTGTCCTCCCATACGTGAAACTCCTGTAAAAGTGTAGTCGCAATGCTTGAAAGCTTCTTCCGGATCGCCCTGCTTGATATATCGGAAGTACTTGTGGAAGCTTTCTTTCTCGATAGCCTCTTCCATCGTAAAAATAGCAGGTAGATCTTCATATTCGATCTTTACAGCTCTGACCCCCTGTGCCGCCTTTGCCTGAGAGGTAGCCAACACGATTGCGATAGGTTGACCAGCAGTGAAGACCTCGTCTTCGACGAAGAATAAGTCGTCGAAATTTGGTGCACCCCATTTGTTGTGTTCGGGGCTATGTAAGTCATCCTTATCAACGATGTCGACAACACCTGGAATATCTAACGCCGCAGAGTAATCAATTGATTTGATCTTTGCATGGGCCCGTGTAGATAACACTAGGCATGCGTGGAGTTCGTTCTTCATTGCTGGGATATCATCTGTATACTGCGCTTCTCCCGTGGTTTGCTTCAAAGCCGCAACATGGTTAGCAGCCTTACCAAGGGGTCCATCAATATAAGCGGAAGTCGCCTCTTCGTCCTTCCAGCCAGATGACAATACTCTTTCAAGCTCCTCAACCGCCTGGCTATCGCCGTGCTCGCTTTCTGCACTGATACCCGATAATACATCATGGTAGAAACGGTAGAAGAAACCGAGTGCTAGTGACTTCCGATACGAGGCCATGCCTCCTGGGACGCTGAAGACGAGATCGAAATCGGACTCGAGAGCATTCATGGTACCTTCTAGCGTATCGGGATGAGCGAACATTTTGCCTTTGAGATACTCATTGGCCTTCTTCGCCGCGACAGTAAACGGTGCCATGCCGCCATAGACCAAGTTACAATGTTCTACAACACCCCTTCTATCCAATTTAACGTGCAGCGCCCCGGTTACAATAGCAATGTCATCATCCTTGCGTTTCGCTTGTTTGTAAGCTTTGAAGTATTCACTCTTCTCGCGAGTTATAGGAATACGAATAGATGC
Organism: Jackrogersella minutella; assembly: GCA_022578535.1. NCBI lineage: Eukaryota > Fungi > Ascomycota > Sordariomycetes > Xylariales > Hypoxylaceae > Jackrogersella > Jackrogersella minutella. The sequence goes on from MU388196.1 coordinate 288,462, forward strand.
AAGGATTGCATCTGGTTCTAGAGCGGTCCTGCGATAGCCTCTGAAGAACGTCGCCATAGGTATTTCGGTCTCTTTCGTTCGTGATTTGGCGACCAGGACGCAGTCAGCTGCCATGAACACGGGGTTCAAGTCAGAGATGGGAGAAGCTGTGACCAGATTTCCAGCGGGAGTACCGACGTTTCTGATTTGTCGCCCAGCGAAATATTTGAGTTGTTTGTAAATCGCTTGAAACACTTGTCCTTTTGCTTCGCCATAATGCTTGATAGCCTCCTGGCAGATATTCTCGAGGTCGGTGAGCACGACATTTCCGCCAATCTCAATGTGATCGTCCTTGAAGGAGTAGTGTCGTAACTCGGGGATGTCCCCGACGAAGACTGAAACTGGATATTGCAAAGCCTTAAACTTGATCTCAATTTGTGTTTCGGTACTCCCGCCGATTATCTTCGCGTTAGGATATACGCTCTTTATTTCGAGCAACTGATCAAGGGTAACAGGTCGATACCACCTCTTCCTCTTATTCCCGAAAGAAAGAGGTTTAAATGTATGCTTTTTTAGTGACGGCGGGAAGATGAGTTGGGTGTCTGGATTGTACTCGATGAAACCTGGAGGTGTAAATTTCTTGATGGGCTGACCATCGCTAAGGTCTTTGCTCTTACAGCAACCCCCCTCTTTGCCGTCGCCATTTTCCATACAACAGCCAGAGCCGCCGTTAGCAGTGCTCTTGCCGCAGGCATTCTTGACGCCAAAGGTGTGGGCAGCGTCAAGAATCGAGCGATAGCCAGTACATCGACAGAGATTCCCGTCAAAAGCTTCTTCGATGTCATGCTCGGTAGGATTCTCGTTATTTCTCAAGAGGGCATATAAGCTCATCACGATGCCAGGGGTACAGAAACCACATTGGCTTCCATTGCCCTTGGCTATGCGTTCTTGGGCGGGGTGAGGCTGCTTTACATTCCCTATACCCTCTATTGTTATAACATGTTTCCCGTCTACACTGGCGAGTGGTGCTAGACAGGCGTTGACGCTTGCATGGTATATCTGTTTGGTGGTCGGGTTGTATTGGCTGACTACGACTGTGCAAGCGCCACATCCGCCTTCTCCGCAACCACTATACGGCGGGCCTGTCAGTATGTATAGGTATTCAACATGGCGATCAGACACCGTCGACACCGTCCAAACTTACAGCTTGGTTCCAGTCAGCCCGATACCTCTTAAGTATTCAAGCAAGGTGACCTCGGGATCAATTTCATCGAGAACTACTCGAGTGCCATTGAGAAAGAAGCGAATAGTATCATCGTATACGGTTGTCAAGTTTAATCCTTCGCTTGCTAGCGCTGGATCTCTCTCGGGGGAGATGGCGATAGGAGCCATGGTATTTAATGTCCCTTTCGGAGTCTAGCTTAAGCTATATGGTATTGTGAATCGTTGGGATCCCATGTAGATAGATATATTAGGAAGAAATCGTATGATGGCAAGGCAACGATGTCGATTGGATGGTTGAAACCGTTCAGCAAGGAAAGGTATAGGTAGTAATAATCGTTTAAGGTGCCACTCAAACAAAAGACAAGAGAGAAATACTACTAAGTAGTAATCAAATCATACAATCACTTTGAAGTGTTGAATAAGGTGGCAATCCACGTTTTGTCTTGACTCCCGACTTGGCAGCTTGGTCAATCGCCGGAATCCGATGGACAACTACGGAGCTCAGCTCTGGTACCTAATAGCTGAACCTCCATTTGATGATAGGAATGACATAGACGGGGCGAATCAGAGAGGAAAGAAGATCCAATTAGGTTCCAGAAACGGTTTGGGGGCCTACTTTTTGCAAGCTTCTCCGGTTAGGTACCTATGCTGATGCGTTGATAGGTTAAGAATTAGCTTCAACGACCTATCTGCCTAGCTTGAGGTAAAGAGTAGAAGAGAAGCCCCGGTTATTTCAACTCGGAGCTAGCCAAACCCGGTCAGCAGCGGGGTACCTATCCTTAGCGAAGCTGCTTAAGTAAGCAGAGAAGGTGTTCTTCTCTCCGATACCTAACCCCTCCAAAACGACAAATCTGATTCATCATTACTGGATATCAAGAGCAAACAGCAAATGTCATCATCCTTGTGAAAGTCATTCACTTTACTCTTAGCCAAGTGTTTCAACTTATTGTTAATCCAAGTTTATACCGGATCTTTATCGAAACATCTGTTTTCTTTACACCTAGGTAGTCTCTTTATGAAAGAACCAAGATCACATCTCTATGATGCTGATAACAATAACATTACCATTCGAAGGTACCTACATCCATAACATCGTTAAATTGGCGTCTCACGTAATGTCCATTGTTGGAGATCCAATCAGGCTCCGAGCCGTTGTGCCGGTACCTGTCGAAGGAAGCTTCTCCACCTTAGCACTCCAGTTCCTGCGCACTTCAATACCTTATGAACTGTGGTAGCATCGATCTAAGACTTGGGCCCGCACTAGAGCTTCTGACCTCTTAATAGGTACTACTACCTTAAGAAGTTATTTATATAATCAGCAGCCTCATTTTCTTAACACCCTTGACATCTTTCTAAGGGGGTGGCCTAAAAGTATTGGATATGGATTTACAGTAGGTTGATTCCAAGACTGATTGGTTCCACAACTTACCTCGCCGGTGGTGAGAGCATACTGAACGAGAGCGTTTGGTTGCCCTTGAGGACAGGCTCTATGAGAAATTGAGCTTCGAGAAGGAAGAAGACGGCCGAGACGGAACTACTTAGACATGTAAGTCATCTTTGAAACACGTTTGAACGCCACAAGCATAGAGCTCAACTTATCTCACTGGAACCTATGTTGCATAACTCATGTACAAGCGTCTCAAACTTGACCTGGGCCTGCTATATGGCCAACGCAAAGCCAACAGTTGAACAGTTACGGCAAAGTACATTTTTTTAAGTGGTCAACAAACAACAATATGATAGGTAATTATACGGTCGTCTGGCTAATTTTATAAGCTTGGGTGACTCACTTAATCCGTGAAGATCCGTGAAGTTTCCAAGGCTTGCCTCCTGCCCTATTATTTGTTGAGATCAGTCCTTGTTCATCGATTTTTCTCAATGTTGCCTAAAGCCTCTAGGATACGCCATTCAACCTCAAATCGGGTTTAAGGATTATTTTCAGATCGATTAACTTGGTATTTTTTACCTTCTATCATGGCTCCCAAAATGGAGAGTGAAAACAACGCCGACGAAGATTATGCAGCGTACTATAGAGAAAACCCAAAGGCGCCTGTTCGGATATTAGTCTCAACGGCGACGCACCTTGTCCTGGGTACCGAATATCATGAAAAGATCAGTTTCATGAGCGACCTGATTTGTCGACACTTCTGGAACTGTGGTTTCAATTCGGGTCTCAATCGTCTCAGCTCATATAACGACTTATTTGGTTACGATAATCTCGCCTGCTATTTCCTCTTCGATCACGGTCTAGCTCCTGATAATAACGATGATGCTGTACCTATTTTGTGGTATCGATGGACGGGTGAATCATTGTAAGAATTATTCGATGCTTGACATTTTTATCATTTGATTAATCTTTAGCCTCAAAGTGTTCTGATCCGCGAAGCCTTGCCTCCTATAATAGAACGGAGGTTGAAAAAATATCCATTTACACTTCCTACACCCTGGCCAGAGCCTCAGCCCGAGCCTCGCCAAACTAGTCCAACTCAGAAGCGCCAAAAGATATGGCTGGACCTTCGCCGTGCCATGACGCCATCGGACGAAGATTTCAAGTTCTTGAAAGAAAACCCGAAGCATGCGATGTGGCTCGAACGCAACATGGAGCCGAGATTTTGTACGAAATTAAAATCACTTGAAGCCGAATGGGAAGAATCTCGAGATAACTCATCTGTCGGGGCAGCAATGCCTTTCATCCAAGAGCAGACCGAAGAGGAAAAGAGAGAAGAGCCAGGGGATTGCACAGATACGTAAGATTCCGAGCGTCTCTGATGCGGTATACCCGTGGACGCCTCGCACAAGGCGGGCCTCCGGTGTTGGCAGCAATGGATAGTGTAGCTATCCTAGTTATCAACGACTTAAGATACTGACAAAGTGGAAAAGAATCCAATTCGTGAAGACGAGACTATCCCCCTTCTTAAATACGTCAATCTATTATCTGATATGTCTGCTATGGTAACGTTCGCCGGCATGACTCACGTACGCCCGCAGTGCGGCTTCATCGGTGACTCCCTCCAATTATGTCAGCTTCCTATCCATAACTTCTCCTGCATTTATCAGATATATTTTACCATGTAGGTAACTTATAAGATGCCTCATATTCTAAACATCGAGATCCTGGCGGTACCGGTACTAAGCTATAGATGCAAGCAGAGCCTCATTTTTGTCCGCGGCACAGTCGTTCAGGGTCGTCGTGGATACCTACTTTGACAACGACGATCGCCTAACGTCGATGCGCCTTATAAAAACCGAAGGGGAAAAGTTAATACACTTGAAGCAAGCAGCCCCTATAAATATGCATCTGCCTAGCTTATCATCTCTAGGGTTACATCGTAAGACTGTTAGCTCTGTCTAGCTGTCTCGGGGTCTAGCTCTTCGGCCGGCTTCTCATCTCGCATCTTCTTTTAGATACCGACTTCAACAACCCTTCGAACTTCGTAAGGACGAAAACATAGCCCCCTTTGATACGTCATAATAGTATAGAATAGAACAGCACAAGACGCTAATTCTCCACATCATCCTGGGATTAGTAATTCGAAAGCATTCCGGCTTCAACTACCTAGCGTCGTCCTCCACATACCCCATACACACTCCGCAAACCAAGAGTCTAGCCTAGGCTAAACAAAGCTCAAGGCTAGGCAAGATAACTGATAATCCTCGGAATCTCATATCGTTTCACTGAAGTTTCTCGTGTGTTTCGATTCATCTATGCTCGAAGAAGCTTCGAAATATTTCATCGCCTTACATCTATAGATTGAGATGATGATCCATAGAATTTCGTCGCATATGAAGCTTCCCGGTTACGAGTTATAGTTATATACTCATATATTTTGTATGTACGTGTTATATATCTCCACCCAAAAAGATACAGGGGTTTGCTAATTCCAACTTAGACCTACTTAAAACAATCTCGTGAAGATCCTCCAAGAAACCCCATAGGGGTTTCCCTCGGCCCCTTGTCCTCATCCGGTAGTGTGTTAGGACTGAAATATCGGCAATTCAACCATGAGCATTAACCCCTCATCCCCTGCGGTAGTATTTATGGCAAAAATGGCCATGCAGATGTACGAATGTCAGCTTTGCCCACGTGGCTAAAGTACAGGTACAGTTTATTTATTTTCCTTCTTTACGACTCTATCTTAAGGTGTGCTTCCTTTTACTGGTGAAAAGGAAACCGTCACTCGATTACCCATACGACGTTGTGTGGCTTCTTTGACCTTGGCGGTGATCGTAGGACTTTGCGCAGCAACTACTACCCCTTACAAGCCAAGATGGGTTCTCTCGAGACAAACGGCGCAACCGGTCTTTCCGACCTCCAATTCTTCAACATCATTGACGGCAAGGCCCGCTCCTCCAAGGAACACCACCGAGTGGTCGACCCTCGTACCGAGGAGCTGCTCTGGGATGCCCCCGTCGCGACAACGAAGGACCTCGACGATGCGGTGGAGGCGGCCAACCGCGCCTTCAAGACGTGGAAGAAGACCACCACGGCTGAGCGCCAGAAGGCCGTCCACGAAGTCGCCAATGTCCTTCTAGAGAACGTGGACGTCTTGACGGAGGCGCAGATGAAGGAGACCGGCAAATCTAGACCCATGTCGAAATTCGACGTCGAGAGAGCCGCCTGGCATTTTGATTTCTACCGTATGTTATACATTATCAGCTGATTCCCCTACGCCGTACCTTTGTTAACACAGTCGCGAAGGCACCGTGGCGCTCGAGGAGGAACTGCAGTACGAAGACGACACGGTCAGGATCATCTCGACGTACGCGCCGATCGGGGTTCTCGGTGCGATCTCGCCGTGGAACTTTCCGCTGATCCTGTCGACGATCAAGGTGGTGTCCGCGCTGGCGACGGGGAACTGCGTGATCATCAAGCCGTCGCCGTTCACGCCGTACTCGCTGCTCAAGTTCTGCGAGCTCGCGCAGTCGGTGCTCCCCCCCGGCGTCTTCCAGGCCGTCAACGGCGGCGCCGACCTCGGCGAGAAGATGACCCTGCACTCGGGCATCCACCACATCAGCTTTACTGGTACCATTGGTGTCGGCCAGCGCATCCTCCGCAACTGCACGGCCTCCCTCAAGAAGGTCATCCTCGAGCTCGCGGGCAACAACGCCTGCATCGTGTGCGACGACGTCGACCTCGACAAGGTCGTGCCCCAGGTCGCCATCGGCGCCCTCTTCCACGCCGGCCAGGTCTGCGTCGCCTCCAAGCGGATATACGTCCACGAGTCCATATACGACGAGTTCCTCAAGCGCTTCGTCGAGGAGTCCAAGAAGTTCTCCATCGACGACGAGCACTCCGTCTCTTTCAGCCCGCTGTCGAATAAGGTCAACTACGAACGCGCGCTGGGTTTCATCGACGACTGCAAGAAGAAGGGGTACAACATCGTCACCGGTGCCGACTTCAAGCCTAGGGATAAGGGGTTCTGGATCCCTCCCACGATCGTGTCGAAGCCGCCGGAGGACTCGTTGCTCGTCCGGGAGGAGCAGTTCGGTAAGTAACCCCCCTTCCCCAATCTCACCTGAACAAGCCAGGAATCGAGAGAACAAGCCAACTAACAACCCCCCTAGCCCCCATCGTGCCCGTGATGTCCTGGTCGTCGGAAGACGACGTGATCTCGCGCGCGAACCTCGACAACGCCGGGCTGGGCGCGTCCGTGTACACGCCGGACCTCTCGCGCGCGCGCAGCATCGCGAGCCGGCTCGAGTCCGGCACCGTGTGGATCAACCAGTTCGAGCGGCCGCACCACGCGGGCTTCTTCGGCGGCTGGAAGATGAGCGGCTTCGGCGGCGAGATGGGCAAGCAGGGCCTGCTGCACTACTGCCACACGCAGACCCTGCAGATCGACAAGACCGAGTAAGTTTTTAAGTAAAGAAAAATTCAAAAGAAAAACATTTATCACGAATTATCTTTGGCATGCCTTCAAATGATGTACTCTTCTCTTCAAAACTGGTGCAGATGCTACAGGTACAATGGCCACTAACACACCCATAAAGTGCACGAGTTCAGGAACCAGTAGAAGAGTCTCCCTCGGTGAGTATATCTCAGTCACAGCCGAAGTACAAATTGTAGCAATTGTAGCGTTATACCAGTTGAAGAGATAGAGGAAGTTTCGGGGTTTTCTCTGTATTCGAAAGGCGTATATGCGCGCATGAGATTTTGATATCTTACATCATGTTTCAGGAAATAGCGCTGCGGAGCATATGGGTTAAATAGATGCGTATATAAATTGTTAGACATCTGGATCTCCAAATATCACTTATCGAGACTCATCCCGTTCTTCACTCGCACCAGTGAAATATAAACCGGTGCTTTAACGAGTCTTATTGGTTCTACCGTCCCTGAATCTAAACCGAGGTTGTACATAGGATCTCTATCTATTCCTGTATATACTTCTTCAACCCCCTCAGCCTCTCCTTCGCCGTCTCCAATACCTCGTCCTCCTTGCACACCGCGAACCGGATGTAGTCCTCGGCGATGTGCGCGTTGGGGTCGGTGTAGAACTCCGTGGGCGGGATGGCCGCGACGCCGACTTCTTGGATCAGGAACCAGGTTAGCTTGAAGTCCTGCGGCCGGCTGGCTACGTGCGGCGGGAACGGGTAGTCTGCTGGGAGCTTGACCTTCTTCATGTTCACTAGCACGAAGTAGCCACCCTCGGGGTCCGTGTAGGGCAGCCCGAGCTCTTCCCATATTTCGTTGAAGCGTGTCATCTTGCCTTTCATGTCCCGTACTGTTTCTTCCCAGAAGCCTTCGGATTCGGCTTGCTCGAAACCTGTGGTTGTTAGTTTTTGTGTTATCCCCGGCTTTGAGGGTGGGATCTAGACATACCGACGGCACAAGCTTCCTGTAATGGCGATACAGATGAGTAGCAGATACGCGTGTGAGCCGCGGAGACGTATTGGATTAGGTGGGCAGGTCCCATGAGCCATCCTACATTTCGTTAGTAATTTCTTGGATAGGAGTTGAATTTTTAACTCACCTACACGCCAACCGGTGGCATAAAAGTTTTTACCAGCCGAGCCGACCGTAATCGTTAACCTCTCGATCTCAGGCGAGAGAGTCGCGATTCTCGTGAATGGTACATAGTACAGACGGTCGTACACCTCGTCGGAGAGGATGATGATCTCATTCTTGACACAGATGTCTCCTATTTTCTGAAGTTCTTCCTTCGAGAAGACCTTACCGACGGGGTTGTCTGTATATATAATTAGCTTCTCGTTTTACGTTACTAGTAGTTTCACAATAGACCAACTAACGAGGCGTGTTAAGGACGATCATCTTCGTCTTCGGCGTAATCGCCCTCTGAAGCTCATCAAAGTCAATCGTCCACTCAGCGGACGAGGATGTCCGCGTTGCACCATCTGTCGGCGGGTGCATGGGGACGTAGACGATCTTCCCACCGGGCATCTCGATGTTGCTGATATACCTACGCCATCATCAGCGAAAACTTTCTCCCAAAACACCGACACAAATGACTCACTGGTCGAAGAACGGTTCAAAGATAATGACCTCATCGCCCGGCTCTATGAAAGCCATGAACGCACTCAGCATGCCCTCGTTCGCCCCCGTCGTGATGGTGACCTCCGTCTCCGGGTCGAGCTTCCGGCCCCAGAACGGCGAGTACGCATCCGCGATGGCCTTCTTCAGCCTGGGCCTGCCCTTCGTCGGGCTGTACTGGTTGCAGTCCACGCGGTCCAGAGCCGACTTCGCGGCGTTGATGATGAAGGGCGGGGGGTTGTACCCGAAGAAGCCTTGACCCATGTTCACGATGGGCTGCTTGGGCGAGGCTGCCGCTGCTTCGTTGACGATGGACCAGACATCTTGTCTCTGGCCGGCGACCCGAGCCGCGGGTTTGAGCTTGGCTGGGAGTTCCGCCGCCATGATTGTGGTTGAATGAAACCCTCGTTGCCCGATAGCAAGTCCAAGTCCAAGTCCCCTTCGGTGAGTGCCTGTGAGATATCTGGAGGATGACTGCTGTGTGTGAAGTAGTAGTCTGAGAGAAGATCTCAAAGCAGAGGAGCAATGCATGTAGGGACAATGTGACAGTACCTATGATATATATATATATATATATCCTGACGGGGCCCAATGATATCTCACTCACGCTATACCAACTCCAATTCCAAAGTCTCCGGTCCCTAGTTTTCGTGACTCCGCTGCCCCAGAATATAATAATAAGTTCAATTTGTCATCAACGAACCCGAAAAGTTTCACGCCCTTTTTTTTTATCAAATTTTAATCTTTCAATATGTAATTTACTTCTAGTTTAAGCTTTTAGAGTGACTAGAAATGCCTGTTCCGTAATCGGCGTCCTGCCATTGGAAACCTACGAACGCCTCCAATTTCGCCCGGGCGCCTGCATTCAAAGGAGCTAAAGGAGCTAAAGGCGCCGTCACGTCATTTCTATCGCGGAGCACCTAAGCGGCTAAAGCCCGCTAAAACACCCGAGTAGGGGGCCCACTGAACAAGCTTGTCTGGGTCCCTTGCACGGACCCTAATTCTCATATCGCAACCTTCAATTGAAGCCTCCTTATCCACCAGCAGCTTTAATCCACGATGCTTCAAACCCCCCCCTAAACAAAAGCAAAGAAAATGGCAACGCCAACCCTCAAACCCCCGAACCTATCCCTCCTCTCGCCGACCGTCCCCCCCCTACTCCTCACAATCCGCTTCAGCGCCTCCCTCCCGGACCTCGAGCTCGACATCCCGCGCCCGTCCTCCACGACCGTCGTCTCGCTCAAGCACCTGATCCGCCAGCGCCTCAGCGAGCCCACCTCCCAGCGGCGCCTGCGCTTCATCCACGGGGGCAAGATCCTGCCGGACAGCGCCGCGCTCAGCACCGTGCTGCGCGCGCCCGCGCCCCCTGCGTCCTCCCCCCTGCTGCAGCACGATAGCAAGGGCAAGGCGAGCAGCGACGGGAAGGGCAAATCGGTCGCGGGGCGGCCGGACCCGGCGGCGCGGATCTACGTGAACTGCAGCATCGGGGACAGCCTCACGAGCGGGGAGCTCGAAGCGGAAGCGGTCGCGGCGGCGGCGGCGGCGCCGGCCTCGCCCTCCGGCGCGCGCCCGTCCTCGCCCCTGCCGCCCCCCAGCACGACGACCGCCGCGCCCCGGGGCTTCGACCGCCTGCTGGGCGCCGGCTTCACCGCCGCCGAGGTCAACCACCTGCGCCTGCAGTTCCGCAGCGTCCACAGCTCGCGCTTCACCCCCGACACCCTGCCCTCGCCCGACTCCTTCCGCCGCATGGAGGACGCCTGGATCGACGACAACGGCGCCTCCGTGCCCTCGGTCGCGAGTCCCGGGGGCGCTGGAGGAGGCGGGGGCACAGATAGCGATGATGTGGGACTTGTCGCGCTGGTGGATGTCATGATCCGCGGCGTGATGACGGGGTTCATGTGGCCGCTGGGGAGTGCCGGATGGCTTGTGCGCGAGGAGGGCATGGCGAGTGGGCGGTGGAGGTTTATGGTTGGGGTGGGTGTTGTGTTTAGTCTTTTGATTGGGATTATCAGGAGTATATCGGGCGAGAAGTGAGCTCGGGCCGGAAGATTTTGTTATAATATCGAGGTGGGAAAATTGTACATATATGCATTGGGAGGCGTTGCATTGTAACCATCATAACATCATGGCACGGCGTTTACTAGCGCTCATCTAGCAACTTTGACGCAGCAATCAGGGGTAAAAACACATACGTATTCACTACAATAGCAGAAGATAGGAGCAAGCGGGTGGGGCATCGCCAACGGCGACGATGCCCAGTTTTACTATCTAAACAGCACTACCGAAGACTCGAAAGACCTCGAAAGACGGTCATCCACGGATGGGAAGCATAACGCAACCCATTGGGAACCGTCTCTGTCATAAGTCCCGAAACAAGTGGTATCCCTTTCCTGAACTCCGTGACGTATGGTCGAACGTAAACCTCTCGTTCCCTCGCCTCACTCATGCCCTCGAGATCGTATCGGCTAGCGGTAAATCACCTAGACATCGGCCATCGTGAGTAATCATGTAGGTCGTAATTCTCAGTCATCCGCATGCCTACCTTGTGCATCTCGTGCCGCAAGACAAAGATGAACAATCGAAATTAATGAAGTCAATGGCCGTAGAATAGTATTACAAGTAAAGGGATTGAGCTGCCACTATGTCGCGGCGGATCTTGGCCAAGCTCTCCTCGAACTTGTTTGTTAAATCTTCGCTACCCATAACCTTTCCTGCTTGTGCCATCTGTCGAAGTAGTTCCTCGAGCCGGCGGAATAGTCGGATCAATGAGCCCTCGTACGCGTCGGTCATTTTGCTAAACCCATTATTAGTGTCGGGAATAGATAACAAAAATAAGAATTACTTACCAAACTTCAGCAAATGACTTTCCATTCGCCCATGCGTAGACGGTCTCCATGAGTTGCCACTTTAGGCTTTGGGCGTACTCGTCTTCGTTCACGTCGAGTTTGCTCTCTTGGCTGACTTTCGCGATGATTTTAGCTTGAGCCTGTATCTGTGAGAACGGCTTCTGCAGCTCATCGGGTAAGGCCTGTGCCTCGGCCTTCTCTTCGAAGATGAACACGCTAAGAAGAGCGGCGCATACTTCCGGGGTGAGCTCGTTGAAGAATCGGTTGAAGAGCAGCTCAGACAGAAGTAACTCGTGACCATCCGTCGAGGAGATCTCACAAGCCACGCGGGCTTTCATCTGAACCACCTCGGATTCGTTGATAAAGCCAAGACGACGAAGGACTCGCTTTCTTGACTTCAGTTCGTCGAGCTGGGCAATAGAATGGGCCTTAGCGATCTTCTTCTTCAGCTCTTTGATCTCGTCGTTTCGAGCAATCTTCGCCGAATATTGTTCCCATAATCCTGGCAACATGGGTGAACCGTGGAGTGGGTTAGCTAATAAGCGTGACTCCAGAACCTCGATCTTGCGGAGTAACTTCTTGAAGGAGTCGTCGGTGATGTTCATATTCTCAATGGGGTCTAAGACAGGCATCCCATCGGGGAAACGACGCTCGACCTCCTTAAGCGACTTGAGGACCTGTTTACGAACAGACTCGACGTCCTCTCGACTCTTCACTTCCTTCGGCATAAACACCCTGATCTGACTTAGCGCTTTGATGCACGTGAGCATGCAGGGAATGGCCTCAAAAACGCTATCTTTGTTGGGATCGCTGGCTCGAGCCCCCTCTGGCATCTCTGCCGACGAATTTGCAGGGCCAAAGGGATCACAGGTTGGGTCGAGACGAAGGTATACGTCCATGAAATATGACTCTTGGGGCGGATAATCCTTCTCGCCAGACTTTGGTTCTTGGCGCTTGACAAGGTTGACGATGACACCCCAGCCAAAGTCCTTGCCAGTCTTCGGATGAGCGATCTGCACGAGTCTACCGGGCTGAAGGTAATCCAGACAATAGTTCGGATGTTGAATAACTGCGAGCATATCCTTCGTATACTGTGAGATTTGTTGGCGCAACCCGTAATAATCCTTAATTGTTGCCTCATCAGGGATCACCATCTCATCTCGTGTTTTCTGCAGCTTCATCAACTCGTGCTCTAGGCCGGCAACACTAGCGGTGTTCTGGAACTGGAAGAAACAGTTCTCTAACATGAATTCGGGGTTAATAGCATCGATTCGAAGCAGATTCAACACCATGTTGTAGCCTAGGTAGAAAGCAGAATTGAGTCGGTCCTGTTGGCCGACGACGATATTCTTTGCTGTTTCGGGTTCCATCTTGTCGTCGATCATCATGATAACTATACCGCGATCATCAAGACCTCTACGGCCTGCACGTCCAGACATCTGGATGTACTCAGACGGGGTCAGCGGTCGTACGGATTTGCCATCGAACTTCGTGACCTTTGTAAAAACAACCGTCTTTGCCGGCATGTTCAAGCCGATAGAGAAAGTTTCAGTAGCAAAGAGGACTTTGATGAGGCCTTCCTGGAACAAGATCTCAATCGTTTCTTTGAGGATCGGTAGGAGGCCGGAGTGATGAACACCTATTCCCTTCTCCAGGAGCGGAAGGATATTTTGAATCTGTGGAAGTTCTCGATCTTCCTCTGACAGAGACTCGATAGCGCTGGTAAATACCTTTCGCACCATCGCTCTCTCACTATCGTCGTTGAACGCGAACTTCGACGTTGTCAAGGCCATCATCTCGCACTCCCTCTTGCTGAAGTTGAAAACAATGACCGGGTTGAAGTTCTTGTTCATAATCATTTTGACAATCTTCTGGATATCGGCCGAAGCACTCTCATTATTTCCGCCCTTGAACGGCTTCTTGTGCTTGCCCTTGCCCCTTTGTCTGGTTTCGGCCTCGTTAACTTCGGCCGCTATCTTGCGCTCCTCGATGAGCTGCATGGTCTTGTTGAAGTTGTGCTCTCGGAAGACCCCCTTCTCATCAACAACTAGGAATATGCCAGTGCCACCAGCTGGGAAGAAGTAGTTTTGTAGCGGAGTTGGTCGGAAGTCGGTGTAGACAACATGGCAAGCCTGTCGGTGGATTTTTGCGATCCATTCGGCGAACTGGAAGGCATTGGGGATGGTGGCAGATAGGAAGACATATCGAACCTTATCCGGGAGAAGAATAATGGTCTCCTCCCATACGACACCACGCGATTTGTCTCGCATGTAGTGGATCTCGTCAAAAACGACCCAAGCCACTTCGCGCATAATCTCAGACCCTCGATACAACATAGATCGCAGAATTTCGGTGGTCATGACGAGACAACTGGCAGTGGGATTTATGGTGACATCGCCTGTCATGAGACCCACATCACCGAAGGCCTCGTTGAACTCTCGGTACTTCTGGTTACTCAATGCCTTGATGGGACTGGTGTAGATAACTCGCTGATTCTTCTTGAGACAGTGTGCGATGGAGTATTCTGCCACGACAGTCTTTCCAGCACTCGTATGCGCCGATACAAGGACACTCTCATCTCGCTCAATGGAGGAGATCGAGAGGCGCTGGAAGGGATCGAGTTGGAATGGCCAGGTTCGTGCTGGGTTCTCGGGCGGCTTGTGTTCGGAAAGTGGGACATACTCGTAATCGAGATCTGGTGGAAGTGCGACTTGATGCTGGATATTGTGCGACAAAACTAGCGAGGCCTCTTCTTTCGTCGGGGCAAATCCAGCTACCGCGCCGATTTCTCTGGATTCTGCAGTCTCGAATGTATCCGTCAGTACAGGTTCCGCCACGGCATCCTTACGCCTGCGTTTGCTGTCGCCATGACTTTCAGATACAGTCTCCACGGGGCCATCTTCCTCCGGCGACGTAGGCTCTATGTCAACCATTTCGACCTCTGGCGCAGAAGGCGCGGATGCAGCAGTAGTCGAACCATTTTTGATGCCACCATCAGCCTTTCTCTTCTTGTTCTTCTTCCTAGATTTTTGTGGTTTTGAAGCCGGAGCAGATTGAGGTTCCAACTGAACCTGGCTGACCGGCTGCTCGTTAAAAACGTCGAACAGGTCGTCGTCCATTGCTGACGATTAGTAGATGTCAAGGGCGTGCAATTAGTGTCATGTAGTGAGTAATGAAGTAGCTCTTTGACTGATGCAGTTCCTGTTTAGCTTAACCCGACGGCATCAGAGAGATTGTCGAATAATGTAAGTCGAGAGAATTGGTATTGAGGTCACACCTAAATCTTTGCGTGGTGCTGATGAGCGCGGTGCAAAAAGAAATGGGCGTGAACTTTCTTGGAGATGCTGGTGGAAATGGAAAAAAAGAAATGGGTCACGGCAGAAAATAGGAATAAAAATAATAAAAAGGCAAGCGGTGAACTGGGCAATCGCGATCTAGGTAGGTACGGTAGGTACCTATTGAATTCAATGGTCTGAGCCTCCGAGGTCTCTTGGTACCTAGATACTTAGGTAGATCCCGAAGATCAACCGTGGCCCGAGCCCCCCAGCTATCATCATTCGATCATTGTATCAAACTTTTAATCCTATCTAAAGCTCGAAGCCGTCATATCAAACAAAACCCTCTCCACTCCTCAAAATCAACACAATTACTACTACAAAGGTAATAACAAACCGCACAGGTCTATGAGACGTATATATAAGAGGCTAATTGGCGTGCCCAGATGCTCGCCCAACCCGCCGTCCGCGCCGCCCCGCGCATCACCTCCATGATCAGCCGCCGTGCCTTCCACGCCACCCGCGCTCGTCTCTCCTCTCCTTACCACTACCCCGAGGGGCCCTACTCGAACTTGCCCTTCAACACCAAGACCCGCTTCTTCGGTGTCCGATACTGGCTATACATGTTCACCGGTTTCTTCGCCCCGTTCGGCATCTGCAGTGCGTCATTTCCTTTCGCCCGGGTTTCGAGATTCGTACCCCGGATTATGAACGTATGCTAACGTCTATGTTGCAGTCTGGCAAAGCCAGAAGCCCAAGGCTTAAAGCTCTGGTCAATGGTCTAGGAGAGCATCATGGGAGGCAGGTCTGAAAGGAGCATCTTCAACTGAGGGGGGACGGCGAGGACCACGATGCAGGTTGTACATATATACGACAATAGACATTGAGGCCATCGCCGATACACAATTCCATTTGTCTCCGTCAAATTGTAAATGTCCTCTTGCCAACGACTAGATTACATGAAATGCGCAGTTGTCTGTAAGAACGAAGCAACTCATACATCTTAAGCCCAACTTGGCTAGGTTAAAGAGCAGCATCATTACAGTATATTGGATATATTCTAAAATATCAACTAGTTACGAATGATGAAAATATCTCATCCGAGGACCCCATTAGAACCTATCCCGTCAATATGCCATACATGCTCGTGACGTATACCTTGGCCGTCGTGACTCATAGTGGATTGGTAATGCTTGATCAAGTATTTAGACAAATCTACTTCAATGCTGATATATATACAAATAATTGGTATCATTCATCCATGACCCGCCCTGCCCCTTTATTCCATGTATGAAACCCATTCCCATTTCTCATATCATGACCTCATGCCCCTAGAATGCACATTGAAGTTGGGTTGCTGTATGATGTTCTTCAAAAAGCCCATCATAAATTGGGCGTTCCCCTCATCTAGCTTCCATCGAGCCCTCAGGTTTTCATACACAGCCAAGATCTGGTCTTCAGATGCGAATCTAGCGAATGCCCTCAGGATGGACATTGCCATCCACGTGCTAATAGTTAGCCCCTCGACCTTTTCGTCGAGGCAGTTTAAGAAGGCATGATATACGCTTATCAGCCTCTCTGACGTCCAGTCCGATCCGGCGTTTCCGTGTTTGCCGAATGCCTTGAAGAGTGCAAGGAAGATTGACCCGTGGAGAGGGACGTCGAATATCTTCATCTCATCGAGGAACTGTGCGACTTTAGACAGATTACCTAATCTCGGCCCGTAATGATTGACTAGGAGGCGGTATGTCTGCAGATCCGGATAGATCAATGCGGTCCGCTGGAAATTCGGCCGCATATCGGGATGCCTCTTCCCGAGTTTTGCGAACATCATAAGCACCTTGGTTATGTTTTTTTGCATCGTGTAGTTGCGGTCTGGTAGCGCCACGGTCCCTCGTGCCGTATCTTTCATTTTCTCATAAACCCTTTCGGCCGATGATTCCTCCCCAGACCTTAGAAATCCAGACATGACGCAATTTAGTACGACCGAGTCGATAACTTCGCCCAATTCCACCATCTGCTTATACGCACTCCTCATTCCACTCGTATCCTGTTTGAGACCGAAGTAGTGAATCAGACTGACGTGGTGATATCGGTTGAATGAAAAACCACGTGTGATCATTTCCTGGTAGATCATCTCGGCGAGATCAAATTTACCGGCCTTCGATGCCACGTCGAAGAGGATGTTGAACGTCACTCCGGAAGCCCGAACGTCAGCCTGCTTCTCCATTTCGCGCCAAAGATGAAGCGCCGCCTCGAGTTCGACCTCTGTTGACTTCCCAACGTATCGACTTGCAAATGATATAGCAGTGTTCCATTGCTCCCTAGTTAAAGCAAAGCCGCTGTTTTTTACGTCCGTCACCACGGAAAAATACCGTAACATAGACTTGGCATCTTTGTTCTCCGTCATGCCTAGCACTGCGAGTAGTTGGTGTCTCATTCGAGCTGTCATGTGTGATATACGAGGTTCCGGGAGCAGTTGGTATAGTTCATATATTGCGTCTAAGTACACCGTTGCAGGGCGCCTGAGCTTACGGAGTATCGCTTCCCGTAGTTTTCGGACCGCCTCGGTTTCTTTGGGATCCAACTTTTGGGTATGGTCAACAGACTGGAGATTAATGTCTTCTGCTCTATCTGATACTGTAAGATTAGGACCATCGGCAGGGGCATATCTTCGTAAGTAAGGGTCCCTCAGGAACGCAAGGTGCTCCTCCACGGAGGTATCGTCATATAGGTCAACGATATCGAGAAGCTCTTTCTTTGGTCTGGTTTGTGTTCTGGCTTGTGATGGCGATGATGATGAAGAAACGTCGACAGCGTTCGCTGCCGTATGGTTCTCGCGACCATAAGGTAAATTTGGATAAAAAAACCCGAAATTTGAAGGCCGACAACCCGATACAGCTACCGCGGAGCTAAAAGGTCTTTTAAAGGTAGTAATCCAAGAAGCATTATGCTTCTTTCTGGGTCGTATTGTAGAGCTGCGGCCGGTGACAGCGAGCGAGCTGGGACGGATAGCTTCCTTATAATCATCGCGTATTCTTGTGCCATATAACGAAGGTAACGAGCTCAAGCTTAGCGAAGGTCTACAAGAGAGTATCGCGCCGTAAATCGACCCGTCAATTGGAGTAAGGATTCTCATGAGCTGTCCAGCATATTGGCCCGCTCATGATAGCTCTATAGGCTTTGACGGTATGAGTTTTGGTAGGCGGGGTAAAGATTTCGAGGCCCTTTTTTTTCCAATTCAAAAGTTTTCTAGGTGACGGAATGCCGGCAGGTTTTAAGAATCAAATTATTATCGCCGTAAAGAAAAATCAAAAGCGGTTCACAAAAATAACGTACAGGGGTCCCTAGCTCTATCAATACGTACCTATCAGGGCATCCCCACGTAACGTCAATAATACTGTAGTACTAATTCCTTAGTGATATATGTATCTCCTAGGTATCTTTTGTGAACTTTCGTCCATTTCCATTCGCTGAATTTCATTTCGAGTACAAGAAAATCAGCCCAAACTACATGATTGAATGTACCGAGGGGTTGTCAGTGTCGGAAAATCGATTGTCCTAATTCTTCAAGACCCACCCAAGCATTTCTCGGACCGTGCTACTTTTTGCTTTTCGAATTGATTTCCTCAAGAAATCAAGAAATCAAGAAATCTATTGATTAAAAGATTCGCAAAATAACTTGCCAACTCCCCACACAGCGCCAATTGCTCAAGTTCTGCAATTATTACATGCAGAAAGGGGCGCATGCTCCCTAGTGATGCGCCATGGTTCGTCAAAGACAGACCAGGCCCGGTAGAGTCTACCAGACAGTGACAGCGTTACTGAACCACCGAATCTTCCCGGACGTCAAAGTTCAACAACCGATTTGGTACAAGGTGATCGAGTCTATACCCCCCTCCGAAATTCTCACAAGACCACTCCCACCTCAACACAAGACGCCAAACCCACGGGTAAGGAGACCGAGTAGGCTGTTTCAGCCACAAAAACTAGTATACGAAGAAGATGGGCTACGAAAGACATTCTATCGAGACCACCCATGGGAATTGGCAAGGCCGAGAATGATAATTGAGATGGACGGGAAGGACTCGCGGAGATTTAATTGGTCTAAGGGCTTAAGGCAGCCCGGCATGCCGTTATGTGGTGAATCGTAAGCACCCTCGAAGCTGCGTGCGTACGGGAAGCCAGTCATAATATGAACTAACCGCTCTCTCTCGCGCAGTGTCGTTCAACGTCAAATGTGGATGATGCATAGCGACCCCAGCATAACAACAGAGCAAGCATACGACATAGTACGACGAGAATTCTATGCGTTGCGACACGAGGAGGACGTCCAGCGAAGAATAGCGCAGGAAGAAGCCCAATATGTAGGCGCCTACTTCGGCAGGTCCTTCTTGAATGTCGGTATGCAGCTCGAGGACCAGCAGTACGAGCAATGGAAGAACTGGGCCGGCAAGCAAATCGAAGGAATACAAGCAGAGCAAAACGCGGCGTATACCACCTTTGGAGACGAACCAGCCGAGGCCGAGAATCTCGACGTGGACGAAGCCACTGGAGAGCCAGATGCGGAAATTCTTCCTTGATGGCAAGCTTAGCAGCATATCACATTCGTATATTCGCTGTAGCACCAATTGTACAATTATCGCATACATAAGTACTTCAGCCACCAAGCTCCGCCTAGTCGATTTCGTGGCTCTCATGAAGCCGCTACATAAGATGAAAAACGCGAACAATAATAATGCAGCCTTTGATCCTCCATGAATGGTCCTCCTCAATTTCACAATGGGTATCTTCCTAAACTACGACTCTTCCGATGCTAATCCATTCAGCTGCTCTATTCGTTGTAGATATGTCTGGCGCTATAGCAGTTGAGTCAGTAAGAGGTATTATAACATGTTACATCAGCAACTCACAATGCCTTTGAGTTTGTCTCTATCCTTCTCATTTGAAGCTCTATTGATGAGCTGTGATAGAAGGATGCATGATTCTTGGTAGTATTTCCGGGCGAAGATATAAGAATGAGTGTTATCGAGTTGGACGGCAGTGTTCGCCTTTGCCAGCGCCGTAGCCAGCATTGCCTTTGACGAAGCCATCTTTTGCAAAGCTTGTCTTTCTCTTCAACGTCGAAATCGAAGAAGAAAAGAGGTTGTTTGTTGATTGTTGGAATGAATGCAATGCCATGACTGAAACCCATTGGGTGTCACTGATATATGAGGAGAGCCCATGTGATGATCTGATACGACGCAAGGGGGTCCGGGCACCTGCATATTCCATCTAGATGCGTTTATGCGGCCCGGCGTGTCATTCGTGCAGACGTCAGACGGATTTGGGCACCGGGTTTCTATAACTTCAACTATAGCCGATGATCGTAGATACCTAAATTCTGATCTACAATTCAATGCAACTACTTACTTAACGGGAAGGAAACTAACATCGTTGTGCATTGCTCTATCGGCTCGTGGGGGTTAGTTAGTTCTACCTCGGAATTTTATTGCGAAAGCTATCACCAAGCGTACTATCTAAGAATAAAACTGAAACGATGACTAGCGACGGTAATAGGGGGACATACCTCTCACTGCTCGAATCGGTTGATAAGTAAGTATTCCACTATAATTTCAATTCAATATAATATCTAATTAATTTGAAGCTTCCCATACGATATTATACCATCAGAAGTATACTACCAGCTATTTCTACCCAGTGATGATCAACCACACGGATATCTACTGCCGGAGACCGTGCAGAAAATGCCATGGACCTCTCATTTCCAAGTCCAGCACAGCCAACCCCGGAGCGTCACAGTATTGGACGCATCGCACGGGAAGGACACAGCGGGCGCAGTCAATGCGGCCTTCGCGGAGCTAATCAACACATGCATTGAGAAAGACCTGTTCCACATCATAGACGGGAAGCACAGCGAGCCCTTCTCCATCCTGAGCGCCAGGTACCCAGTCCACATGGAACGGTTCGCGTCTGCGCTATTCGGCATTACTAGCCAAGGCGCCTACATCACGGCATACACAAAGGCGCCCGACGGCGCCACGAAGCTGTGGATCCCCCGCCGCGCGGCGCATCTGTACACGAGCCCTGGCATGCTCGACTCCACGGTCGCGGGCGGGATCAAAGACGGCGATACGCCCCTCGACACCATCATCCACGAGGCGGACGAGGAGGCTTCGCTGCCGGAGGAGCTGGTGCGCGGGCGCGTGCGGTCCGCGGGCGTGCTGACGTATCTCTCCGTCACTGGCGATGGGTTCCCCGGGGAGAAGGGGCTCGTCATCCCGGATATCATATACGTCCACGACCTGGAGCTTCCGGGCGACGTTGTGCCGAGGCCGAATGACGACGAGGTGGAGGTGTTTTACTGTATGGGTGTGGAAGAGGTGCAGAGGGCGCTGTTGGATGGGGAGTTCAAGCCGGATTCGGCGGCTGTGCTTATTGATTTCTTGATCAGACATGGGGTTATCACGGCGGGTAATGAGAGGGATTTTATTGAGCTGAGTACGCGGTTGCATCGTAGGTTGCCGTTTAGGACGCCTCGATGTGTTATAGAAACTTTAGAGTAGATTGGAGCGACGGTTAGAGGAAGATGGATACAAAATTAGACTGGCTTCGTTGACCTCATCGTCAACGGAGTAGAAGAGTTGGAGATGGCCATAGAATGATACATATGAGATGGGAAAATCTAGTACCTGTGATAGTTGTGATATCACTAGAACATGGTAGAAAAATAGACGCAATATTATACTAGACACATTTTCTCAAGTGTATACGACGAACCACGAAAGACGGAAGCCAAGTTTTTAGTAAACGGATCGTCTAGTAACGCCGTATTGCAATTATCTCAACTATCTGTCTGTATTGCTACAGAATGCAACTATGAATGGGCCTAGAAGCCAGTTGCTTTCGTCGTCCATGCAAAGTTCCTTCATCCGTGGCGCAAGTGCAAGAGACCTCCTCGGAAAAGGGTCTCATGGTATGTGCAGTCTCCTACGACTTGTGACGGAGTGAAGTAAAACGAAAAGAAATAAAACGTAACGCCATGCACCTTCTTAATCACCATAACCTTTCCTTCGTCCATACTAGCCTCCCCATTGATAAAACGTTCCTTACTTCATGTACTCGTAACTAGAGGGGTGCTCCATGCCTGCCGTGTTGAACTCCAAGCTCGCCTGCGTTATGACATAGTCAGCGGTGGGTTCTAAAAAGAGATGATAGGTTAAGATAGTTGCATTAGCATACCTTATGTACTTCGCGAAAAGATTTACTAGTGGGGTCTGCGACCGTGGCTCGGCATCGCAACGAAGTTGCCCGTGTAAGCCGCGCGGTTTCCGGTCAGCTTGCGGTACTGGACGATGAACACGTCGGCCAAGATGAGATAATCGATCAGACTTCCCGAGAGGCTTAGCGAGGTCACGCGGGCCCAGCTCTCGACGAAGATGGTTCGCATGTACTCCTCAGAGACAATGAAACACATCTTGAGCCAGTGGGCGGCCAGGAGGAATAGGAATCCGCATCCGGGACCGTCGGTAACGATCACGCCGGGGAACTGGTACTGGGTAGCCGTGTGGCGGCCGGGCGCGGTCGTCAGAATTCCGAAGATCTCGATGAGGCAGGCGAATGAGGTGAACGGGGTCGTGAACCAACTCTGATGGACGGCGCGAGGTCGATGGAAGAGTTCGATGTCAAACGTACCGGCACTGGCCTGCTGCTGATCGAAGCGGCGGACGAGCTTATGCTCGAAGTTCATGACCTTATCGTAACTCAAGTGATCATGATACGCGAGGGCCCATCGACGGTGAGACAGACCTTCTGGTCGGATACTATTCTCGATCATTCGAATCATCTCACCTGTGTGACCACCGGAACCGCAGACAATTAACAAGTAATGTGGAGCCTTTTCCTGGTCCAGGCTCGGCCAAGAATCGGTCGCTCGGAGATTCTTGCGGTGGTTCGCGAGAAGACAGTGACGGAACTATCAAGGTATTAGTATAAAACATTGACTACATTGAGGGGATGACTTACGGCCACGAAGAACAGGCCCATGGCGAAACACCACTTCAAGGAGACCAAGTAGATGGCGAACAGTAAGACAATCCAGAGACGAATCATGCCGCAAGATAGAAAGAGCACGATTAGATGCCAGACGATACGGAGAAACGCGACGAGCTTCTCGGGGGTTAGGCCATGCGGCTCGATCGCATCGCGAAGAGACTCCATCTCGACGAAGCACAATTGATGTTCCTTATTTAATAAAGTATCAAGTATGGGTTGGTCGGCAATGGGATCGGGAAGTAAGTCATCAACAGTTGGTGGTTGTAGTTGTGGTTGTTCAACTGTTGTGGGAGGTGGAGGAATAAAAGTTTTAGAATTTCGAATAAACGGAAAGTCAGATGAGTTTGTGGGCTGACCATCATGGTCATGAGGCCCGCCCGACCCCTCGCGGCTCGGGTGCGGCTGGGAGGCCATCGTGTACCTTTGCGGCTGGGAGCCGATTCGGGGCGATGGGGTGCGTCTCGGCGTTGCTGGCGATGGAGTAGTCCGTGGTGGCTTTCACCCCTCACAGGCCGTCGAACACGGCTTGAGAGAGACCCCAGCAACGTGCCGGATACCTCCGTCCTTGACTCTAGCGAAGATGGAAGCGTCTTATGGCGAATAGGGATGTGGTTGTATACCCCTTTACTGAGCTAAGCTTTCACTTATACAGGCACTTAGTCTACCCACGGCTAACATCCACCAAGTCCCTTCACAAGCACAGACGTAACTTGTTAGCACATGTATAAGAGGCGCCTGGTATAGTATAAAGGACACTATGAGCAAAATGTGAATACAAGTGCATCCACTACTCTGAGAGGGATTGTGCTTATGCTATACCAGCAACGTCGGTTCACCTCAGATGATGACCAAGACGTTTAGTCCCTCCAAGCCTACGAGAGAGGCTGTAAAGAAGTATCGGCGATTGACGTGGCAGAGCGGGATTGCTGTCCAAGCACAGACAGGTGAGCAAGGAGCTCCACGCCAGTCAAGATAGAATGCTCGGTGAAACCTCAGGGTCAATGGTGGTGAGACTCCATGAGGGAAACGAGATGAAGCCACCTCCCGTCTCTGCAAGTAAGTGTGCTAGCGATCTATACCGAAAAAGCCATCACAGCTTTGTTCTTGACCGTTCAATGCCGTCTATCAGACCATGAGCACTTGTGGTCTGCTCGGTAAAGACACGGGAGTGCACGTGGTTCACCCGGGGATCTCCGGCCGATGTAAGATCCAATTTTTTTGGCCGGAGTGTGCGACGAATCACCTCCAGGTCATGTGTGCCGGAGGGATTTTTAAGGAGATACTCGACGGACCTTTTTTCTCCCTTTGCCTAGATGCTTCTCTACCTGTGTAGAATGTTGAATGTTCACCCACAGGAATTAGTAGCAAACTCTCGAAATTGTCGTGCGAGTATATGGCTTATATACCTAGATGTGTTGTTCTCGATGCCGTTGAGGTATTGGTTGGTTACGTTTGACAGATATGATATAAACAGTGCTATGTAGGTAGATCGCTACAGGGTTAAATAAGGAGGCTAAAATGGTATTAATTCCTAACGTCTTTATCGTTCATTTGTGGGCCTATTTATTTCATTTCATAATTATTATACAAACCGTTATTTATTGCTATAACGCGTTACCAGTGTCATCGTTGTCATCAGTAACGGGTTTAGGTATCGCGTTAATACCTCCTTGAGGTAAACGCGCTAAGGCAGCTCCTACCTCTAGGATTCGACCAGTAATTCTCCACTATAACTTTAGAAAAGTTGACGCATATTGATCCTGCGCATCGTTCTTTTACCCTACATAATTACCTGGTAACCCTCAAAAGTTCCAAGTATTTACATACAACCAAAACAAAACTATTTACTTTACTTATTTACAAAACCCTCCCTTACCTCCCCTGCTGGCCAACTCTACAACCATGGCGACCTTACGGTCGAGGAAGTACCTGAGTTGCTTCTATTGCGGAAGGAAATCCAAGCTACGATTTGAAGGCCAAAAGTCGTTTCTCTGTTCTAACTGCGATGCGACAAATTGGTTAGACGAGGTGAGTATACCGAACGCCTGTTTCTCCATTGAGACTACTCAATGAAATGCACCTGTAACTGATCATATTATAGCTTGGCGACATCACTGATCCGCCCTCCGCCACATCATCTATCGAGCGCAGTCATGTCCGGTACGCTACTCCTCGCGCATCAACAGTTCCGCGATCACCATCACCAGATGGATTAGGCTCTGAGGAACCGGTCTTCTGCGACACTTGTCTGAGAAACCAACACATGCTCACAAGTTCGCTTGCGCAATTCGAATGGCCAGAAAATCAGTATAGTCCTGAATATGTCGCCCGTGAGAAGAAATACCGGGCTCTTCGAAAAGATCTGGAGAAGCGATACCCTCAGATGTGTGTGAACTGCGAGCCCAAGGTAGAGAATAAGCTACGCGAGGCTAGCTACACGGCGCAAACCGACCATCTGCGCCGCATGATGGATCGTACACGTTCACAACTACGAGATGTGAAGAAACGCGGGGTCTTGGATGCTGTCGACGTTGCGGGAAAGTGGACCTGGTATCTTGGTTTCGCCCTTCAGTTCTCATGGCATATTGCCGTGCTCTGGTCTCTCATCGCGGGACAGTACATCCTAAGCGGACCGGACTCATGGATTACTACAACCTTGAACAAGGTACAGCAGTTCGGATACGCTCGACTACCTCACGCGGATCAACTCATGCGGTGGGCAGTCAATCTGGGCATGTGTTCACTACCGTGGAATCCGCGGTTCAAGCAGACTATCAGGGGTTTTACAGCGCACTATCTAGGATTCAAGCACTGGTACACATATCAACTACTTATAATACTGGTCCGATACGCGGGCCTCTCGATGGCGCAGTATAGCTCTTTGAAGGGGTTACAAGTATCGGCACAGTTAGGTGCGCAACTTGCTATAGCATTGTTGATGGTCTACGTAAGTATAGACATCACTTTTCATCCATACTTATATTAATATATATATTCCAGGTATATCACGCGTCTAGAAGGTCTATCCATACAGACACATCGCCCCTCTTCCGACAAAATCCGAAGGCAAATGGCCCACAGAAACCACACGTTAGATCGGAACCAGAGCCGCAGAGAGACCAAAATGATCTTGCAAGCATATTGGATGAAATATCCCAGTCCACTCCAAGACCCAATACTGGGTCTACACAGCACTTTCCTGGAACGTTTGGCGGTCTACATGAAGAATCGCATGAGAATCAGCTCTCGGACTCTGCCTTTGGCTCTCTGCATCTGTCCAATCCGGTTAGGGTCAATAAACCAGAGCCTCAGGTCGTCCAGTACGAGGAAGAGATGGACTGGACCCCGTCCGCTTCACAGCATCGAGCATTCAGCTCGTACAACCCGTATAGGGTTAAGAACACCAATCCGCGATTCAACGATACACCGATAGAACCTAAAGCCGGACCTATCTGGTATAAGGTTCCTCCAGCGCCAACCACCCCTGCGCAGAGACTGCGTAATCCCCCTCTGCGCCCAATCATCAGAGAAAATCCGAAGGAGAAGAAAGAAAACTTCTTTCAGAGCGCGGGTCGAGGACCTGTCGATATTGGATCTTCCGCTCAAAGCAGCCTGTCGGATATCAAGTTCGCCGAACCGAAGTTCTTCCCGCCAGAGAAAGATGACCCAAGAGATGGCCTCTCGAAGATGTTTGCGAGCTCTTTCAGCATCAGCCCTAGTCCGGATGATGAAGCATTCCGCAGCCCCAAACGTTCGGTTATAAACTCACTCTTCGAGGTTAGCCATGATGCAGCGGGTGTACCAAATCGTCGCGTGACACGTGCTGTAGAGCTACTCGTGCTGACCGGCGCTCTCTACGGCTGGATTCAAGCTCTGGGTACGCAAGAGCAGTACGGCTTGAGCCTCGCCCTTACTTCGGTTTTTGCCGGACTAATTGTCTCGATACGACTTGCTGCTGATTTACAGGTTGATGCTCGGATTAGAGACGGGAAGCAGCCGTCGATCTTGGCTCCATCGTGGGCCAGCTTGGGGTTGGCGCAAGTGATTGCTTCGGTCATTCTCGCCTGGAATATCTGGTCGGGAAGTGGGACTGACATTCCTTGTCGTACATATGGCAGCGCTCACTTTACGGTTGCGATTATTCATCACTTGTGGCATACATTTTTATAAAAAGGGGTGATCGACTCCTTCAGGGGCCCACAATGGGATCAGGACAATAAGACATGCATAGCCTAGCATGTGAAGTTGTGAGGGTATGGTACTATGAGTGACTATGGACGGTGGTACATAACCCCTTTTACATAGGTAGAATTGAGGGTGGAATAGCATTTTTTGTACGGTGCATAGCCAGGCGTTCTCGGATTCCGCGGGTTCCATAAGCATAGAGAAGGGAGTTCAATGAAGATACCCGAGAATTATTCTGGGTACTACCTACATAGGAGGATAGGAGTAAATAAGGTACATAAGAGTTCATACATTATTAAATCAGTGTCGGATTGACAAAATTGAGGCACTAAAGGAGAATAGCGTACCTATGAAGGTACGAAGTGGCCTATCAAGTATGAAAAAACATTCCATCAAGTTGCTCGACTGACGGAGATGCAATTACCTAGGTAAATACATACTTACGAGCCCTAGCTAGGCAGCCAAATATAAAAACAATAAGATTTTAAGATTAAATTGCACGGCATACGACATGCAATATGTGTAAAGGTTGCGGATCCCACGGAGCCGGTAAACAGGGTATCATACGATAAGGAAAGGCGATAACGCCACTGTCAGGCAGTGGAGGATGGATGTACCTAGGTAGCAGCTTCGATCACGTACTGCTGCATACCTTGTACAACCTGGAAACTGACAAGTGAAATTCATTTCGGGCTTTGAACTAAAAAATATGATTGGCCCCCTTAAAAAAATTGAATATCTTAATACATTTATTAAATCCGCGTTTCCTACCTATTGCTTAGCTCCTTTTCCTCCGAGGAACCTCGATCTTTTTTTTTTCCACTTTCGTCTTTACACAAGTTGTCTCATTGAGACGTTTTTTGCAATTTGACCTGAATATTCCAGGTTGTTGGATTTCCTCCGCTCTCTACCAATTGTCGCTCCTTAAATAAAGCATCAAAACTCCTCTTCGCCGCAACCATGCCTGGGCGAACTTTACCGACCCTCACCAAAGCCGAGGTCGAGTCGCATAACACCGCGAATGATTGTTATGTTACTATCGGCACTAACGTTTACGATGTATCTGATTTTGTCGAATCCCACCCCGGCGGCCCCGACTTGGTTCTTGAGTATGCCGGGAAGGACATCACCGACATTCTGAAGAACACCGACTCTCACAAGCACTCCGACTCTGCATACGAGATCCTGGAGGAGTCGCAAGTCGGATTCTTAGTGACCAAGAAGCTTGCGGCCAATGGCAAAGTTCAGAAGAATATCACCGACTCTCAGATCAACGATGAGGTCACCCCTACCGTCCACCCCCGAACGGGTATGTCCTGCGAGGAAGACCTGAATAAAGAGACAGACTATACCACAGACTACAAGCAGCACAAGTTCCTTGACTTGAGCAAGCCGCTCTTGATGCAAGTGTGGTTTGGAGGCTTCAGCAAAAAGTTTTATCTGGACCAGGTTCATCGACCGCGACACTACAAGGGCGGTTCATCCGCGCCTTTATTCGGAAACTTCCTTGAGCCGTTGAGTTTGACTCCTTGGTGGCTAATTCCTATTATTTGGCTGCCACCAGTCGCGTACGGCACCTATCTGGCTTCCGAAGGGTTCGACACTCCATTCGGGCTGGCTGGTGCCTGGTTGTTTGGTTTGTTTCTATGGACCCTCATAGAATACATCCTACACCGATTCCTTTTCCACCTTGATGAGTATGTTACCAGCCCATATATCGATTACAGACTATATATTAACATATCTTTCTAGATATCTACCGGATAACAGGGTTGGCATTACCCTCCACTTCCTACTCCATGGCGTCCATCACTATCTCCCAATGGACAAGTACCGTCTCGTGATGCCTCCAACTCTCTTCCTGGTACTCGCCACTCCTTTCTGGAAGCTAGCACATTCCCTGTTCTACTGGGACTGGTTTCTAGCTACCGCCATATTCTGCGGCGGCATATTCGGATACATCTGCTACGACCTCACGCACTACTTCCTCCACCACCAGAACCTCCCTCTATGGTACAAGGACCTCAAGAAGTACCACCTTGCCCATCACTTCCTAGACTACGAGCTAGGATTCGGTGTAACTAGCCGATTCTGGGACCAAATCTTCGGCACCGAGCTACCAACCTTGGTTAAGACGAACTAGGTCATTGCTGTAGCCTTTGCTAAGGGGACCACCTGATATGGACACGGCGATACGTATTGATTGCGCACAACATGCAATGATGGGGGGCTGGGATTCTAAAGGGGTTCGGGTCGGCAGATATGGCGTTAGGTTGGATGTCAGGAGATCATGGAATACATAACTCAGCTTAACCCACGCTTGACTTCTAATAATTAATTACGTGCGTTTGCTTCCTTGATATCGTACTATCGCCTTGTGACAATTAAGATGACCTGATGAGACGAAAAGGGATATGTATTTCACGTACGTAGGTTCTAATGCAAGGAACATGGAATCAAAACTTGAATAAGCATAAAATTAAATATTATTACATAACATGTGATTATGCAAATCTATGATGACCTATTAACTCAATTTGACAGAAAAGGTTAATCAGAGTCTGCTCTTCAAGGGAGGCTCCAATACAAAGTTACAAGTTCTTAGGTAAGCACAGGCCTTTGTTAGGTATCCCGGTTTTACCGAGGAACGTCCGAGCTAGCATTTTCTGCAAGGCATCTTTTCCTGCCACCCCTCCCAACTTTGAACTTTCATCTCCCAACTTCGGTATCGACACTGTCTCCATTCAATCGCGCTATCGGGTTGTAAGTAAATTCATTATTTTACTACCTCTTTCTATTCCTATTCGGCTTTGATTTTATCGCTCTAAAAACGGATCTTTAATCCACTTCAATAATTACGCGAAGACATTTCATTCCGAAGCTCTACTCTCAGCCTGATTGATCAGAACCATTTTCAGCATGGCTACCCTCGACGTCGAGGCCTTGCTTGATGCAACTGCCACCAGCAAGAATGACGCCAAGGATGCACGACCTAAGGATTCTGACGACCGTGCAAAACCCGACCGAAGTGAACGACGAGATCGTGATCGTAGTCCCGGCCGACGACGCGATCGTAGTAGCGATCGCGCACGACGTGACCGTGTCGATGATAGAGAAGTTACTACTCCGCGAAGCGAAACAGGTAGCCACAAGAGTAGGCGCAGAAGCCGAAGCCGCGATGATGATCGTCGACACTCACGTCGTCACAGAGGAGGTGATGGAGATTTCTATCGTAGTGGCGGCCGCGGTCGAGAACGCTCTCGCTCACGTTCTCCTCGTCGACATTATCGCCCCAGAGACGATCATCGCGACCGTGATCGTGACCGCGATGACCGCAACTTTTATCGAAGCAGAGATGATGAAAAGCCTCGAGGAGGACGTACGCCGAAGCGTGACGCTACCCCCCAACTTACCGAAGATGAGAGAGATCGTCGTACCGTATTCGTCCAGCAGCTAGCCGCTCGTCTTCGCACTAAGGAACTAAAGGAATTTTTCGAGAAGGTTGGCCCTGTCAATGAAGCCCAGATTGTTAAGGATCGCATCAGTGGCAGGTCTAAAGGGTTAGTATCCCGGCTCTTCTAATATGTTCTCTACTAATGATCATGATGTAGTGTCGGTTACGTTGAATTCAAGAACGAAGATTCCGTCACTGCTGCTCTTCAACTCACAGGTCAAAAGCTCCTAGGTATTCCCGTCATCGTACAACTCACCGAAGCTGAGAAGAACCGACAAGTTCGCACTACCGAGGGCTCTGGCACCCATGCCAACTCGATCCCCTTCCATCGCCTCTACGTTGGAAACATCCACTTCAGCATCACTGAGCAGGACCTGCAGAATGTATTTGAGCCGTTCGGCGAGCTCGAGTTTGTCCAGCTCCAGAAAGATGATACTGGCCGCAGCCGCGGCTATGGGTTTGTACAGTATGTTGTCATGAATACTCATCTCAACTAGCTAAATCGCTAACTTACTCACCAGGTTCCGTGAAGCTGACCAGGCTCGTGAAGCACTTGAGAAGATGAATGGGTTTGACCTTGCTGGTCGTCCGATCCGTGTCGGACTCGGTAATGATAAGTTTACCCCTGAGTCAACTGCCAATATCCTACAGAGGTTCCAGGGCCAAAACCAACCATATCAGGGATCTGCCTTTTCCGGTGCTGGTGGACGAGGTCCCCAAGCTTCTGGATTCGACCGAGCAGGAGGCCGCGACAACGATAAGGCAACCGGTGCCAGCGCTCTTGATGACACCGATGTTGCTGGTGTGAACTTTAACAACTACAGTCGCGATGCCTTGATGAGAAAGCTCGCTAGAACCGACGATGCTCCCAACGGGAGTCGTGACGAGAGACAGATTCTCAAGCCGAAGACTGAGACTAAGCCGCTGCCTGTCAATGTTAACATGGCTAGTCGATGTGTCGTTCTGCACAACATGTTTGACGCAACTGAGTATGTGCCTTCCCAATATACATCCCTTTTTCCCCTATGAATACTGACTCGTTTCTACAGAGAAGAAGGTGAAACCTGGGTGAAAGAACTGGAGGATGACGTTCGACAGGAAGCCGAAGAGAAATATGGCCACGTGGTCCATATTTCCCTCGACCCGAATTCGCAGGGAGATATCTATCTCAAATTCGACAAGGTTCAAGGAGGCGAAAATGCCATCAAAGGCCTGAACGGCCGTTATTTCGGAGGACGAATGATCAGCGCTGCGCCTGTTGTGGACGCCGTCTACAGCAGTTTGTTCTCTCGTACCAAGGCTATCTAAGATGCTAATTGTTGGCCTGGCCAAACCCGTTCTAGGAACTCTCGCCGTAAGTCTTAACTACTGCGTGCCGCACAGGAACTCGTTCTGATCTTTACTTAGCTACCATCACAGCCACTCTTTAACGTCTATGGTAGCCAAGCCAAATCCAGAACTTCCCCCTTTCGCCCTGTCAACTTGGTAAACGGCATTCTCGACCAGTGTGTTCAGCGAGATCACACAACACTTCCCCAAATACAACAAAATTTTCACGCTGATTCTACAATAGCATACATCCTTCGGAGGAGCATGCGTCCTCAAGTTTTACGTCGGCGCCATTCTGCTGATATTTGTATCAGGTTGACCTCTGTTCCCGATCGTATTCGCCGAGTCGGAGGACGTACATTGGTCTGATGACTAGGATCCGACTTAGGTAATTAGGCGTTGGTAGTACTAAGCATTTGATTATAGATAAAACATTTCCAATTCTCTGTCATGGGTGATATTGGTATGCCAACTCCCGGAAGACTGATTACGTCAACTCTGACTCCACCTGTAGATTCCGCGTGGCGTTTTTTCCGGGCTTGCAAACTACGTCTCAGTCCTTCAGTTGGGTTGTCCTAGTTCGATCCATGTAAAGCATTATGGACTAACGAGATGAGCTACTTAATAGGAGGTAAACCAGGGATACATTTCCAATAATTCCAGTCGTAAAGCGTACGACCATCCCAACTAGGTAAACTTTCGTTCTGAATATCCTGTTCAAAGTCAGATGTTTACACTCTAGGCCAAAAAAAAAACATGATATGTAATGTTCTTTATAGGAATGGCTAGTGCCACAGCTCGCAGTCGGGCTGGCATATCCGCGCCGATCTGTAAGGGACACGGGCGGTTGGGTGGTTGGCTATTGCACAGCACGGCCGCCACCGAGACGCCACGAGAACGCCTTTTCGATAAAGCCTCCACTGGGGTAGTCACTCACTTACGTACTTTATTGGCGTTTTTACTTTGTGGGTAGGACTTGTGTGCCTACGTGCTTGGCTTCGGCTACCAAGCAGGTACGGAGAGTGGGCGATTGTTGCTTGCCTATAATCAAGTCCTTATAGTCACGACAATATCCACATCATAAAGCATCTGAAAAGCTTCAGAATAACAAGGCTAATGTCCGCGGGCCTGGTAGGCCAACTCCATGTAGGTACATGGAACGGTAGGTACTGTCGTTCGACAATGAAAGTGCCTAGTAGGTGTCCCTCATCGACGCCATAACAAATAGTATCAGACAGAGAGAAGTGGTCAACAGGTAGGCCTTTTGATATTGCACTATACCGGTAAATTACTTATATACCTGAGTAGGTATCAACACGTATATATCCTCTTCATAACTAGGTACCTGTCAAATATAAATATTCGAGTCTGCTCATATCAGCCCAATAATCCGACTCTTCTGGTGCAAAGAATTTTGGCGTCTTTCGATGAATCGGTTCACCTGTACAGTCGCCATCTATAGTTGCAGCCGGATCACTGCTCATACACTACGATCATCTGGCGTGGCTGCTGTGGTAGCTGGTGCGCTCCAGAGGCAGAGAGTGCTAGAGATTAAGACATTCGCACCAGGTCTTTACGTTGAGCTTGACGGGGCGGCGCTTTTTACTCATTATTTCAGCCATTGGGGTGTTGGATGGTTATTTATCCGGTAAACAAAACCCGGCTTGTATCGGTCTATTTCATCGCAACGAGCTCGTTGCCCTAGACGTCCGGTTCTCTTATGGATTAAACCCAAGGACTTCGATCATCTCGACGACAGAGAATTGGCCAGCAGAGCGACGGATAGCCCGTGCTTAAGGCTGGTGGCTCGCGCCTCGATTTCCCTGCACGATTATAGCTTACACGTCACTGGTAATAGAGGGGTCTAGCCCCTCAGGAGTTCTTATATACATGGTATCCTTTTGTGAAAGAATATCGACATACAATATATATTTTTCTACTTCCGAGGTTCCAGGTCAATTCGACGTCAACTGGCACCGATGTTCGTCGTATTGCCGAGTCCGTCGTCTTCGTCAAGTCCGCGTTTCAAATTATCTATAGGTTCGTTTCTATTTTGATATCGGGATAGCACCTCGGCAGCTAAACTTAGATACCATCTAGGTTTGTCTACCATTCGTAACTCCCCTTATCATCAAGGTTCAGATCTAGCATTCGGCTCATTGAAGGTGCCGTTTCTTTAAGGTTCATGTAGCATTTCATTTCTTAGAAAGTTAGCCGATTAATTATTTTCTCTCCTATTCTTTCCTTCGAGCTTAACCAATGCTGAGGAACATGGATATTCAAAAAAAAAAAAAAGATTTAAACAACTCATCCTCTAAATAATCGGAGCATCTTTCACTCATAACCCTCCCATTCATGTCTACCTATTTCTTTTGTTCGCCCCAGCCTTGTCGATTTTGAGGCATACCATAGCCTATATACCTAAACAATAGACCCGTCAAACCCGACTTTCAGCTCATACTTATTACTCGGACATAGCATGGTCAACTTTGTTCCACCACCCTTTCAGCCTCCGAACTACAAATATATCCCCACAACCCCCTATATAATATACAATCATACACTTAATAAATAATTTTACTAACTTTATAATAGTTCTCTCAATTCATCTACCGACAAGACATGTTTCTACCAGGGAATATCAAGCATCAACTACGTCTTTTGCATAGCTCCGACCTGAAGTATCACTCTTGGCGAGGCGAGTGATACACCTTTCTTGTTCGGATGGGAACTATGAACAAATGAGCCTACTATCTGTTGCAATCTGCTCAGCAGTCCTAACGAGGCTACAATAAATATCCTCAAGCAAGTTGACGCTCCCACCTCGGTGTCGAAGCGTCAACGCATGCCGAAAGCCACGGGAAGAGAATTACCAGCTGATGTACTACACGCTGTGTTTGCTTGCCCATCAGGAACCGGCCATCTCGGTTAGCCATTGTTACTTCCAATACACGTCGCACAACCGAGATGGCTGCCTCGACTAAGACTGTGCCATACATGTGGTCATACTTTTCCAAGTCCTTGGTCATGATACAATATCGAAAGCAGCAGTGAAGGGCAACGAAGGCTAGCCAACTTATCCAGGTGGATCAACACGGTTATCAAGGCAAGACTGAGAAAATTAGGTACGTTACCATAATCACCACTCCCTATTTCCACCCTTTCGATTTACACGATGGTTTCAAGTCTACAACTCTATCTACTACCTATCCCACCTATCCTACTATTCTCATGATGTTGCCACCCCATCCCTACTCATTATTACCCAAACCCCTTTTCATATAATCGCAGCACACTCTCTACAAACGAGCTTTCTACATATACTTTATTATAGGAGACCACCCGCAAATTACTAACTCCAATACCTCACATAGGTTCACTAAATTTGTATATCAATATACCACTACATAGTCACCCTAATATCCATTATTTACTCCGTTTATTCAAGAGAATCAATCTTAGTTCTCAATATACGTAGTCGCTTCGGCTCTTCCCATAACTGTTCATTTCCATATCAGTGACAGTATCTATCAGGGGGGCAAAGACTCTTCCTATATTCAGAACGACAAGACTTCCTAAGTCTTCTTTGGGCTCTTCTTTTCAAGTTTGGCGAGTCTTTCACTTGTATTATTGTCCACAGTCTATCACCATCCTGAATATCATGCTAACTGCTTTCAATAGGTGTGTCTATATGTTCATGCTTGATGTTAACCAAGCTCAGGGGGGAAGATCTGGTACCCCTGAATGGCCGGTCACCCCCTTGAAGTTGACATCAGAGATGTTACAAGACTGTCATGAATATGATGCTGTTCATGACACTTATCCCGGGCTACAGGCCTATATGGATTCTGAGACCGTCGTCATGCCTCAGGCCGGCGTGCTGCCGCCTTTGCCCACGATGTCGGCGATCACGAGCGCAGCCGCCACAGCCGCAAGCGAGGCTATCTCGACATGCGGCTTTCGACCAGTCCCCCTCAACGGCCGTGGACTCCCATAGAGATACCCTCATTCTCCGCCGGCTCTCTAGAAGCCTCCGCCTAGTCTCCGCTATGCACTTGTACTGGACCCGCGTCCCCCAGTGAGTGTTCACTTACTTCCAAAGCTCCCTCGAAATTATTTTTTCCTTCCTTTCTTCCTCCTTCACCAACAATTTTTCTAACAACACATACAATTTCAATCTTTCCACCATTCACAATTTACAACTGCACAATAAGCATCACCATCACATACAATTCTATTCACACACACCATTCCCATCTTCCTTCTACCATTCACAACTCTACAGTAAATATCACGAACTCGTACAAGATTATCTTGACAAGTTCCCAGTAAGTTTCATGCATTTCTTATGTTTCTAGGTATTTCACCCTACACTTTTCTTGCATCTGAACACGGAGACACGTCTACTATTGTTGACACTTCCCCGTATTTCCTTCCTACCATTTTTTTCTCCCACACACAAGCACAATCACACCTCTTCTTCCACCCATCATCTCCATCCAAACCATACAATATATCACTTGTATTAAATCCATCATCTTCATCCATTCATCATTTACAATTCTATCCATCATTCCAGTCTCTCATAGCAGAGTAAGTAAACAATACCATCAGGTGTTTGACACGTTCATTGATCCTGCCAAATACCCAAAGCACTCCTTCTCCGTTTACATAACCCATCATCTATTCTTGAATTGAACCACACACCCTACACACACTTATACATTTTACTACACATATCCATATCCATCACACCTGGACGTAAACAATCTCATCATCATCATCATCATCATCCATACCCATCTTACCCTTCTACTGAACACTTCTATTCGTTTTAGCAGCAGCATTGCGAAATAGCAAAGCAACAGAACAACTTAGAATTCTATTCTATTACCAGTAAGTAATACCCTTCCATATATCATCATCAATCATCTTCTTCCTTCCTCTCCCTATCAACCATCGCCGTCAAACATTATACATCAGCCATCGCCGTCAATGATCATACATCAACCATCACCATTCATCATCACCATCAACTACCATTCATCAACTGTCATCCATATCCATCCATCATAATCACCAACCACTATCCAAGAACTTCCACCAGGACTACCAAGCCTACACCGTCCTGATTATTCCTTGACCAATCATAAATTCCCATCAAACCCGACCGTGTATTCAGTCGCGTACATATACAAGACATCATCTCCCCTTTTCGCACCGACGTTTCCCATCTTTCCTTCTGAAATACTAACAGCCATTATCAAAGGCAGCCATGGAGTCCTCGAAAACGAGCTCTTCATCTAACGACCGCTACCCGGAATATCAT
Source organism: Jackrogersella minutella (assembly GCA_022578535.1). Classification (NCBI taxonomy): domain Eukaryota; kingdom Fungi; phylum Ascomycota; class Sordariomycetes; order Xylariales; family Hypoxylaceae; genus Jackrogersella; species Jackrogersella minutella. The sequence continues at coordinate 325,630 of MU388196.1, forward strand.
GTAAGTACCTCCATCCAACACATACACATATCCCATCCCATCCCATCCATATGAAAAAGGGTCGTAAAACCCCATACCTCATCACGTATATGCTCAAACCTCTCTACCTATCGCCGGCCGCCGTTTTAAATAAATAAAATACCGTTGATAACTCCTAACAATCCGTCTAGGCACGCTCCGCGTCCATGAGCAGCTCCGGCAACACTCAGGGCTTGGCCCTTTCCATGGGCGCCGCACCCCCTGGATCTCCTGCGATTCATCCGTACTTCAAGCCGCGCTGGATGAAGTAAGTAATATCCCTTTTATTTCTTATCGTGTTTTATTTCCTTCTTCATTTGTCTGTATGACAAGGTCTACAGCGAGGTGCCCTTCTTCATGATATGCCATGAGTTGAAGTTGCATTCTACCCCCCCTGATTCCTGATTCCTGATTTACATCAAACCCACTTTTCCCCTATTTATACCACCACGCTTTCAAATATCACATCACTCTCTGCATCAAAACACCGGAATATATTCCAGAAGTCGCAAGGTCGATTTCCAGTGGAAACTGTTCAAAGTACACAGAGTTCCCCCTATCCCTTCCCTAAGTCAACATCAAAAACCACTACACCAAAGAGGCTTGAGAACAACCGCCGAACACTTCACAAGTGAGCGAAAATCGTGCCACCTCTGCTTTCCCTTTCCTGGAATTTTCTAAACCGCCCATGACTCAACTTTCCTGAAAGCGAGGAAACTGCAACGGCGTTGTTTGTAAATATCCGACCCACCCACCGGGCCGTTTACTAGAGCAACTACCCGAGCAACTTGCCTTGACTTTCCTATTTCGAGGATTCTAGGGTCGCAGGCAGGAACTGCTTTTTTTAGCACCTTGTCGCCGTACGCCCTCTGACTCATTGAACATATTCTCGCTTCATATCTCATAAATCGGCGTCGTTCCTTAATCATTTCACAACACATATCTTATCTCCCATCTCAAGAACTAGTAATCATACTGGTATGCTGGAATAGTCTTCCAAATTTCAATGTTTCACATTTTATTTCCATATCTTCTTCATGATTTCATTGACTTCCGTAAAGAAAAAGTTGTATTCATCTTCTGACTCATCATGTAGTAACGAACCGCCGCGAGGTGCCCTGATGTACTCCTACGGGCAGGAATCGAGCGCAGACAAGCAGGAGAAGCCGCCCGTCTACAAGGGCAAAACCAGAGATAAGGGTAAAGGACGTGACAAGGGAAAGGGCAAAGACAAGGGTAAAGGTAAGGAAGTCGCCGGTAAGATGACTTCGATGAGCGCACAAGAGGCCAAGATGATGGAGCACTCCGCCACTTTCGACAGACGCGTCAAGGCTCTCACTAAGCCCATTCCCTTTCCCATCCCGGCATCAATACCCCCTTCAAGTTATCGTCTTAGCGATGGTGATCCTTTCACATCGTCGGGATCTTCGCGATATCAAAGCTCGTTTTCGAGCAACAATTCCAGTTCCCTGGTGGATTCTTCGGGGTACCAATCGAACGATGCGAGAAACTCTACCGATGATGTAAGTTTTCCTGTGACCGACTAAGGTACCTGATTTCGAGTTACTTACTATTGATTATAGGGCTCCCTTCAAGCAACCCGAGTCATCTCGAGCCGCATTGGTACTTTGAACGCTTGGGTCGGGCGTTGTTTGGAGGGTCTTTCTTCTGAGAAAAGGGCGCAGCACTCGGTGATGTTGCAGGAGATTGGAGCGCTTATCACCACGGCCATCTGCAATCTACGCTTCGAGCGAGACAATTTCCGACGAGAGGCTGACATCCGCCTACAGAAGGTCTTCCGGGAAAGAAATGGGCTGCTTGCGGAAAATCGAAAGTTGCAGGGAGAGATCAAACGTGCGGTTGAACGAGAGAACATGGCGAAGAAGAACGTCGAACTGGCCAATGATCGAATCGACAATCTGAGAACGGAGCTGGATGCCACGGAAAAGGAGTTGATTCGATTCCAGCAACACCATACATGGGTAAAGGACGAAATGAAGCGGAACGAAGGCCATCATCTCGATCACATCAACGCCCTGCTCCAAGACCTAAAGGAATCTCGCGCTCAACTCAGAGAGATTTCCAAGAAGGCCGGTGTTGAACTTGATGATGACTCGGAACTGCGTCACAAGTTCTCGTCCCTGTCGTTGACCGAGTCGGCCAAGAAGTACAACGATCCCCCGCCCATGAAGTCAAGCGAAGACAAACAGTTTCTGGTCGACATGCTCAAGCATAAGATGGAGAGGGCTGAGCGGGACGACAAACTAAGTTTGAAGGAGTACCAAGGTCCAGGTCCGTCTCCCTTGACTGCAGTCGCCCCTGATCACGGCGATAGCTCATCCGCCTCGTTCGCAGGCCCTTCGATGTTCAACCCTAGAGCCCCAGCTTGGAATCCGGCGGAATCTTCGAATGATGAATCTTCAAAGGAGGAGGCTGGTCACGACAACACGCCAACTGGAGGTCCCTCTAACTGGCCCACCTTGGTCGGATTGAGTAGCAACAAACCTGCATGGGCTCGATCGGACATGAAGCCCACGACAGCGATCCATACCGGTCCTTCGGATGCGAACAGAGTATGGGGCAGGACATTCGCCCGAGACAAGGATGACTGGGACCTTGAAGACATCAAGGAGGGGATCGAGCACGTCATCGGACTTGCGAAGGGCTACGTGACTCCATGTCACGTAAGAGACAACGAGCCGCCCAAAGTAGCTCCCAAGATGTTGCCAAGGAAGGAGGAGGCTACTTGGTCGTACATGTTGAACCTGGTGTACCCCGCCAGAGGCCGTGAGGCGTTCAGTCATCTTGCGTCCTTGATGGGCAACGACGGGATCCGAGCTTACGTCGCCATTCGAATAACGATCGACTATCTTTTCCGCAAGATCATCTCGCCGCAGATCTTCCTAGGTTTCGATCCGGCACTCGACGTCATCTTGATCGGCCTGCAGGATCAAATCAAGGCGTTCAACCAGTTATCTAGCCGAGGCCGATCCGCAGCGCGACAGGACGTGATCGAAGATCACGCCAAGATTATCGCCCACCAGATTCGACATCCGGGCTGTCGTGCTCGTATGGAAAAGTTTAAAGCGGACACGATCGAGCACCACGCGCAGATAATGTCCGGGATCCTCCAGCCACTACGAAGCAAGTCCTGTACCGATGAAGAAGCCTTGGGCATGCTTCGAATCTTGGTGCAGATCACCTGGGAGGTCAGCGCGAAAATTTGGATGTCCGGCATGACGCTGATGTATTCTTTCCCCGATTGTGGTGTCAAGTTCGCCGAAGGCACCATGACCGCAGTGAACCCGTCTTTGTTTGGAGCTGACTACCAGGCGCGCGTGTCCTTTGTCATCACGCCGACCTTATCTATCCGAGATGAGCGCGAAGAAGAAAAGAGCGGCATCTTCGGAATCAGGAAGGCTGAGGTTCTGGCTATGAAGTAAACCTCCTTTGGCGTGCCCGTTGGTTCTGAGATGACGACTCTTGCATATGATTCGACACGGTAATGGGCGGGTGGTTTGATAAGTTGATCATACGTTTTTGCTGTTTTCTTTCTTCTGGTGCCGCACAGAGACACCTACGTCTCGCAATGGTGGCATCGGCATTTTCCTTTCGTTTGTTTTCGGCCTTTTCCACCCCTCGGCAAAGAGCATAGAAAAACCCGGCAAAAAAAAAAAAAAAATTCCAAAACGGCTCGACCGGGCGAGCCAACCCTTCTTTTTTTTCGCGCCTTAGCCAGCACCGACAACGTTTCTTGGCTTTGGTGAAAACAGGTGATAGGATAATTCAACTTATCCGAGAACGGAGCCTCATCCTTCAACAGGAAGAGAGAGTTTGGGGGAGCCTTTGCAACATTTTCCTAGGGACAGACTGAGTGGCTTGTGGACGGAGGGATATGAAAAGTGGTTTAGTCTATCTTTGGTCTCTTCTGGCAAGGATATGAGTGACTCTCTTCGGATCGTCAGGTTACCCGGTCTTGTTTTTGCTTACCTACGTTTGGCGGCTGATTCGGCTTGCCCTAATAAAGAAACGATGAATTGGTGAACTAACTTCTTGTCGTGATCGCAATGCATTTGTGATTATCATGCGCGGATAGGTTTTAATCGCACGTGCAAGTGATGCGAATTACCCCCCGACCTAGGTGTCGTTGATTGTTATCGACACCTAGGTCGGGAGTAATAGTTGTTTCAAAGTGAGTTGTCGCAATAATATTATGAAGTTGGGAAAAAGTGAAAGTGAATGAAGATGAAGATGACGATGTGAAAAGTGGTGAATGAAGAAGGAGAAAATAAATAAATTCAATTGATTTTTCTTTTTTCCCCTCTACTGACTGGCTAGGTCCTCAGCAAGAAGTCTGGAGCAGGTGTGAACCAGATTCTACCTCCTTCCACCTAAAGGTGGGTACATCGTTCTGTGTAACCGATACGTACTCCCCCGGCAGTGTACGACAGCACTCCTCAAAATAATAATGTGGCGGGTGGGAAATCTAATATACTAGTACAATAACAGAAACGAAAAGGGAAGCCACTCCAGTATTTTCTCTAACCCCCCCCCCCCTTTTCTTTTACCCCTTCAGTCCTCGTCAACGCCTTGGACGCCGAGGACAAGGATATAAGAACGGACGAATAGCGAAATAGCCACCCCCTTACCCCTTTCTTTTCTTTGCAGGTAACGTCCAATCCCCAATGCGTCAACGAATCAACTCACAAAAGCAACAGAGAAATTACCGTGAAGGCCCATCAATCCTGACAAGAACCTTACGATCGAGCTTCCTCTTCACCGCGCCCAGGACAACCTTCAGGATCCCATCGGCGGTGAGCGTAGGCTGATCGGCCTTGTTCGCACCGTTAAACGTGGCCGTGTCGACCATATCGCGGATGCCCTCCTTGCGGCAGAGCTCGTCGTCGAGCTCCTGGAGGGCGAGGGTGGCGGAGGGGTCGCGGCCGACCTGGAAGAACTGGATGCCGATCTGGTGGGGGGGAGCGCCGAGGGCGTCGAGGCGGCGGGCGGCCTGGGTGATGATCTCGCCGGGCTCGTCGGTGGGCTGGCCGTCGGTGATGACGATGACGTTGATGGGGCGGACGCAGTAGACGTCGCCGCCCGTGTGGCGCACGAGCGCCTCGTAGTTCTTCAGGTACGCCCGCAGGATGTAGTCCAGCCGCAGGCCCGTCGGCGTCGCCAGGCTCGGCCGCACGAACTTGAACATGTCCTGCACCACCCGCACGTCCTGCACCCCGCGGTACCCCGACCCCAGCGCCCCCCGCGACGCGTCCCCCCGGTCCTCCGTCCGGTGGTTCAGGAAGTACACGTCGATCCCGTCCTCGTCGTGCTGCATGCACACCGGCAGGATGGCCGCCACCGCCTTCTGCGTCTCCTCCCACCGGTGCTCTGCCTTCATCGACAGCGAGTCGTCGATCAGGAAGATGGTGTCGAATTCCTTCAGGAAGGCGTATTGGTCGTCCTGCACTGTTGAGGCTGATGTTGAGGCTGCTTCTGATGATGCGGTGGCTGTTTGGGGCGTTGATTAGCTAATTCTTTTTTGCGAAAAGGGGGGTGTGGGGGTCAGAGGCTGAAAAAAAGAAATAGGGGTTGCAGTGGGTTGTAAGATCTTACCTGGAGCTGGAATAGGCCCTTCTGCGGCGCTCGGCGAATACGGCGGAGGCGGGCTTTGCGGTCTCTGGCTGCGCGAGCTGGAGAACAGCCCCGTGAATATCGAACTCCGGCCTTGGCGCTCGCCAGACTCGCTATCGCGGTTCTGGCTGCGACCACTCAGGCTTCTGCGCAGAGAGAATCCGGAGGGGGACCGGCTCCGCGTGGAAGCTGTGCGACCCGTTCCCTCGGGACTCAGATGGGTTTGGCTTGATCGCCGACCGTCAGTGTTAAAAGGATTGCCCATGCTGAAATCAAGTTCGTGTCTGCAGTTGGTGTACCGACATTGACTGGTGCAATTTGGAGTCTGGAATGAGGAAGAGGTGGAAGATGTGGTGGAAGTTGATGATGAGAGTGAGTGTGGTGTTTCGAATTCTGCGGGAGAGAAGGAAGACCTGTGGATGATATACGACATGGTTGGCCTTTCACAAGAGGAGCTGAGTCAAGGTTTTTTTTTTCTTGACAGCCACGTCCTGTTGGTTCAAAGCTTAACGTGAGCGGGTAACAAACGCACGAGCCGAGTTAGCAACTGGGAGTGAGTATTGATTGTTTGCTCCCTCTTTTCTTTGGTTGAAAGCGGTGATGTTAGCTTAAGTTTAATTTCGATACGCCCCTTATTCTAACTTGATTATCGTCAAATAGAGGGTTGGAATGTCCGTTTGAGGCAGTGTAATAGTAGTTGTGTTGGTTGTTGTAGACTGTCTTTGTCCTCTGAAACTGATGTTCAACTCACATATTTATCTATATATTATATACACTCTCATGGATATAGGATATATCAGATGCTCTTCAAGTCTGACTACCTATGGTGGTGGCCATTCTTGCATCATGGAGCCTTATGTTCTGCCTTGCTTGTACATAGCCGGACTACAAGTACGATCTCATTACCCTGAGGGTTTCATATCGAAGTATGCGGCAAATGGCTATCTTGCCTCGTGAAGGTTAGAGAAAGGCTGACACAATGTTGTCACACTATTTACTCAGCTTTGATGAGACCTAGCATGGCTAAGCAAATGTGACAGGATCATTTCTCAAGATCTTGTGGCGTTCAGCTATTAGTTGCTATTACCTAGTTGAGGTCTTTTCGGGGGCTGAGCCAGGGCTGAGCTGCCTTAGGCAGATTCCATCCACCAACCACAAAGCCAAGACTTCCAGGTTCTAATTGGTCAGGGATACAGGTACAGTCAAACCTAGCCATAACGAATTAATAAAAACACGGGTTTGGATTCGTTATGCATGGTATTCATTATGGCCAGGTCTGACTGTACCTACTTATGGCTGATTCTGGCCACCGATAAAGCACCTCCACCTGGAGATATGCAAATAACATGCATGCACAACCGACCTAGGCAGAGCTTACCGTCTGCTTGGGAATGTTTGCGCTATTAATTAACAAACTTGGAGATCTGAATCCCTAAGGCATATTATACTCCGTACAGTCCGTACTGCCCCCCTTTATAATGAACTATAGTCTATAGTCGATATCCATGGAATTCGACCCCAATGATTCTGGCATTGGTTACTAGGGACATGCAAACTTATATGGTACAAGGTTGTTCAGAATATGTTTCAACCCGACATTGGAACCGGCTTCGGCGTATTACTTTGCCCCTAACTCTCCGGTCTTATTGTTATCTGAAGGATATTATAATGCCTATCTGGGGTATAAATCACGATCATCGAATGATGATCGGATAGTTCGGCCTGATCGTTACCTTCGCAATGACTGTCATGAAACAATACAAATCATAAGCCTTGCAGAGCCTCCTTATACCTAGTCTGACTCCTCTCCCCATGTTTGTCTCGTGATTCCCTTCTAACCTCATGCGACTAGCCCGGAGTCCTGCAACCGCGAAACTCCATAGTCCGAATAAAAGTACACAATTGTAGGGACTATACCGAAGCCCTTCTACCTCGATGGAATCTTTCAGCCCCACAAAGGTGCCGTTACCTCGACGGCTCGTTCAACAACTGCCTTGACCCTGTCTCCAAAGGACTTATGGTTGCTTTCAACCTCTAAATCCTCCAACCATACCGTAGCAGCCATTTTTTCAAACTTGATACTGACGCCCGGGACGGGAATACCAATCTTGTGGAGTCGTTCTAGTTCCGTCTGCTGCCGTAGCTCCAATAGTCTTTCCTCCTCTTCCTCATCATCGGAAAGTTCCATAGAAGCGTCCGAAGCAGCGTCATCGTCTACCTCTGACTTCTTAGGCTTCTTGTCCTTAATTAGAGGGGGCAACTTCGGAGTGGCGACGGGCGATAGAGCATCGGCGCCGAACTGCGCCTCGAGGAAGAGGAATAGGCGTTCTAAACGTACCGCCGGAGCCAACGTCGCATGCGGGTTTCGGGCCGGTAGTCCGTGTGAGTGCGGATGCTTGCTCGCGGAGCCTGATGAAAATAATTAGTAAGGGAAACGAACCCTGGTTAGGTTGATAAAGGGGCAGACTGCTTACGCTTCACAGCAGCAGGGCTACTCTCAACTGCCAGTAGGACAGCCATCACAGCATCAGCAATGCCGTCGTTCAGCATGTTACCTTCCCATTCCAATTCTACCTCGCCATTGCTCCGATATCGTACCGTGATGCAGCCCATGACTAAGTATGCCGCGACAAGGTGTGCGACTTCTTCGTCGGCATCGAGCATTTTGGCAATTCCATTGGCTTCATCGCCATCGTTGTTGCTCTTTCGGTTCTTAGTTTCCGGTAGCTCTTCAATGTTTCCAAATGTACCCTCAAGAGCCCACTTGATAAGGTCAATGCCGGCTGCGCTCAACGTGAATTTTTGTCGACATGCAATTGTTGAAGTGGTCAGACCGGCGTATTCCCGCAAATCCTCCGGGTCCATTAGTGACATCTTGAAATCGTTCTGGACAATGACTCCTGCAATTAACTCGGTACTTTGGTCGTCGGGCATCGGCAGCTGCTTTGGAGGGGGTATAGACGCCAGTTTGCCAACGACCTTGGCTACTTTGTCTGTCTTGAATGGAATTCGCAGTTCTTCGCAGTTCCTAGGGCTGTAAACTTTGACTTTCTCGAGCTTCCCTGCGTTCAAGGACAGCAACTTCGACTTCAGCCGCATCATATTGTGCTGCTCGCCATGCACCAGAATCTACTTGTGTTAGCTGAGGAGCATTGTTGTATGTAGTACGGGGGAAGTACTCACCACCACGGGAGCGTTGACTTCCTCGATAAACTCCTTGTTTTCTTGGCCGTCGACGTGCGCAGCGAAGGAGTATTCGGCAACACTACATCTTCGAGGTATCATAACCTTTTCACTATCGGCGCCGGGTGCTCTCCTGACGGCATTCAGGTTCCTTGACATGACAGCTTGGATCTGGTCAGGTTCCTGAACGATATGTTTTGCCATAGTACCTTCAACACTGTAACCCGTAATGATAACCCCGTTCTTATCGTTGGGCGCCCACCTCTCCAGAAGTTCTCTGCTGACTCCGTTCTGTAGCATACCAGGACTCGCAAGCATGACACAGCCGCCAACATCGTCGAATCGGTCGAGGTTCTTCAATGATCTGATATACTTGAAGTCCCACGGGCCACCCTTGCCTGCACCATCCCCCGCAGCTTCAGCTTCGGCCATTCGCTCTCTGAATAAGCGCTTGATGTTGTCGTTCATAGCTCCGACATATGTCTGGTACACAACCATGCACTTTCGTGCTAAGTTACTAGCGTAGTATATAGGAATCTTCTGGAATTCCGAGTGCTTACCCCAGTACTCGTCCAGAATTAAGAGCAACTCCTGTGCTCTACCTAGCGCAAACACGGGCATTAGGACACGGCCACCTCGGTTCAGGATACTAGTGATCGATTTCATCAACGCTTGTTCTCTCTCTAGTCGAGGAACATGCGTAGATACTCCATAGGTAGATTCGGTGATGAGTACGTCAATCTTAATCCCTCTAGGGACCTCCGCAGAAACGAGATGTCGATCTTGCTCTCGAGAGTAGTCGCCAGTGAAGAATATGTTCAATCCTGCAATCTCTATGAGAAACATGGCAGCACCTAACACATGACCGGCAGGATAGGGGGTAATTCGGATAGATGAGATGGTGTGGGTGGTATGGTAGTCGATAGCCTCGATCTGAGGAAAGGTATTCAGATGGTCCTGTTCCGTATATACGGGCTGTGAGGTAGGATTTGAGGAGGTATTGCCGACTCGAACACTGTCTTGGATGAGCCACTTGTAGATGGCCTTGGTCGGATGTGTCATGAAGACTCTGCCTCTAAAATTGGTCTTCGCCAGAACATAAGGAAGAGATGCGGCATGGTCTATGTGGAAACTTGACTGATGTTAGCGCCTTTCTTAGAATATATAGAACATGAGACCCAATAACTAAAGGATGCGGTTTATGGCAATAGACACCATGGTGATCAAAGGGCGTTACCAGTTAGATGGTGGGAGCAATGTCTTTTATTGATAGCTGAATACATGAGCAAATTGCAAACATTCAAAAAAAAACGTAAGCGTGAAAGACCACCCTCCACCCTAACTTATAAGCCCATAACCATCTATTATTTGTATCGTAAGAGAAGGACCGGAAGGGAAATACTTACTGGCTAATAAGGAGTACATCGACAGTACTAAGGTCGAAATCATCGAAGAAGGGTAGTGCAGCAAGGCCATCGTATGCAGGATGTTGGCCCGCATCAAGCTATGTATAGTTATTAGTATAAATATTATCTTGTGAGACAGAAGGATATAGCAAACTCACCATGACGGTCTTTCCTTTGTACTGTATGATATGACATGATCGACCGACTTCGTTCCCACCTCCCAAGCAGAGAAACATCAACTCATCAGATGGGTCTACCACTTCTTCGTCGACAGTCGTAGCCATGGCCGAAGCTTTGCGCTTAGACGCCATGGTTGACAACGTGTATAGAGATATTCAGCGACGATTATCAAAGTTGTGGTGATTGGGTCCGAAGCTCGAAGCTTCAACGATTGTTATTACGGAATAGTTGAAGATTGAAAGACTGCGATTGAGATGTTAAGATGTGTAAAGCATACGCGGGGTCAGTTGAAGTTGGAAGGTTGTCAAATCTGACCAATAATGGAAGAGAAAAGGAAGATTAAAGATTGAAGATAAAAGACGAAGAAGGATAATAAAGGCCGTTAGAGGGTCGTTACAGATGCAGCAGGTGGAGTGCGGTTTAAGAAGGTAGGCAGGTACGTTATGTAACACGGTTAGGTTAATTGAATTTAACGCGGCGCGTCTTAAACTTTTAGCTACATCCTAGCATATACGGATACCTAGGTACATTGCGCAAAGTACATGTGTACATCTCGAGTACGTAGGTGCCTTAGCCTAACCTGAGATGGTAAGAGGCAGCCCTGGAGATTAATAAAATGAGGCTCATAGATCGGTATGTAATTGATCCGGTGACAAAAAAGCTCAGACCAAGTTAAACCTTTTCGATTTCAACAATCAAAGGGAGCAAGAGCAAATTTAGGTCCGTGCGTCAGTGCGACACGAAATCTTTCCAATGGAGAGTCGCTAAACTTCTTTCTAGATCGCCTCCTCCTCATTCTACCTAAACATCCCCATCCGACGCGACGCCGTGATTATAATAACCTTCGACACTAATAGGCATCGATCTAGTCGCCTTGGAACTGTCGTCATTTAAACAATCATAACAATTCGACTATTTGTATCGTCGGATGGGTTTCAACCAACCTAAGGTGACAGGCTCTGTGCCTGCCCAGGTCCAGAGAGCTTCTTTTTAAAAAAGGAGGACTTCAAAGATTCATCTTCTGGTTCCAATCCCCTCTTGATTCTCATAACGCACACTCGTTTCCGATCCAGATAATATACCGGTAACGTATTGAACACGTCGAGAGAGAGAAAGGAAGCAATAAGGTGGAACGCGAATAGGTGAAGGACAATACTACTTATTTCGCAACCTCTGACCTTTACAACCGCGCATACCGCAACTTACCAATATATCCTTCGCCATGTCCCACCCACAGCAAACGATGCCCCCGAGGCAATTTACGCCTCAGCAGTCTTCTCCAAACCAATCCTATCAACTTCCTAATAAACGCGCTAAGTTGTCACCCGGTAGCGGAATGCCACTGACCATGCCGGTACCAGCATTGACAATGCCTGCCACCGTACCGACACCTCTGGCCTCTCCTCGGCCAACTACTCCCAACCCCCCGTCGGCGCCTTATTCAACAGCCAAGCTTGCGCCTTTCCCCGCCAATTCATCGCTTCCCTCTATGCCCTCCTCAATCCCCTCAATCCCCTCAATGCCCCCAATGCCCCCAATGCCCTCGGGTTCTCCGGTGATCACCAATATGGGTCCTCCAGCTATCAACCCGCAAGCTTCCTTCGCGTCCAACGACGCGACCAAACAAACATCGAAATCTGCGGGAAAGGCGACTGCCAACTACGACGTGGATGATATGCTAGTGGGAACCGGTATCGATCTCGAAGAAGAGGCGGCCTACTTGAATAGCATAGGGCCTCGTTCATTCAATACCCGAGAAAACATGTCCGGCCTACCCAACCAATCTTCTCAGTCTGCGGACGCACCTACTCCCGAGGATCTTGCAGTGGAAATGGCCGACAAGGCGTGGAACGAATCAGCGGCGCGACTTGCCCGTGCCAAAAGTATAGAGATGAGCCATTACCTACTCGAGCCTGGTCTTCTACACAAGCGACTTCACGATGCTGCGGACAAGTTTGGTCTAAGTCTGAATATGGAATTGAAGCCGGATGCAGGACGTTACTCGGGGCGACACCAGAATCATGCCGTTGCAGACCCCCCCAAGCCCGAACTCAAGCCTTGCGTACATAAAAGTATTGAGGGGATGCATCAGGTATACAGTTCCGTCATCCCCACCGACGCATATCTTGTCGATCAGCTCGCGTTGCTCTCTTTAAGTACTTCACAGCACCTGAGCGATCTACTCCGTGATGCGAACAGGATTGCCACGACGCGACAAACCAGCGCCCATGGTGTAGTACCTCAAGAATGGATTAACGCGGCCCTACAGCCTGCAGCGAACGAGCTTCAGGGTGGTAATACACGGACGGGTGCGGAGAGCGCGGTCAGCCCCCGCACAAATCCACTCAAACGTACGGCTTTCCCCCAGAATATTATTATTATATTTAAACTAACTTGAAATCCTAGGTTCGGCAGATGAACTTAGCAACGGACTACCTACGCCAGTTTCGGAAGTTTATCCAGTCAACCAGATCGAGGAAGCTCTGGCGACCATCGCAAAAGAGGCGCGAGCCTTAGAAGAGATTCGACTGAAGAAGCGCCAGAAGCGGCTAGACAAGCAGAACGCCGACAAGGACAAGGAGGCCGGTGATGGTTTATCACGAGCAGGTTCTATAGCACCGGGCACACCTGGGTCCATAGCGCCAGAGCCAGAGAAACTCTCGAAGAAGGACACCAAAGCTCAGAAAGAGGCCAAAAAGGCGACGAAGTCATCGGAGGCCAACAGCACTATGGTGAATCAGACCGTGGGTCTCTTCATAGGTAGCAAGAAGAAGAAGTACGCGTGGATGGTGGACGGACCTAGCGGTAGTGGAGCTAGCACGCCTCGCCTTTCTACTGCTACGCCGACTGCCAAACAGCAACCCCGACAACTCACGAGGGCAGGCGTCGCGCAGCTCGGGCAGATCCGCGAAGATGTCTCCCATGGAAAGAACATCCAACTCCGCGACTGGATCGTTGTTCTCGAGTCCCGTGGATATGATGCACAGGCTCTGCAGCGAGCCTATACCATCCTAGACCGATCCTGGAAGGCCGGAGTGGGCAATACCTCGTGATGGGAGGCGGAGAACCTTAACAAAAAGGAGATATCGCGAAGCGATGGACTCACACAAGACCAATCTGATATCGAATCGATTGGCTACGATATGGAATTACATGTTGGAGGACGTAAACCCCCCCTCTAGACTCCTCGTGTTGTACTTACTATACACCTTTTCTACTTTTTACAGCCAGGCGTTTATCACAGAGGAAATCAGGAAGGGAACGGTTTGGCATTTGCATTTATTTTTCCGGGAGGTGTTCCTTTTTCCCGGCCTACCCAATGGACATCAAGGGAACGAAACAAGGGCGGATGCCCAAGTGTGTGTGCGCGAAAGAGAAAGAGAAAGAGGTTACGATAAGGAAAGGGGGGAACCCTCGGCAAGTGTGTTTTCCGGCATTCCGAGGAGGAGAAAGTTTCTTTCAAGCAGAAGCCGCATTTTCTCGGCGCTCTTCTCTAGTAATCATTTATGATAACTAGCCTTCTGGAAATTCCCCAAGGCGATAATGCCTGTTTAGTTAGCTGAACTAAGACAGATGAATCATGCAATTGCGTTTCTTCTGTACATGGAAGGTTTCTGAAATAGTGACTGAAGATCTGACTGAAAAGACGTACAGTCCATACTTTTTTTAAACATGCCTTGTAAATCCATTGCACTTGTATGACTAGACTGCAGCTTTCTAAGGTAAACGTGATATGATGATGTCTTATCCGTCCCCCGTGATTTGATTCGACTTGATTCTCGGCTTCGGCGTTCTGAATCTTGCTGCGACGTCGGGTGAAAGTGGGGACTGGGCTGGATGTCTCCGATAGGCACTCGAGAGCACGTCAGGAACGTCCCGAATGGAGCGATCCAGTTATTTCCCGGTTCCTGCTTTTTCCTCCTCCTCGAGGCTTGTGATATAGTTTGAGACATACGGTTGATTATTTTCGAAATATCTATGGATCTTGATAGCTTTACTTAGAGATAATTTGTTTTACAAACGCTGTCTTCTACAATTAGAGATTTGAGGCCGGCTTCGAGCTTTGATGATGGCTAAAGCAGTAAGAATTACTCCCCCTTTTCTGTATTCTAAATGGGGGGATATTATAGGATAATAGAAACAGCATGCATACTTCCTCGATACCAACTACATGCAGCTAATCCTTGCCGCAGGCGATAGGCCAGATCTGCGCGAGCAACTCCATGGCTCATAACCTCAAGCAGTGCGTCCAGCTCGTGGGCCAAGCAGCGGCAGCCGGTGCAAAAGTAAGAGACTACGGATCCATCTGGGGTCTCCATTCTCTCTGTGTGACTGGAACTGGCGAGCGTCATTTCCCCACCTTTGAGCTCTGCTGTTCTCATCAGTTCAAGACAGTCTAAATATGAGATAGCAAGCGAGAGAGATAAGGAGCCAGGAGTATCCAGCTCAAGAAACCACAGACGAAACAGCTCATCCACCCCAACATACCCTCCCATAAATGGCAAGCCACCCACTAACCCCCACGCAGATCCTCTTCCTCCCAGAAGCATCCGACTACATCGGCACCTCCGCCCAAGAAACGCTCTCCCTCGCCAAACCCGTCAGCACCTCCCCCTTCGTGCGCGGCCTGCAATCCGCAGCGGCCTCGCACCAGCTAGCCGTGCACGTCGGGATCCACGTGCCCGTGTCCGTGAAGCCATCCAGCAGCAGCAGCAACCCAATCCTGCCCACGGTCCCGCAATGCGAGGAACGCACCGCGGAAGGAAGCCCAGAGCCGCGGGGCCAGACCAAGCTCTTCAACCGCACCATCTACATCCGCGCCGACGGAACGCTCTGCCCCGGCGGCACCTACGACAAGCTGCACCTGTTCGACTACCCCGACGCCTCCCTGCGCGAATCCGCCACCACGCAGGCCGGGTCGCGCTTCGCGCCCCCCTTCCCCTCCCCGGTCGGCCGCCTCGGCAGTCTGATCTGCTTCGACCTGCGGTTCCCCGAAGCCGCGGTGCACCTAACCGCCACCACCTCCCCCCCCGCGCAGATCCTCCTCTACCCCAGCGCCTTCACCGTCGCCACGGGCCGCGCGCACTGGGAGGTGCTCCTGCGCGCGCGCGCCGTCGAGACCCAGTCCTACGTCGTCGCCGCGGCGCAGGTGGGGACGCACAACCCGGGCCTGTCGCCGCGGGCGAGCTACGGCCGGAGCATGGTCGTGGACCCCTGGGGGCGCGTGGTGTTGGCGCTGCGCGGTGTGAAGGGTGATGATGGCGTGGAGGCGGAGGACGGGGCCGTGGGGGAGTTGGGGGTCGTTGATATTGACTTGGACGAGTGGGAGAGGGTGAGGGCTGGGATGCCGTTGGTGAGAAGGACGTGAGTATCCCCTTTTCTTGTGGTGTTTTTTTTTTTTTTACCTGTAGTGATTAGCCAAGTTTGGTACTGACTGCTTTTTCAGGGACGTCTATCCTGAAGTTTAGCGTTATTTTTATAGAAGCAGGGAAGAATAAAGAGTTAAACACTGGATTGTATAGTCGTGTTATTACGCCAAAGCAATTAGACAGTCACTTTGAATAAAATGCAGCAATGGACTTGATGGTCCTCTAATTAACCGGTGTAGCTATAGCTTATGTACCGACTCGGGAGAGCCCAGCCATCTTACAACCACCAAGTCCACCTCCACCTCAACCTACGCCTTTCCTCAGCTGTCGTTGGTACCGAAATTGCGGTAGTTCCATAGTTCCAGAGGTATTTGCACAAACGCCGCCTTGTAAAGGCCATCCATCGTTCGAGTTGGGGATTCCAGACTCGTTTTTTTCCCGTTTCAGTAAATCGTGTGTGTTCATGCTCATGATGCGAATGCAAGAATAATACCGGACCTTGCCAATCCATCCATACGCCGTTGCTGGATCCTCAACTGAAATCACCCCTATCAAGTTCATAAGCATGGCAAAACCGCGCGTGCTTATCCACTAGGTCCCTGTGCGTCGAAAGAAAAAGAAAAAACTGCATGATGCAACTACCGTATTAATACACGGGAAAGATGTCGTATGGGGGGATGAAGTTTACGAGATATCGTGACTGAAGAGCTGAATCCGTCGTTTATGCAGACCATAACATGGTCCGATAACGAGGCATATTCGTCCGCCGGACATGCACGAAGATATCAATTATTGGGGCGGCGGCTGGCGGTATGTGTTGCCTCGTCCTCGCTGGTTGAATCCGCGGCCGCGACTGTTTGCCCGTCCGCGATTTCGACCGCGGTAACCACCACGGTAGCCACCATCAACGCTTCCTTGACCAAAGGTCTCCATGTTCTTGCGTTGCTCCTCGCCACGCCACTCGCGGCCACCGGGCTTCTGGCCTCCATTCTCGGCACGGTCCTTTGCTTCACTAGAAATGTTGTCGAAAAACGACCTGGTCTTGTTGTACGCGACAGGTACAGCAGGCTCATCGGACTGCACATGCTCCGAAGGAGGACCGTTAGAAGTCTCAGTAAGGGGCGATCCAGTGACGGCCTCCTTTACAAGTTCTTGCTTGTTGAACTTGGCGTTCCCGGCTGCGAAATCGAAGTCGGCGTTAGGGACATTCACCTTGCCGGGTCCTCCACCTCGGCCGCCTCGACCACGCCCTCGACCGTTCGTCGGATTTCGAGAGGCATTGATTCTCATCTCGTTGACCTTCTTAGTCAAGTTGTCCATTCCGCTGCCCGCACCATTCTGAGCCGGCGCTTCGGCGGCACGGGCGTTGTCGAGCTTGGCCATTGCAACAGCAACAGCGGCCTTCGCAGCTTGGGTAGCATCTTTGAGAGCAGCCGTGCTCGTCTGGCCGTTAGATTGGTCTCCTGCGGGCTTGATAGAAGCAGTAGCGGCGGTAACTTGGGGACCGGCTTTCGAGGCAAATGCAGACGGAATCGGCACAACAGGTGTGACACGGTTATTTTTGGGGCCGGTTGGAACAGCCTTCTTCTCGGTAGCATTAGCCGAGGCGGGTTTCGTTGTGGTGAGTGACTCCGCAGTGGCTTTGACTTCGGCTGCGGATGGCTTCGACTCAACAGGGGGGGTCGGCGCGGCACTCGTCGAGACAGGTTGAATAGGCTGCTGTCCAAGAGACTTAGGCTCCGTAGCCGTAGGTAACTCAACCGCGGGATTACCAACCAGTCTTTGCTTATCGACACCAGCGCCGATCGGAGCTGGCTTGTTGTCTTGTTGAGGTGTTCCTCTCATGCCTTGACCTTGGCCTTGACCACCTTGGCCAGGTGCACCTGGGAGACCCTGAGGTCCAGGACCAGGAGGGAATCCGAAGCCATTCCACGGACCAGGACCTCCAGGTCCACCAGCCGGGAAGCCCTGGCCAGGAGGAAACCAGCCAGGAGGGGGAGGGTAAGGCATTCCATGGAAGCCTTGACCGGGACCCGGAATAGGGCCAGGACCGCCACGACCCCATTGTCCAGGAGGAGGGGGGTAGAACGGGTTAGGTTGGTAGGGGCTTTGGCCGTAGCCTGGAGCACCAGGAACAGGTGGGATGGCCTGTGGGCGTGTTCGAGCCTAGAGATCAGAACACGTAATTAGCACTGATGCTTTGTGAGGCAATGTTTTCGTGTTCTAAGCATGGATAAAGTCCATTATGTATCAGAAGGAAGGCAACGGAAAAATCAACATTGTTTTGTTTGCGCATTTCAGTTGAGTAAAGGTTTACATCCGAAATGTTTCATCATATAAATTGGACAAGGTGGTGTATAGAATAATTGTGAGATGTATGACTTACTCCAACGATGGCAGGGTCATCCGGGACCTTGGGCGGTTGGTTCTCCTTGGGAGGAGCCGGAGCTTGCTCGATTCGCAAGTCCTTCACATCGCTACCTCGGAAGACGATGTACTCATAGACCTGATCAGAAGGTGCTATCTCCTCGTCGGGGTTGCCCTTGCGACCTTCTGTGCCGAATGATCGAACGTTCTCGAGAGACACGGTCGACTCTTCCGAATTGATCTCGTGTAGTATGCCAGAGTATCTAATAAAATTAGACGAAAAAGCTCAATGCAGCTTCTGTAAATTGAGGGAGACCTACCGAATATCACTCTTGGAGATGAGGGATATGCGAGACCTGTGCAAAGGTCGCGACGCGTTAGCAATCTGATGGATACTTCATACATGATTCGATGGCTGAGAGCTGAGGGCTGAGGGCTGAGGGCTGAGGGCCGACGGGAATAATTATAATTAGCGAGGGGATATGTGGTATACGTACCCAAGAAATTCAGACATAATGTCAGAAGGTTATGCGCGAGGCGCGCAAATACGGAAATGTGAATGCAACAAAGATTTGTAGAAGGAAATGATTATGTTCAGTTGTTGAGAAGTACGAAAGAAATGTAATTTTTGTTGTTGTATGAGGTAGGATTAAGAGGAAAGAGGGAGAGGCTGAATTTCGGATTTCTGGTGTGAAGAGTAAGAATTAAAAAAAATTCAGCGAACAGTTGATACCTGTTGGTTACCACCAGCCCCATAAAGTAAGGTTAAGGTTTTTCCTTTTCCTTACTGCTTTTAGCTCTTGCCAGGTGAAATCAGGTGCTGAGGTACAAACTACACTGCGTACGCACGTGCCACCTGCACATATTTAACACAAACGCGGCTTCCTCTTCTTTTTTTCGTGACTCAGGCAGCAGGTTTTAGTCTTTATTCGAGAGAAAACAATGATCTTTGGAAGTTAATATTCGGTTGACTTAAGGAATATTTGTACTCTGTACCTAAGTACCTGCCTAAGATAACGAACGGGTTGAACTTCGAATATTAAATTCTTTGCGTGAGAAGTGGGGCACGATGTGTACAATATTGTTTCACTCGACGATACAACTCCGATACATTGGATATTTCCGATGGAATATCCTCCCGTTAAAACTCATGGTACCTAGGTACTTTAGGGTATTGTATTGTTCACGTACTGACCTTCGATTTGTATTCATCTCGTCGACTTCAATAATCATACAATGCAGATGGCCATATTGGATGACATAGGTATGGTATCTAGGTAGCGCTACAATGGTCAAATGGTTCAATGTATGATTAATGTACGATACTTGCAAAGATGACGACAAAGGTACTATTATTACTTAGGTATTTAATCAGACATATCAGAGTCTGAACCCGAGCTACTTGTGGTATCATCATCTTCTTGCCCATCCTCTTCCTCATTAAGAGTACCGTCCTCTTCCTCGCTTGAATACTGAACGAGACCTGAAGCTGGCCGTTTTTTGGACTTTCTAGGCCTATCCTCCACAACACAGCCGCTAGGGATATCCGCGGAATTTGCCGGTAGTACGTAGATGGTTGGAAATTCGACAATATCGAGTCCAGGCAACATGGTAGCTAGAGTATCGGTCGGTCGTAACGGTATGAGCTTTTGGGTTTCTCTTGAAGGCGTCCTTGGCTTCAGATAGAAGAAGCGGTACTTGTCCTTCAATCCCTCGTTTATGTGGGACCCTAGACTTGTGTTGTTCCACGTAGTCGTGCTCAAGTGTTGCATCACACAGTCCCCACCGCTCCAAGCAGTTGTAGCCACGTCTTGACTGTTTCCAACTAGTGTCTTCTTCTCCTCCGAAGCCTTCTGCTTCTTCTCTTGCGTACGTTCTTGGTCGCTAAGCTGCCGTTGTCGATGATATTCTTGACTCTCCGCAAATCCAATGTAGAGTGGTACTTCATCTAACACCTTGTGTAAGGTTCTCGATGGCTTCTGGTTTTCATCTCCCTCAATAGAAGTAATGTCTTTCCACTCGAGCCATTCGACCTGCCAATTCATAGTCCTCGTGCGCTTGTTCCAGCTCGATTTGTTCTCTTTCGCCCGAGTCATTCCGTACGGGACAGATGAGACATTGATACCCAGCTGTCGCATTCGCTGTATCGAATTCCTGTCCCATTTTCGCGAGTTCTCTTCAATAGTGACCCTTCCTCGACTTTGGCCCTTATTAAAACGTGCTCTTTTGTTAGGCGGGGGTCGCGACGTGGTGTTCTCTTGCGGTAGTATATCCTTTTCTTCCCTCAATATCTTCTCAGTTCGTTCCACGGATCTCTCAATCTTGGTTAGGAAGTTGTAGTCGTGGTCGATGCCGGCGTCTGTCTTTAGCTTCTCTGGTGGTATGTATACTGTCGGGTCGCGCTTTCCATCACATGATGACCATTTCTTATGCTTCTTCACGCATGCCAATGAGCATGTTCGCGTTCCGCACCGAGGACATTGGT
This sequence comes from Jackrogersella minutella, assembly GCA_022578535.1. Classification (NCBI taxonomy): domain Eukaryota; kingdom Fungi; phylum Ascomycota; class Sordariomycetes; order Xylariales; family Hypoxylaceae; genus Jackrogersella; species Jackrogersella minutella. Next base: position 346,269 of record MU388196.1, read on the forward strand.
ATTTGGGTGTTTGTATGTGGCAGATGGTACAGAGCGATGTCAATAAAGGATCTGCCATGGCGACTGCCTAACAATTGCACCTTTTCTAACCATATGGTTTACCGTATAGGTAAGTTGTTTGAATTTTATGATTCGTAACTTGAGTGAGCCTCTTTTGATTATGCGATAAGAATTAAATATATAAGGAAAAGTTCATAAGAACCGTTACCTAGGTATGAGCTCGTTGAGGGCGCGATTGGACATTGGAAGCTTCGAAATTCTGGATTATTTTCTTATCGATATCTAACCGTGCCATACCTTATCGGATAAGTAAATTTCAATACCTACATGTATGTACATACCCAACATAGCATCATGACTGGCCATGTATGAAATCCCGTGAAATTATAAAGTACGATTTAACGTTTCCCGGTTGGTTCTTGCCTGCATTATGAATACTCGCCTGGGATTTAATCGTTAAAAGTCGGGAGATTAAATCCCGGGCGAGTATTAATGAAATGAGTACCGGCAGAAGATAAAAGGAAAGTTTATCCTTAGATAAAAATACAAAGTCTTCCACCCCGGAACTATTCCCCATTGCTTCACTGTTCAGACATTGACATTCAACTCATAGGTAATATGGCCTATAGATATATCGAATCTATTACATTGTGTTAGTGAAAAAGGATGAATCGTTCAACATCCAATCCGGCGTCTAAGCCTTACGAGCCATCGTCGGAAGATAACAATATTATGTAATGTAAGATATAAATATAGTATCCACATTGTATCCGTCATAATGTTTTTTTATACTTTTTCTGCCCAAGACCAGTAAGTGCATGTTTAAAGGCTAACAACATACGTTCTACCCTTTCATATATTTTTAAACTCTTCACCTATCACCTCATAATCCAAGCTCATGGCTTCGCTATGGCTGACGTAGATATGAAAATAAACTCTCAGAGGGCTGCCGCTCTCATATCTCAAATTAAAACGGTACGGGAGCGCATCACCGCAGTGGCCAACGGCCGAGATGTAAGCCACTCCTCACCTTTTTACCCCTTTACCCGACCAGGCATCACCCCCCCTTTTCATTAAAAGGGACATTAGAGAACGTTACACACGGTTTTTTCTTCTTTTGTGATCCGTCGAACTGACTGCTCATTCACTTTAGGTCCGCTTAGTTGCAGTTTCAAAACTGAAGCCAGCCAACGATATCCTGGCGTTGCTGCAACAAGCCTCACCACCACAGCTGCATTTTGGCGAGAATTATGCCCAGGAGTTGGGCCAGAAGGCTGAGTTGCTGCCACGCAGCATACTCTGGCATTTTATCGGCGGCCTGCAGTCCGGTAAGGAGTGAACTGTTCTTCCCCTTTGTTTCTCGCCTATGTATGTGGGAGATCGAAGGACAGCTAGTCAGGTAGCTCATATGACCTGTATCACTCGCCCCTGCTCTTATAGAAGCAAAGGAGGTCAAATATTATATGAGTGACAGTGTAGAACAAAGAGGGTCAAGTGGTAGAAATATTGCTCAGGACGATTAAAAGCCCTAGTCCTTATGAGCCCCTAAATGAGAATGAGCAGGACAAATTCGAATTATCCATTGCACCCATGACCTACAACATGACCTATGACTTATGGACACTACAAGACTAATTTTCAACATAGGACACTGCAAGAACCTCGCCAAGATCCCAAACCTATGGTGCGTCTCTAGCGTAAACAACCAGAAGCAAGCACGGCTCCTCGACCAGCACCGAGGCGAATTCCTCTCATCCTTCTCATCCTCCTCCGCCTCTCCCACCACCCCAGCCCCGTCAAAACTCAACATCCACATCCAAGTCAACACCTCGGGCGAGCCCGCCAAATCCGGCTGCGAGCCAGGCGAAGCCGCCGTCGAGCTCTGCCGGTTTGTCGAAGAGGCTCCTCACCTGCACCTGCTCGGCCTCATGACCATCGGCGCCATCTCGCGCAGCATAGCCACCACTGCGGAGAACGAGAACGAGGATTTCGCGGTCCTCCGCGAGCAGCGAGATCTAGTCCAGAAGGAACTGGGGCTGGATCGAGAGCTCGAGCTGAGCATGGGCATGAGCGAGGACTTCGAGGGGGCTATTGTTATGGGGAGCGATGAGGTCCGGATCGGGAGTACGATTTTTGGGACGAGGCCGCAGAAGAGTGAGGCTAAGATCCAGGTGTAGTCATACATAGTCACACCAGCATCACAGCTTAAAGCATTCACATTCACATAACCATGTCCCCCTGGAACCCCAGAGATCCCAGCGAAACATGCAATAGATAACCCCTATCGTCCGACCAAGCCTTCGCGGGCCGTCGTGTAAAAAAAAAGCTCGTAACCTCTAACCCGGGGTGCTGCCTATGCCTCTCACACACTCCATGCCTTTGCCTATCCGTCTTCAAAAACGAAGCTTAGATATTTCCGCTATGCCCTAGTATGAACTCTGGATGCTATAAGATGCCTCTCCCCACCATTCCATCAACATGACAACGAGAAATGAAACACACATGAGTCGAGATCACTCCTGCGCGACGACAGGCACGACAACGCTCTGCCAGAGCTGCCTCTTCCTCTCGTCCTCGCTCAGCGTCCACTCCTTCTCCACCAGCGCGAACTCGTCCCACCACAGCTTGTGCGTGCTCTCGATGGTGTCGTCGGCGTTGTAGCTCCGGCTCTTCCAGGGCTTGTTGAGGATGTAGTGCAGGATCTTGACGTCGGCGTCCTTCCACAGGCGGCCGTGGCAGCTGCGCATGGGCTTCAGCGCGTTGTAGTGGTAGGGCAGGGGCTTCCAGCGGCCGCGGTACACGATGGCGAGCAGGTCCTGGTCGAAGAAGATCATGTTGGGCACGTCGGGGTGCGTGTTCATCGCGTCGACGAGCGCGTCGTACTGCTGCTGCGACGGCTGCACGATCACCGTCCCGCTGTTGAGCAGGTGGTGGTTGTTCGGGCTCTGCGCCGTGATGGCCGCCGGCGCGCCTGTGGCTTGGTCCGCCGCCGTGAAGGCGCAGTTCGCCGGCACCCAGTCCTTGCTGTAGTGCGGCAGCTTCCGCGGGTTGCACGTGCAGGCGTGCGTGCTCGCGATCCAGCCCGCCGGGATCTCGACGTCCATCATGTCGTCGATGTTCTGCAGGATGACCTGGTCGCTGTCTAGGAGGACGACGCGCTGTTGTTCAGAGCACTAGTCAGTTCCGGTGGCTTTCTTACACAATCTCGAGATGTACTGTATATATCTCTCAAAGTATATAACGTGATATCCTAAGCAATGGCGGGGAAGCATACCTCATACTGGGTGAAGGACCATGGCGCAAGCTTCTCCCAGGTCCCCTTGTTGATCTTCCCATCGCGGGGTGCGGGCTCGATCTTATCAACGACGATGGTGTCGATGCCGGCGGCGGCAAATGCCTCCATGTACTCGGTGTCTTCCTCGACGGCGCGTGTCACCATGACCTTGAGCCGGTACTTGCTCCGGTGCCGGCGCAGGGAGTGGTGCAACACCAAGAGCCCGCCGAAGTATCCGCGGTTCGTTAAGAGCGTAGTCCAGATTTTAGTCGGGTCGTACCATCCATTCTCGCCGTCGCCGTTCTTGACATTGACACCGTTGCTTGCCATTGTGCCGATTCTTTCTCTTTACTCTTTACTTTTCGATATGACCAACTCGATAGATGCTATGACGAAGAGAAGAGGAAGCAAGAAGGCAAGAAAAGAGGGGAGACAACGCGGAGTAGAAGTAGGTATGTAAGTATTAGAAAACGGATAGGAATGTATTTGTACTACGTCTCTATCATATCCCACCAGGTAAGTAGGCAAGTAGATTACATACCATACCCTAAGCACAAATAAATAAAAACCCGATTCGGAACGCCAATCGCGGCCACCGAGGAGGTTTTAGCTTACCTCCATGAGGTATAGTCCGGGAGCGGGAGATTATTAATATGAGACCCTTAAGTGAGATTTATTCGGAAAGATAGGGATTCGGGCCCTTGGGGATGATGTATTATGTATTATGTATCCTTGGAAAGGGGGCTACTGCAAAGCTAGGGAAGGAGATAGAAGGTAGATCGACCCTGACCTTAGCCTCTGACGCCATCGAAGAGTGAAGAGGGATAATTTGAAGTGGCAGGAGGGGCGGGCGTGGTGGGACTAAACCCCGCCATTGGTTCGCCGGTAGTTTCCCAGAGGAGGGACATTTACATATCCATGGTATCTCTATACTCGGAGCTCCGACACAGGCCGAGTTTTTATTTTTTTAAGTCTCGGTTTGTTCCGGTTTAGGAGTTTTCATATATGTACGTCTTCGTTTGTCTTACATATTTCCCACCTCCTTACCTACAGGAAGATATACAATCTTCTCAACTCTATTACAGAGAGAGCCCTCATTATAACATCGAGGTGACGGTCATCTAATTATATGCGGTGAAAGAACCATGATGATGATTAGCCACACATGGTACACTACATATATTCATGTAGGTACAGAAGCAACGGAGATCCAACGAAACGGTAGCATCGTCAATTGACCCATCAGATCTCTTAGTCATATGTACATTGAATCACATCGCAGCGTTCTAAGCAGTGGGCCTAGCCTAGCTGATAGGCTAGGTATGGTAGTTTATCATAAACAGCGAATCACACAATACGATGAAACATGGGTTATTGATCTCTGTATTCGTCAACATAGTCGTTGCTGCGAAGTGCCTTCGATAGTCTGCTTATTGAGATGTATCCGTAAACAGGAATACAGTCGGTAGCCAGACTTCATTGCCAATGAACAACATATACAACGGGGGTAATCCTGGTTGCCATGTGTTCCTAGTTAACCACCAACGAGACTATACCTAGCGCAAGAGGATGGCATATCGTGATCCTAGTTGCTAGCTTTCTCTCCTCCTGTCCATGTTCATTCAGTCCCGACTAAACTCATTATCTCCACATCCACCAGGCAAATATGCCCAACCCCTCACCGCAACGAAGAACCAGGTCAACGAACACGAATCGTGCCATTGCCAATAGCAGCAAGGAAATCAATAGTCTCCGCGAGCGCCTGCTTGTAATCATGCAGCAGCACCAGCTGGCCGGCCATCATCTCCTGCTGCATGACCACGACGTCGATCGCGACGCCCAGGTGGCGCTCCATCTCCTCGCAGTCGCAGCGGCGCTGCGTGGCCGCCTTCCACGCCAGTCGCAGCGCGGCGAGGGGGTTGTTGTTGTTCGCGCTCGCCGCCGCCGACGACGCGAGCGTGCCGCCGGGGGAGGTGGTGGCCGTGCTGCTGGAGCAGAGCGTCCACGCGCCGGGCTTTTCTGGGTAGGGGCAGTACATGAGATCGGCTGAGGTCGCGGTTGGGGTGGCGGTCGATGACGTCGGGGATGTCTTGCTCGTGGTCAGGGTGTAGGTATGGCGTGGGGTAGAGGTTGAGGTGCTAGACGTCGTGCTCGTGGACGATGTTGAGGCCGTGCTTGAACTGGAAGTGGAACTGGTACTGGTATCGGTGCTGGTGTCGATGCTGATATCAGTACTAGCCTCGGTGCTGATCTCAGAGCTTGAATCGTGCTCAGGAGTAGGTTCAGCTGTTACAGTGACATAAACCGTGGTGACATCGCCATCGGCCATGTGTGTCTTCGCGACAACGTCATCCACGAAGCGCAAGTGACCAGAGACATCCAATCTGACGCCACGCTTAGCGCCAGCAGTCGATCGAGGCAGCCAAGCCGTAGCTAGGAACCGGTTAGCGACGATATCCTTGGTGTCATATACACCATTCCTCACGGACTTACCTTCCGCCGCGCGAAGTCCCATCGCGGTGGGCTGGGCCACGTCGCCCGCGGTGATGCCGAACGCGCTGGCCTCCAGGTTGGGGGGTGCAGGCTCTTTGGTCGCGATGGAGGCCGATGTACCAGTAGCGCTCTTCGTCAAGGTCTGATGGCGCGCCGTCTCAACTGCGAGGCCCGCCCAGCCGGCTGTGGACAAGATGTCGTCAGTGTCAATTCCTTAACTATAACACAAATATATGTTTTCGGGTAAGAAGGGGGTCAAGGTTCAACTTACTAATCACAGCGCCGGCAGCGATCAAGATGATCATCAGGAACAAGAGCCAAGCCTGCGGGAACAGCTTGGGCGTGGCTCGCTGCTTGAGTCCTGTATATCTGTCGTCAGCATTCTCTCATCTCAACTCACATATTCCACCCTCACTCTCACAAAGCATTTTCATCTCACACTAAGGTAATCCAAGGGGGAAAAAAAGCATACACATACCAATCCACTTCACCTTGAGTCGCTCAACCTTAGCCCCCATGCTGCTCTCAGCAGGCGAGTACTCGCCGCCGCCCTCCCCCCCTTGTTGCACCATCCCGTCCATCTCGTCCGCCGCGCTCGGCGGCGGCGTCGGCGGCGGCTGCGCGAACAGCACGCGCTGGTGTCGCAGCAGCACCTGTCGCCCGGGCGCCGCGGTGTCGAGGGAGTGCGGGAACAGCAGCGCCTGCGGGAGGTCTCGCTTCCAGTCCTCGTGGCCGTGGGGCGGGTGATAATGGCCCTGCTTGCGGTCTGCTTGGTGATGGTGGTGATGGTGGGATTGGGGGTCTGGTTGTGTCTGGTGTGGGTTGAAACTAGACGTGCACATTACGCATTGGAACTCTCTCTTGGGTTATTTAACCGGGCGCGAGAGAGACGTAGCTGGCGAGGGGAATATGAAAGTGAGGATGAGATGGGATGGGGAATGTTGTCGGGTAGGTGGGTTAGGTAGATGGCTTCGGATGATAAGTGAGTGTTCGGATGACCAGAACTTAACAAGTGTAATCCTAAGAAATCCCTAGGAACTTGATGATATTGAGGTACACTTAGGTAAGTGAGTAGAGATTAATGGCTACTCCATTTATTAAGTGGTAGGGTGATGAGGATGTAGGATCAAGTTCAGAGGAAGGGTGGGTGAGTAGAAATTGTACGTGGTGGAAAATCTACAAGAGGACAAGAAAAAAACAAGTAGTAGTACTAGGTGATACATAAACAATCCAGTTAGAATCGGCTCTGAAGAAACTATCATACCCGCATAAGAATGAAGTTAAAGACGTTGACATCGTGAAGTGACGACTCAGGGGCGATTTCGTCTCCGGCTCTAACCCAGACAAACGGGGAAAGGGGTAAGTCGCGGATAGCTCTTTCTACACCATGTGAACTAACTCGGGAACATTACGATGGACATAACATTCTGCCTTGTTAAAAAAAACCTCACGAAAGAATAGAACTATCTACATATACTTACAAAGGCTGTCCATCATCATTAGGAGGGGACCTAGTTTACTTAATAACAACACGTCCGTCTTTGCTTGACACATGTTTTAATCACATGCTACCTACGAACTCCTTTTCGCTCTCGGGCTGGAAATGCACAATACCGCATAGTTGCTTGCTTAACTGGAACATCCCCAAAGTATCGTAACTCTTCCTGAAGCCTTCTTCCAATGTATTACATCTCTGTTCTTCCTCTTCTCTACCAGCGACTTACTGGACCAATATATTACTGAACGTGTCCGATATCTCTTGACGTGTAGGTCCTTCTCTCAGCTCTGGTGTTGTCGAGACCCCTTTAGATATCTTCTCATCCATCAGCTTCAACAACACAGGAGGCACACTCTCATCAGTGGCACGAATTGTAAGTCGCACCATCTATTACTTTGTTAGCCGAACCATACTGACAAGAGGATATTATGTTTGGTTAGTCTTACCTGTGAGGTGTAGTTTGGCTCTAGTCTCATCAGACAGCCAAACTTGCCTCCTTCTGATGTATGAAGTACACTGGCCCCGACAAAGTTCTTGCTGTTCGGATCAACGCCTCTCAATACACCCCAACGGAATCCCTCCATCGTCTTACGAATGAAGCTTTCCGTGATCTCTCGCGATCCAGACTTACCGGGGGCAAGCCCGATAATCTGTTGGGCCTCACGCGGCGCACCACCAATCTGCTTCCACCGCTTGAAGAAGTCGTCCGCCGCGAGGTCTGCAGGATCCATGAACTTGTGGGCTGTAAGGGGAAGCATCAAGGTGAGCGCTTGCAGAGCACCAGCCAGGTAGCTTATACGAATGGTGGGGCTTTTAGTAAACACCTTCTTCGCCTCGAACATGATGATCAGCCGTGATTGCCCACCTTGCGTAATAGAGCTATCAGGCATGGTCTTGACATCCCAAGTGAGATTCTCTTTCTCGCTCTCGTCCAAGTCTAGCGTCGTGGTAAAAGAGCTCACGGTGGCCGGAGTCTTGTTTGTGAAATATAAGATGAGACATGCCATCTGTCCTCTGTACTCGGAACGTATTCCTACCTGGAGCTGGCCATCTTCGAACAGTACACCGTCTGCTTTGAGCAGCAGTTTATTGTACCCAGACTCCCAACCGGGAGACAGATGCGCAGCGCTGGCCAAGTTCGGTGCCTTGAGCAACTTCTCAGGGACAGGTCCCGCGTTCATGTCAAGACCAGCAAGGTCATTAGAGTGGCCGTTTGATCCATTTGCCGCGCCGTTGGCCGCGCCGTTGCCGTTGACTGGACCGTTGGAACTAAAGGTTCTTCTAAGACCAGGGTTCTTGGCCATGTTCAGCTCTGTGGCATCATTATTGGCATCCTTGCCACCGACCACCCAAGTTCGCTTATCACTAGTACCGGCGTGCTTCTGGTGGAGCCGTGACAGGAGCGCAGACTGCCGTTCGGGGAACGGCGGCATCTCGTCGCAGACTGTTCGGAGTAAATCGTCTGTAGGAAGACTGGCAAGTGTCAAGTACTCGAAAGCTCGTTGTTGTAACTCGGGGTCCAACGTATGGCTATACAACTCAAAAACACGCAAGAGCTGTGGTTTGATCTCTGGGAACAAATTGACAAACTTGACAAACGACGAAAGAATCATGGCGCGTGTACTCGACGAACAAGCGGATAGCTTTCTAGATAATGCCATGAACTGCTCAATGGGACTGCATCCCTTCTCTTCGGCAATGAGATGCCCAAATTCTCCAAGGATATAAGCACCAATCTTCACCAAAGTCTCGTGACAGTGATCTTGTTTAATGTGTTGCAAGGTATTATGCGCAGCGTAGACTTGCAACTCCTCGTTGTTCGTCACGATCTGTATGACTCGTTGCCAAACCTCATCACTAAGGTGATCTCCCGCAACAGCTACTAGGCGAAGTGATACATTAATGTACCATTGGATGTCGGTGGCATACTTCTCCGTTAAGATCGCAATCTTTAAAGCCATCTCTTCTCGGATCGCAAAGTCGGCGTTCTGCAGGTAATGGAGCAGTTCCGAGACAATCGGCGCAGAATTGGTCGAGTCGCACATACTATATAGCAAATCGAGACCCTTTCTGCGTACGCTGATATCGCGGTCTTTGAGGGATCCGAGAATCACTTCTTGGTGCTGCTTAATAGGATCAAGGTTCTCAGCTCGAGCTGCTAAGTGTGTCATGGCCTCTAGGCCTAGGTATCGGACATTCGTCTCCCTAGATGTTATGAAGCGCCCCAAACGAGAAGATATCTGCTTCATCAACGCATGTTCCGTGTCCAGGTGGATGATGAGGTTAATAGCCTCGAACAAAACAGCATTCTGAGCATTATTCTGTTGAACATTCTTATTGGTCTCCATTGCAAGATTCAGAATCTTCTGTAATGATTCTCGGATCATCTCACGAACGTGGCTGTCTTCTGTTCAATTTGTTAGTTACCACATCACCAAAAGCTTCCGTCGTCATGACCATACCTGAAGGTGGGAAATATTGAAGTAGTCGTAGCAGTTTGACCTGTATCCAAGGACACGGGACTTTGTAGTACAAGTAGTCTTGGGTGTAGTCACCGTCGATCAGTATCCGTTTCAACCGCGATGCGGCCTTGACATAGGCACCCTTATATTGGTCCAAATTGTCTTGAGCCACAGTCATCACCAAAGACGTGACAGAGAGAGCCACTCCGAGGTCGAGGTCATCCATTAGAGATATTATCCGCTCCGCCCATTGCGGTTGGATTATGTCTGGGTGCTTGCGATAGAGACGGAGAAGGGTAAGGGCGGCCTTCTTTTTTACGAACGATTTCGAGGTCCTACACAAACTGTTAGATATCCTAAAAGATGTCGTCAGGGGGCGATCCGCAAGACATACGGTGAGATCAGAAGTCTGTGAACCTCGCTGCTAAGGGCCTCTCCCATCTCCCGACCTCCTACGTTCGCGATCGCGTGTAGGGCTAAGCAGTTGAATAGTTCGTTATGATCGAGGAGGTCCTTCCGTATGCTGTTGACTACGAGATGCAGTAGTTCGTGTTTCTCGTGCAAGAAGAGCGTCATGGCGAGATATCCGATTTGCTTTTCAGAGTACTTGTTGGCTGAGATAAGATTGACGGCCTCGAGGTGACCAAAATCGACGTTCCAACCTAGGATATAAATATACAACAACTATATCCCATGTTAGATTCGCTTGATTCGTACGTCATGGTGGGAAGGGATTCTCCGTACTTTGCAGACGTATTTCTTCTTGTGGTAGCCACTCAGGTTCCCATCTATGTAGTTTGTTAGTTAGAGGTCCGACTTCGAGATTCGGACGTTGCGCCAAGGTATAGAATTCGCTTGGGGTTGAATCATAGCATACCCTTGAACTTTTGTCTGTAGAATAGGAGTAACGGGTTAGCATCTTCATCTTCAATGGCAGTTAGAGGATCCATTCCCACGTACCGAATGTTTGCGAGTTCCTTGTTAATTCTCTTCTCCTCCAGGTCCCTAGCTCTCGCATTTCTCAAGTCGGCAATGAATTGAACAAGACCACGCATGTTCGAATTACTACTACTCGACCGGCCAAGAAAGCCGGCGGCAGCGGACGAAGCCATGATGCAGTCGCAAAAATGATCCCCCTATTCTTACAAAACACCTTCTATTTCCGTCGCATCCGTCGGTATAAAGGGGTATCGGTATGTGAAAACTAGTTTATATACGACGGTGTCAAAATCAAATATCGAGGTCCAATATCGAGAAGAAGCACGCTCGAGTATGCGGCTCTCATGATAGACCCGGTCAGTCTATTAACATGATCGAACGTGACCAATATTGAGATCGAGTGAGCGGACAAAGGGGGGGTGTGTGATGGTGGAGGACCTGCGACGCGGGGACAGTATGGTTTTGTTGTTGTTGATGCACGAACTCGTTCGGGGTGGGAAAAGGCGATTGATGATTTAGAAAGGAAGAATTTGTTGACTTCTAGAATTTCGCATTGGGTGGCACGACATTTGAATAAAAGGGTGTAAAAGGAACAATTTTGGAACAAAATGTTGTAAATTGTTAAATTGAATTAAAGAAAGCGGCCCTTATCCTCTTAATCCCCGAGCGGCGGAAAGAGGAGCAACCACAGCGACAACCCGGACCTTCTATTAGTTAGTTGGTTTATCGTTAAACCAAATGCAGCCGTTTGTGGGGCCACCTGATTTTCGAAAGTTTAATGTTCAACGCCTCAATTGTACATAATCTTGGAACTTGGAAGTGTGGCTTGCATTTAAAATATGGATGTACACTTGTACCTTACTTATCGATATTTAGCTCCCCCAGATTTACCAATTGTACGTCATTATCCAACCAATTACATCTTCACCTATTCAAACCTCCTCTAGTGAAGTGCCCATGATGTGAAAACCCGACCAATTGATCATCTAGGAGAATGAATTGCAGTCTCCGGAGGTCAACAACACTACTACCAACAAATTCGAAGGTAGTAGGTGCAAAAGCAAGCTTAACCATCCGCCGATCATACGCCTTCCAAGCTGCAGCACCTCCCACTCACCAGGTGTTCAATCGCCGCACAAAATGGTTACAAAAAGAGCGGGCTGCCGCTGACGTCGAGAATGGCCGGATAGCTGACTACCTCAAAGATGAAGTTGCCATCCGACTTTGTGATAGACTGCTGGTATGTTCCCTTGCTCTCCCCATATAAGGGGTACTGACGGATCAAAATCAACAGGACATCAAACGTACCTACCCCGAAGTCCTCGACCTCGGCGCAAACTCCTGCAACATCGCGCGGGCCCTTGTACGGGAGAACCCCGACCCCGACTCACCTAGTCCCGTGGCCGAACCCATTGCGACCCGGATAGGGCACCTGCTCGCCGTAGACTCATCGCAGTCCCTGCTATACCGCGACTCAGACCTCCCCTTCAACAAGGACATCAACATGACGCGGCAAGTGCTGCCAGACGAAGAAACCCTCCCGTTCGAGCCGAACTCCTTCGACCTGGTCCTCAGCTCGCTGAGCATGCACTGGATCAACGACCTGCCCGGGGTGCTCGCGCAGATCAACAACGTGCTCAAGCCCGACTGCGCCTTCATGGGCGCCATGCTGGGCGGGGACACGCTCTTCGAGCTGCGCACCTCGCTGCAGCTCGCGGAGCAGGAGCGCCGCGGCGGCATATCCCCGCACGTGTCCCCCCTCGCCGACGTCCGGGACGTGGGCGGCCTGCTGCAGCGCGCCGGCTTCAAGATGCTGACCGTGGACGTCGACGATATCGTCGTCGACTACCCCGACACCTTCGCGCTGATGCAGGACCTGCAGGCCATGGGCGAGAATAGCGCCATTCTCGGCCGCGAGATGGGGGGGATCCAGAGAGATGTTTTGCTCGCTAACGACGCTATCTACCGTGCGCTCCACGGCAATGAAGATGGCAGCGTGCCGGCTACGTTCCGCATGATATACATGATTGGGTGGAAAGAGTCCGAAGAGCAGGCCAAGCCGTTGCCTAGAGGTAGTGGTGATATTAATTTAAAGGATGTCTTAGAGAAGCAGTAGAGTGTCAGTAGAAATTAATAAAGGGAATAAAGTGCAGACTCGGTGAAAGCATTGCATTAAATGACTATCTGCAAATTAGGCAAAGACCTCTTAATGGCCTCAGTCATGGCCAGGTACACATGCATGGGATTATAGCTACTCCATTATTCGCAGAAATGCCATTGCGTGTGGTGCCATCCTGCGCCGTTTTCCCCGTCCAGCTCCATGCTCGAAACTCGGTTTCGAATTGTCTCAGCCCTGCAAATCCGTACTTCATCCCGATGCCCCTGAAATTCTGCATCCAGCAAACAAGCGTCATTAAAGAGAATTATACGTAAATTCTTGTCGAGGCTGTGCGCCGCCCCGTCTGTGTTTGACATCGCGGTTCGCAAGTTACAGATATTAGAAACTTGTGGTGAACTTACCTACGACTGGGCATGCGTCTTGCGGTAGTGGAGGTGGTAGAAGTCCATGTCCTCGAAGTCACGATCACATTCTTCGCAGTAGTTGTGTTCCGGACTTTGCGACATGTGGGCAACCAAGGCGGCCTTGTTCGGGAACCCCAGGAGGCACTTGCTGTCGTGGAAGTGCGCTGTCGGGGCGGCAGCGATGTGCTCGGTGAGATCCGCCTCTTGGCGGAACGCGACGGAGCACTTGTCGCAGAAGAAGTGCAGCCCGTCGCCGCGGTTGTCGCGGAAGTGGTTGGTAAGATCGGCCTCCGTTGCGTAGTGGATGCTGCACTCGATGCAGTAGTTGTGCGGCCAGTCCTGGAAGAAGTGTTCGCGGAGGCCCTGGACGGTATAGAAATCGCGCGAACACTCCACGCAGAAAGCGTGGCTCTTGCCGTAGGCCCATGATGCAGAGTTCGCGTAATGAGCCAGCAGATCGTCGTTGCCCTTGAAATGGATCTGGCATGCAGGACAAAAGTGGTGGCTATCACTCTGGGCGAAGTGATCTTGCATATCCTCAGCCGTCGTAAAGGTCCGCGCACACTTTGCGCAGCAGAAATGATAGGTCTTGCAATGATCATGAAACGCCCTGCCATTAGAGAATTCGACACAACACACATGGCACTAGGAGTGGTTGGGAGCATTCTCTAGGTGGCCCTCGTACTCTTCGGCCCCTGAAAAACTCTGCAGGCACAGCTTGCAGTAATGATGCAGCTTGCTCAGGTGGCTATCGATCTGGTTGGCCTGGAAGGTCTTCCCGCAGTCCGAGAACGGACATCGCACAAGCGATTCGATATGTTCCATGAATGCTGTGCGGTTGAGGCCGTAATCGCGCTGGCAGTGGAAACAGTAGTTGTGATAGCGCTGATCGGCCAAGTGGCGGCCCAAAGCCTCTCGAGTCGGACAGCCTTTGCAGCAGTCTGCGGCCAGCTTATGCTGCTGATCTTGCGCCGCCGGGGATTTCCAATGCTCGGTGACCTCGTCCAAGTTGTTGAACGTGGCATAGCAGGAGATGCAGCAGAAGGACGACACAGCTACAGCCGCATTCGGGGTCTGCGCCTGGTTCTGGGCGTGGTATCCATACCCGACCGCGAGAGGTATGCTCATCGCTACCACATCCTGGGCTGACGAAGGCTGAGACGACATGATCGTGATAGTGATTTGTGTTACTGAAATATGTTAGAAGATGAAGTTGGAAATGTAATAAAAAAGAGTTATAACAATATACGCGAAAGTAATAGCGGAAAGAGAAAAGGAGAAGGGATGGATGTGAAGAAGGATGTTAACGACGGTTGGAAGAGTGTTGTTGAGGTATGAATATTGCATTCATCGAATCCGTGTGTACGTGACAATGTTGGAATGTAATAAAAAAGAGTTGTAATGATGTGTGCGAAGGTATTGACGGTGGAAGGAGGGAGGTGGAAGCGGAAGGGATAGGTGTGAGAAGAGTGCTAACGGCGTGGGAAAGAGTGTTCGTAAATATGTTTGAGTATCAATACCTTGATTATATCTGTGTTTAATCAATTGACAAGTGTTAACTAGGTAGATAGTAGTAGTAGACTTGTATTGATTTAAGTCGCGAGTATTAACTTGATGAAAGATTGTTGGCGCGACGAAGTATTGCTGAGAAGGTGAAATATGGATGACCAGATGAAACAATGTTGGTGTTTATGAATATGGATGGGAGTGAGAGAGTTATTACCTACGAGAAAAAGAAAGAAAAAAAAATTGATTTGTGGTTGAGGGAGAATCGAGTTTATATAAAAAACGCCGGAGATACCTTCACACCTTGAACAGGAAGGAAAAGTTTTTCGTGACTCACGAATCAGATGAAAATGGAAGAACTCTAGGGGAGCACAGGCGTCACTAACGGCGGGGAGGAGGTAGATAAACTAGTAAACATCCCTTCTAGTTGAAAGATATGTACCGCGTGTACTGAATGGTTGCTATGCAGAGGTTGAAGGCACGGATCCATAAGCCCACAGTACCTCAAGCCTTAGGTATCTAGGTAGTTGAACGTACTTTCGTTTTTGAGTACAACGGATGTCAGTTGCCCAGAAACCAAATGTACTTTAGTATTTACAAACAGTAAATATACAATCAAGAAGAAAGGGCGATACACCGTCATCATATGTGCTCCTACACAGGTATATAAGGGCAGGCGGGCCAAGTTTGCACAAGGTATGGGCTTGAATATGTAGAATTGATGTCGAAGCTTCTCCTTCCTTAATAAATACAGGAGACATACCAAAGCAGGCGAGTATGTTTATAATCCCATTTATTAACAGTAACCTTTGAAGAGGCCTTAGACCTTACGCCAGTCCGTCATGCATCGTTCTATGCTGCCCAAACCAGCAACATCAACAACTTTCTCGTGCCAGCTTAACAGCACGCTCATCGCCGTTCCCGTAGACTCGTTTGCGCCACCGGGTCTGGAGCTGAACTGGCTGAATCCCGTGACCTGTGGTGTCAAGTTCTTTGGGGTTCGGTGTCCTCCACTTGACGACCCGGACATGCCTTTGTATCTGGTATAGGGTTAGATATATGTGAGGTCCATATAAAGCGGCAAGGGCAAGACATACAGATACTTCGTCAACACATCTATCAGCTCAATGCCGCCCTCAGAGCCATAGATCCTCTGCAGCATGGGTGTCATCTCGCTGGCCTTAATTGATTGCAAGACCTCAACCACGGTCTGCATGTGGGCATCCTATATCATCATTCACAGTTAGCTCCTTCGGGCCTTCTTATTGTATGAATGGTTCCTAATTCATATCTCCAATACCTCCAAGAGCTCCGGGATATAGCTTACCTTAGCAGAGTCACTCCCGTTGTACACCGGGCTCTCAAGGCAACCCCTAAGCGCGCCCTCGGCATCACCGCCCCGTAGCAGCTGCCTTACGGCAGAATTCAACTGCCTCACCTCCGGCTCGCTGATCTCGGGTAGCGGTGGGTGCAGAGTCGAAGTGTCAAAGTTCTGGGACGAGTCGGGGTCCAGGGCGTCGATGTTGATGGTTCGCCAGGCATCGCTGAGAGAGGCCTGGGTGTGCTGCTGGATCACCGACATTGTTCACGTTTCTCGTTCGCTCGCGTGGGTGCTCCGGGGGAGAAAAAAAGGGCAGCCTCGTCTGCTGCCCAACCGAGAGAATATGCAAGAGAGAGCGGGCTCCCTCTTTTTTTCCCTTATTTCTTTCTTTCTTCTTGCTGCCTAAAGTCGAAGAATAGCGAAGAATAGGATGATTTGTTTTTGCCGCTCTTGCCTGCCCGCGCTTGCTACGTGTACATGTGACCCCAAAGCCAAAAGTGTGGATGTGACCGGGAATGAATGAGGCTCTTTCTAGGTTTCCGGGTCGGCAGATGTTAGAGTGAGCCCGAAGATGGAAGGATGGATGGATGGTGGGGGAAAAGATGAAGACGATTGACGTTGCTTTCTGTTGCTGGACAAACTGCAAGCTCAGGTGGGGCATAAGGGCATGGGGACCCCGAGGCTTCAAACTGTGGCTTAGAACGGGATACGGTACCTGTACCTTTCAATTTTTCTACGCGTTTTTAAGGTGCACAAGCGTGTGCAGCCCATTGTTACTGAGGGGTGGCTTAGCTGTATCTACACCCGCGCGCTTACATGGAACTTCATACGTCACTTCCATTACGATACTACAATGCGTCTGCGGAAAATGTCGACAAGAGTTATAAATAAGTCAACTTTGAATATGAGGCTACCAATAACAACATATCACCAAAGGTCTCGCCCCCCTCGAAGAAAAATATGATCACATATCCCATATCCTATGTCCTATAAGCAAATGTATCACCCGGACATATACGGAGTGCATGGAAACCAATGCGTGCTGAGAAACCATCACCATCCCTCTGTCCGGCCTCAAATGTCACACGACGGGAGGCTTGGAGGCAGCCAGCATGATCGATGAATCGTACGGGGACGAAGAAAGCCCAACTCACCTCTCCGAATCTGATTGGGCTCAATTGTGATCAGGAGTTAACTCTCGGCACCGTAAGGTTGGCTGGGTGCAGTGCTGCGAGTCATCGTACTCCATATGGTTGTCTGTCGTACAACCCCCAATCTTGCTTTCTCAGCCCCCCTTAGATTGTGAACGACTCGCCTTCATACATACACGTATAATGAATGTATGTACCATCATCTAGGCACTCAAAGTCAAGTATTTTCATACTGAAGCCGCATCCTACTAGAGACATTGTCGTGTACGTTGGAGTTGGTACCTAGTTAGTACCTTCGGCAAATCTATCTTCAACTAAATCCAACAACGATAAGCGTTTCAAGCAGGCGATCCTCGTTCGAATGCTACGTAGGATATAAGTAGAGATATACATTGGTAGCGACTAGAACTGTTTAGTTACCGAGCAATTACCTACCATGTATTGTATTTCGAGATAGGAATAGGATGCTGTTGTGTCCAGATTTAATTCATGCCGAATGGGTTGTAAAATCGATTGAAATGTACCTAAATTATCATCCCATTCAGTGCATGTATGTATATGTATGGCACGGATCCAATGATGTGATTCTTCGGGATATGCAGGTGGCCCAGGCGGCCAAATGGCTAGCGATTCACAGGATAAATAAAATATAGCGATTGCCCAGGTGTATTTGTTGGCCAGGCAATCGAACTGATATGACTTCACCTGCCGTATGCTCGGGCCTCTAGGATGTAGAATTTGTGTCTTGTTGACCCACGGTTTTTGATGGGGTCGACAGGCCTTTCTGCTGACCCCTATTCATCCCGAGGAAATGGTTGCATGAGTCATGACTCCTAAATAAAATGTGGTTGGCGGAGTGACTAGCTCTCCAGGCACTTTATCTTGAGCCAGGGAGCCGACCCAATCGAAGGGTTCTATCTCACTTGATGTACGAGGGTCCACTAGGAAGGGCCGAGAACACCATACGGGTCTCTGGAGTTGCCAATAGAAGCTATCAGCCTTATTTCTGCCGCTGGATAGGTTGTCAAAAATACGGATACCTTTATTACCTAGAACCTGATATCCTCCATTAGCGACTATGTAAATAGGAGACGTCCTAGGATGCAAGTATCATGAACGCGTAGACCGGGCTGACCGGGTGAGAGAATTGGCTTGGAAAAAGCATTCATCGACCCAGGAGGTGGCAACAATCTCGGTGAGCTAGATCATCCCTTCATTCAAGTTTTCTTACGCACTATGCGCCGAATTCTATGCGTCCCGAGAGGTCTCTGACCACCCGGCGGTCAATTCGTCGTTTGTCAAGCTTCCGGTGAAGGCGTTGCCGAAAGTGAAAAAGCTCGGAGTCGGAAGCGAGTTTGGCAGGGCATGGCAATGGTCTAATCTATCCGTCAAAGCTCGATATGCCTGGGCAAAATTTTTTCCCTCGTAATTTAACAGGAGTACTACGTATCTGCGTATGTCAATCTACGTAGGGCGAGCGCATAGCTGACCCGTCATAACGGAACGCTTCCCCGGTGCTGGCTTCATCAAGGAAGACCAGACAGGGGAGCGTCTGATCCCTACTCGAATCGAACATGACAGGTTCCCCAAATTCCGACGATGGACACTGGAACTGCCGGGACTAATATGTACTACTCGCTATGACGGGTTTCCATCTGATGCTAAAGCGGATTACGGCGGATGAGGCTCGTTGGTTCTAGCATCCCCTATTACTCCTAATAGGTCTTCTGAGCAATTGGTGTCTGTTAGATGCGAGTAAGGTACTCGATCAGTGAAAATACATGGTGGTTTCCGATACAAATGGTTGGGGATATGTTTGAAATGATCTAGTGGGTCTATCTATTACTGTCATGCACCCGTGGGTCTCAACCCCAACATGGTTAACATGATGCTATTTCGGATGTGTGCCGTTTTGTAGGGCCCCACATCGCGTACCTCATCCAGGGCATGAAAGGGCCCATGGCGCTGGGATGGGACCGTCTATCCTACCGCCAGTGGATACCTGGCACGGTACCCTTTCCAGACAAAGCGCCATGTACCACGCTAGTGGAAGATACTTCTCGC
>MU388197.1:0-11393 GCA_022578535.1 Jackrogersella minutella
CAAGAGTACATGCTCAATACTAAAATCCAACAGGCTGGCTCTCATTCTCGCGTCTTATTCGATCATATTGTCCTCTTGGCCCTTGGCAACACTTCTCGATTAGGATTGGTCTCGTCTTGATGGTTGCTCGCGAGAACCAATATACATCTGTGTGGAAAAGGTACTTGGTTTGGTCTAGGTAAGTTTGCATCACCCATCAGGTACAACGATAAAGGTGGTGTGGGATTAATCTGCTGTGTGGTGGTGGAAAATAAGGGGGTTGTACTGGCATTACATTGGTGGAAAAGTGCATTCAATTACAAGTTATTAGCATTAAATTTACTGAATTGTAGTGTGCATATTAGTGCATTGTAGTGGTTTATTACAGTGAATATAGTGCTAAGCTACAGTGAAGCTAGTGGATAATTACAGCGCTCTTACAGTGGGGTTTTCTACAAGGCTTGCAAGTGTTGCAAGTCTTGCAAGTGTTGCAAGTTTTGCAAGGCTTGCGTATTCTGCAAGGCTTGCCAGTCTTGCAAGGCTTGCGTATTCTGCAAGGCTTAAAATCCTTGTGCAAGGCCTGCGCAAGTCTTAAAACCTATCAAAGGGAATTTTGTCCTGCAAGGGTTGTTGGGTGTACAAGGGTTGCGCAACCCTTGCCCAAGCCTTGTAGGTCCCCGTAATCCCCCGCTAAGGTAGAATCGTACCCTTTTTCATATTGATATTCTACTCAACATCATGATGTCTTCATATACACGCAATCTTTTTCAGATTGCTATTTCAATTTTCATTCTCACAATAATCTACTGCGTCTCCGCCTCATCAGCTCCCCCGTCTGAATCCCCATCAGCGAAAGCCGAACTTATCTGCCACACAGACAACCCGGCGGACTGCTACCCCAAAGTCTTCTCCCCGACGGAGGAATTCCAAGTCCTCCACGACGACCAGGATATCCCGCCGGGCTTGCACGTGCAACTGGACGTCCAGACCGGGAAGAAGCAGGCCAAACTCCACAACCCCCAGGAGGACAACCCGGCTCTCGAGGGCTTGCCCGTGGACCGGTCCGTCGTCGTCGTAGACTCCCAACCGCCTCAAGAGGAGGAGTCGTGGATCTCCCCTGGCGCGCCTGTCTACGAGGCCGAAGGCCTAGTCAAAACGCCGGCGGTGAAAAGTGACATTTTCATCCCGTCCCTGGAGATAGTCAAGAAACACTCTGCCGTCCCCCACTCCGTCTCATCCGCGGAGCTCTTGCAGGCCCTAGACGATCTGGAGGACCTGGCTCACGACATGTACTACGGGTTGCAGATCGCAGAAGACCCTGAGGCTCTGCACGCTCTGTTCTGCCTCTACACGAGCCGAGATGTAGGACAGGCAGGAACAAGGTCCATAACGGACCGCCCTAGTTTCCTCGCCATGGCCACCCTTTCCTCGGCCACGTGGAACAATAAACACGCCCTCCAGGCGCTGGAGCGGTCATGGGATGCGCTTCTGGAGAAGCCATGCGTCTCCGCCTCTCCAGCCACGACCCTCGCCCCCAAAGCCGCGTTCTACTCCAGGCTAGAGCCCACGTCGGCCCCAGGCAGCGCGGGCGAAGCCGCAGAGGCGTACTCCATAGGCCTCGACCTCAGCGCCATAGACGGCCTGCTCAGGAGCCCCAAGATCAAGGCCGAGTTCCTAGACCACGATGGCATGAAGAACTTCCTGCGGATCCTGCTCCGCGAGGAGGAGGTCTGGGACAAGAGGAAGGAGAGGGTTGCCACGGTCGTGTCCGACATCTTCCTCGACGAGGACACCGGCGCCACGCTCGGGATCTGGCCTACGATTGCGAAAGCCGCGGACGCTAGCGTGTGCGCGGGAGGCGGGCCGGAGGCGCTGGAGGAAGGGTGCTGGGACTACCATCTGCAGCGCATAAGCCAGGATCCGAAGACCGAGGACTGGAGCAAGGAGTTGCTGGATCTGCTGCGGAAGAGACGGTCCGAGGTGCCGACACATGAACGGGATGAACTCTAAGAAGACTAATAAAATCACGACGGAACTTAGGTGTGTAAAGGAAGCAAAGCATATCCATCAGAGGCGTCTAAGGAGCTGTCATTGGGATCTTTGTGAATTGTATTTTGATTTTGGTTGTCTAGGGTTTACCCCCTGACGAATACCCCGCCTGCAGCTTCTCAAATCTTTGTCTCGAAAGCTGCAGGACACTACATAAAGGAGGTAGATACTATATATATATATATATATACATTTGTATATCGATCAACGACTCTTCTCCAAAGTCGTCGGCGGCACAGTATTTGTCTCTTGTCCCGAATTTCTCGTAAACCATTCGGCACCACCCGACCGAGTTGGGAACTTTCTAAAAAAAAAACCGTAGTTCCCTGCTTATATACGTACCCATACGATATCCTCTCTCCTTTTATTGCACCATGTAGTAGGTATTCATCAGGGCAACGGGTCACGTGTCCAGCGTGTTGATACCGTCGACGACCTCGTTCCAGCGGGTCTCGAAGTCGGCGCGGAAGCCGGCGGCCTCGTGTTCGCGGCCGATCCGGCGCAGCTTGTTCTGGAGGGAGGCGAGGACGGTGACGGTGGCGTTGTCGTGGCGGCCGAACAGGTCCTCGCAGACGCCGAGGCTGCGGCGCAGGAGCGCGACGGCCTCCTCGTGGCCCACGTCGTGGCTCGACGGCAGCGTGCGCAGCATGTTGTAGCAGCTGAAGCGGGCCAGGCGCGCGTCCTCGCCCTGCGTCGCGAACAGCATCTCCGCCGCCGCGCGCGCCTCCGTGGGCTTGTTGTGCAGGTCGAACAGCCACGCCAGGTGGTGCCGCAGCATGGCCGCGTCCTGGTTCAGGGCCGCCTGCGCCGCCGTCGCCGCGGGCTCCGACACCCTCGTCTCGAGGTCCGCGAGCAGGTTCTGCATGTACCGCTGCGCCGTCGAGACCTCCATGAAGTCGCTGTTGAGCATGGCGCGGTACACCGTCGCCAGGTACGTCGGCTTGAGCCGGCTGTCCACCTGCACCTCCTGCAGGAAACTCTCCAGGATGAGACCTACGGACCGCGAGAGCGAGCACGGGTCCGCGCTCTTCAGCCGCACGAAGAGCAGGTGCAGCGGGTGCCGGGGGCCGAAGACGATGCGCGTCATGCCGCACGAGTAGTTGATGAAGGACTCGGCGAGGCCCGGCCCGGACTGCAGCAGCGCCCCGAGCGCGAGCAGCGTCTCCACGAGCAGCGAGGGGTCCTGCCGCGCTATCACGGCCCCATAGTCGTCGAAGGTTATCCGCAGCATGCGGAACCCTTGCTCCGTGAAGCCGTTGACGAACAGCTGCCGCGCGGACGACACGGGGTCCAGCCACGTCTTCCCGCGGGAGGGAAACACCAGGTCTTTGTCGCCGGTCGTCTGCCACAGCGACATGTCGAAGGCGCCGCCGACGTAGTTCTGGATGATTTGTATGCACTCCTCGGGCAGCCGCAAGCTGTCGGGCGCGTCTAAGCGCCTCGGGACCAGCTCCGGCTCCGGCTCGGGCGACGGCGTCCGGCATATGATGTCTTCTATGCTGCGTTTCGAAGTGCCTGCCATTTCTACTCTGCCTGACAGTATCGCCATCAGTTCCTTGCGTCGGGCGGGTGAGACTCGTCGCAGATATGTGTTGAGTCTGTCCGAGTCGATCTTGCGGCCATGTACGAAGGACACAGAAGTCTTGCCGACAGCGGCACGCTTGCCACGTTGGACCAGGAGCTCTGCGACCTGGTGGGCCCTCAGTTTCTTATGCAGCCCCCATTTGTTGAACCGGATTTTATACATCTTTTCCCTGGACGTGGGTCAGCCTACGTTGGAAGTCTATTCGAAGGTTTTTTTTCCCTGGGTAAGAGCGCTTACGTCGCGAAAAAGTAGTAGTCCTCGCGCATGACACGCATTACCTCTTTCAGACTCTTGTTCTGGTCGAGGTACAGGGCCGTGATGGTGTCTCGGTAGTTGGCCCAGTCCCCATCTTTCGCAGGCCCGTTGTACTTTAACGGCGTGATCTGCGGTGTGGCCTGCGGCGTTGTGGCCTGTGACGTGGTCATGGCAGGTGAGGGTTGTTGGGTGACATCTTGGTACGAATGCGAGAGCGTCATGATAGTTACTTTGACCTAGTACGGTCTCGTTTCACCAGTTGAAACAGAATCGATACTATCTGCCAGCTGAATAAGTCGTCACGGGTATGATTAGGAGATATATAATCATTGTCGTCTACGGATCCGTAGTGTAGATGGGTTTAATGGAAGGGAATAACAAGGGAATGTTGCACAGCGATGGGTTAATCTTGAGATAGACAGCGGATTTAACCAAATAGGTCTAAAGCAAAGCTCGCCTCCTGCTTCATTATGTAGCACTGCCTACAACTCACGACAAGTTTGGATAGGCGTCTTTCTAATAAGGCTACTAGCTCCTTATATTAGTCAGGGTAGGGCGGCCATCTTAATTCGTGGACCGGCTACCCCTGTCGCTCGACTGTCGCTCGAACGGTTGCAATAGTCAGGGGGTCATGCCCTGTTCATTGACATTCAATCATATACACGTGTTACATAGTATAGTCGTCCAGCAGGCTGCAGCCCCGGCGGGCAACCTAACCCATTTTTAGATGGTACTGTGGTGCGGTATATTAATACACCCGTCGATCGCTTTAGCACAATACTGTATTCTTTTTCTGGTTTCGCTCGGGACGCTGGTCTTGGAAAGCTTATTAATGTCAAGCCTGGTAGAATGTCACCTAAGACATGCCAGCAGGATGAAGGATCAGATAAGTGGACGAATTAGGAGTGAGCATTGAGTTGAGTAACCCCAATTTAGAAGCTACCATTGGCAGAAGGGGGGCTTACCTAAACCTATCGTATACTACTGCGTTGGTAGGGAGGAGAACTTGGCAGTAGACTTAGCTTGTCGAGGTTTCAACTCTCAGATGCAGAAACACCTTCTAGGCTTCCATCTTGCTGTAATGTTACTTGGATGCTATTCCCTTGACCGTTAGTGGCAAAAGTGATATGGGTAGACATGGCTCTGTGTCGGATGGCGGAACATAGCACATGGCAACCCTCGCGCTTTTTCATACTTCGTTCTCCCGCGCGGATCGGAGTGTTTCTGTCTCGCTTGTCCTATCCTCCGAAGCCTTACGCCGACTGGCCGAGGACGGTATAATTACATGTTACGCTCGGCTCGACGTTAAAGAGAATATCTCTCAAACATGAGGTGACATCAGCATAGTTGTCGTTCCTTTCAGCGAGTCTCTATCTCATGTTCTGTTCGAGCTGTCATTGACCGAACGTTACTCTCTATCTGTCTACCTAGAATAAGCGTACGGATGGTCGGAGAATGACGATGAGGTTCTAAACGGATCTTCGGTGGATCAGGCGAAAGTGGCGTGGCCTCCCTAGTCGAGGGCTGCCCCGGATTTTCATCGACGATGAATACCTAGGATTCGTTCGGCTTCTAGTGTACTTCTCCTAGGCGAAGCTAAGATAGTGCGAGATAATTTTGGTTGCATCTCCCCTGGACGGAGCAGTCCTCCGCTGGATCCTTAGGATGCAGGTAGACCTCTTTTCCCTGAGTCATGTATTAGGCTACTGTAACCGTTAATTTGCTGCTTCTGTGCGTTGCTTGATAGGAACCCCTGAACGACTTACTTTGGAAGATGACTAACTAGTACTATTAGCTAAGTTCGCTCCTATTGCAAATTCCAACCCGCTATTGTGGTATATTTGGAACGGGCCGCACGTGGATATTTTCGTTAGCGTAGACACTTGGACTGCTTGGTGGTAGTATTTTGTGTTACGTAGTGTCAATTACGGATATGATTTGAGCAGGGAGTCTAAAATTGGTGAACTCGTCTGCACATCGTTGAATGTCCGTCATTCTTCCGAGTTCTGACAACCAGGACTGTTACCCGACCGCCAGATAAATCCCCTCCGCCCCACGGTATTGCAGGCTGTGCAGGGAGAGCCGACCCAGCGATGAACCAAGTTTAAAAATTAAGCTTGATGAAGTGGAAATGCTAGGCTGCTGGGGTGGCAACCGTTCTCTTACACAACATCATCTTGTTAGAGTAAGGATAAGACGGTAGTAGTATAACGAGTGCCGTTAGGATTTGACATGATGAAACGAATGCAATACTATGTAGAATAAACAACGTAAGGGTGACATCTATGGTCTCTGCATGAAATGAGCGTGGTCAATAACACTATTATGTACGTATGTAGGTAGTATTGGTCGTGTACTAGTGTAGGGATTAGGTTGAAGAGGCTAGGGGCGATGATAGAGATGGTGGGGGACGGATCTCATCCATCATCCATCAAGAACTTCACGACGAGGATGAGCAGGACGATGAATGAAACAGACCGACTAGGGCTGAGGACGTAACCCACTCTGCCCACTTCGACAATAGATCTCTCTCCATAAAAGGAGTATACTGAGTCTGGTTCTAAATTAATAGCCATCAAATTGAACCCATTTGAAAATGATTTGGAATCATTATTAAAGACGTTCTTGGCTATTGACGTCTTGACTCTTCATCAACCGAAGAGCTATCGAGGACTGAGGTTTGCACGGGGAAGACGGTAGTGGTTTCGACGACATGGTTGGGAAGAGTCGTCCATTAGATAAGTGTAAGGTATACTTAGGTTTGTACGTAAGATGGCAGGATGAATCTGGCATGACATCGAGTACAGAATCTGGCACATCCGCGGACAGTTTATTGTTGGTGACTATCGTCTCATCGGTGTTAGGAAAAGGGATTTGATTCAGCTGGAAGCCAATCAGGGTGGACCAGTTTTAGGAGAAGTGGGCTTGGGCGCAGCGGACTAGGGGTTTCGGTACCTCGGTACGAAAGATACGTACATTTTACCTATCATTTTATGAACCGATGCACCACTAAAAGGAGGCACACATGGATATGCATGCACGGATCAATATAAGTACCGAGGTATTTGGTTCCTACCTCCTTCCAATTGTTCCAGGTTCACTGATTGCTGAAAGCTGAATAATGGAATGGTCCACTATTTCAATTAATTTGATAGGTTCTACGTATTTCCTGCACCCATTTTACAACATTTAACCTCCCGAACACCATCCATTGACATTTCCACTCAATTTTTACACTAACGAGAACACCTTCGATTAGGTAACATCTGGTAAGCTACCACTAGGCTTACCGCTTGCGCATGCAGTAGTCAACCTAAAGTAGCATCCAGAGGAGCGGGAAGTGTGGGTCGGTAGGGTTGCAGCCGCGATGTAAATACATTACCGCCCAACCATTGTGCTAGGTGGCTTGGCTTGCCAATGGCGAACCAATAGGGATCATCCTATCCGACGACTCGGCGGCTACTTCGAACATTCATCTGCCTCAAGCGAAAATTCCACCATCCAGAGGCCTCAATTCGTCCTCTCATCAGTGTAACCGCGAGAGCTTCTAAAGCCCCCGAACCCTGCTTTTGGCGTCGTGTTGTGCAATGAGGCCGACTTTCGATGGCCAACCAGCCTTTGAGAAACTGTTTTATCTAACCTATTAGGCTGATTGTTGGACGACTTAATTCTCCGCTGGTATGGGCTGTTACTATGTGCTTGTTGATAATGTGTGGCGGCGGCAAGGTCTTCGTCTCGGCCGGTCGTTGTTCAGATCCATTTAATACTGGCCTTCGCCAATGGTCTCGATTCACAATGACTTCTTGCTTCCGATTCTGCGCCAGCGTATTGTCCTCGAGCCTTTCTTTTGTTTGAACAAAGGCATATCCTTTTACTGTCATGATAGTTTTCTTTCACATAGGAACAAATGGATTGCTTTTAATGACTCAACCCCTTCACTCATTCACGAATGTCCACGCTGCGCGTAAAATCATATTCGCCTTTTTTCACGGCTCACTCCTAGACACCTTCATCTAATTTTCACCATCACTAAATTTTGTTTCAATTCTCACTTTCCAAACTTCAATGCTGGTACCTTGAGTTTGGTGTAATTCCAACTTTTTTTAACAGATATCTTGTACATTCGCTACTTATATCATTCACTATGAATACGATCCAACCAACTCCGAACACTCCTTGGCCGAGCCCTAGAGATCCGAACCATAAGGATGAATGGGAAGACTGGGAAGATTCAGATGAAGAGGGACATGTGGCAGTAGATGACAAACACGGGCTTCTCATTGACCTTTCCGACGAGGCAGCGCGAAAAGGATCTAGGCTAGGTACTACTCAGAGCGCTCCACGAAATCTAATACGGCACTCAGTCCAAAAACCAGTCCGTGTAAAGTCTAAAGCTCGACAAAAGGCGCAGAACGCAAAAGCTGGTATCAAACTTGTGACAGATATGTCAAAATTCCGTCAACCAGCACAACGGCCGAAATTTGTTGACGCCGTTGCCCTTCAAGCTCTAGAAGGGGAGCCCTCGTCTGCTTCGATAGGCAGTTTTTCCTGGCTTAAACAAAGGCCCGGACAGGGTGGTGGCCCTAAATTAAACCACAAGCTTGTACAAGCTCCGTCTTCAGATCTTTCCCCGGTGGCTCGACCGATCGTCATCGGCATAGCGGTGCCTTCCGACAACCTATCAGATCATCAAGTCAGTCCACACACTGCCGTCCTTGAGACGCCAACAGACTATCCTAGATCCACCCCGAAACCGACTACGGGGATCCTCCCGACTGTCACACCACATCAGCTTCGCTCTGTATGGTCTCCAGACACAGAGGCAAGCGAGTCACCATATCCGGCTTCTAAAACCGCGTCGAGTGTCTATTCGCAGCCAAGCATGTACGGTGGTGCTAGAACAGATACTGATGTGCCTCCTGTGCCTGCTTTGCCGACTACCGTAAAGTCCAAAGAGAGACAGACCGTGGTGGTTGCTGATCTTGACGATGATGACGATCTCGGGACACCATGTACCCTTTTTGAGGAGGATGGAAGCCCTACGATGACTCGCAAGTCGGTAAAACCTAAGACGATGGTTGTGAGCCCTGGAAGTGCTAGCAGTCGATCTCATGGTTGGTGGGATCATGTCACCACCCCCTTTATACAACAACAGACCAACCCTTTCAAGCAGCAGACCCAAGATACAGGATCAAGTTCTTCCCCGCAGCAATGGAACCCATTCAAGAAGCAGACACAAGAACCTGGGCCCAGCTCTTCACCTGCGGCAGTTCCTCACCAATGGTGGGCTGGGGCCGACGAAGAAGGTGGCTCTTCGCAGTCGAACTCACCCAGCCAACAGAAAAAGGGGGTAGCTCCTAGCTCCTCGCCATCTACAACAGGTGTCCGGGAATGGTGGAGTGGGACTGACGAAAAAGGAGGCTCTTCTCTAAACGCCCCCGGTCAAGCCAGCAACCCACCAACAGTTTCCCAGCAGCAGTACACAGCTCAGTCAGTTGTACCTTCGCCTCGCCCGACGTCACCCGGCCGCAGCGAGACACAGTCAGAGAAAGCTAAGATTCTGCTCGAGGAAAACCAAGCACCTACTGAACAGCCACCGCCATATTCGCCTTCTAAGCCTGTGAATCAGGTCAAATATGGTGTAATACTACCGCCCCCAGTTGTTATAAATTCCCAACGGGTCCCATCTCCTGGCCCAGTAACCCCAGGTCTAACGGGAACAATGACTTCGCAAGGAGCTATACGTATGGCGGACATACCCTTGACGCCAAATGCACACGGGCCTGTACAAGCTGCGGTGCTTCCCGATCGCGCGCCCGGTTCATATGTACCTGGTGATCACTTCTACCAAGTTCGAGGGCAGGCCAACCGGACCGAAAGGCAGCGACGTCGTCACGAGAAGGAAGAGGTTGTCGCTAGGAAAGTCGGTGGGTTCTGGAGAGGCCGCGGATGCATGCCCAAGAGCGGGTGCTTCGGACGGAGCGGCCGCGAGGGTCGAAAGAGGAGACGGGTCTGGTTGTGTGTCATCGCTGCTATAATTGCCGCCATCATCCTCGCTGTCCTCCTGGCCGTTTTCCTCACAAGGCGACCGCCACCGCAAGCAGAGCCAGTTCAGTCAATCTGGCTCAACTTGACAGATTTTCCACCGATGCCTACCGGGGTTCTGACGGTTTCTGGACCGGACAATTCCCTAGACAGGACTGGCTGCTTCACCGGAACAGCGGATACAGCTTGGTCGTGTTCTTTACCCAAGGAAGAACATGATTCCGTGGCTCCAAATGCGCCTAATCAACCCGAGTTTATTTTCCAGATCCAATATGACAACGACACTCGGGCGATTTGGAATATCACGGACAATGACACTACGTCTAATGGGAAGCAGACTACCTTGTTCGATACCGGCTTCAACCCCAACCCTCTACCACCTTCTCTTGCGGAAATTAGCTTCCTAGGAAACACCACCGACCACATCCAGGCAGACAATAAAGCCGGAGAGCCAACGCCTTTCTTCATCAGCATGTTAACCGACGTCAACAAGACAGTCGGTCCTAACATGCTAACTCGTCGACAAGGCGCCAACAACGCAATCGGAGGTGGCGACGACGGCTTCAATCTCACCGAGATTCTCCCTCCCCCGGTCCTAAACGGCGACGGCACCGGCGCGCCAGCCCAGATGTTCCCACATCCAGTCCAGCAGCCGGTCCGTCTGTTCGACCGAGGCCTGCCGACCGAGCACTACAGCTTCTACACCTATTTCGACAAGTCCATCTACATGGTCAACACGGTGGGCGAGAACGCGGCGGACCAGGACGGCGGGGCGCTCGAGACGGCGGCCAAGTCCCTCGTGACGCTCGCGCAGACGCGGTTCCTGGTGCAGATCTGGACGCGCATGGAGAACTCGACGCAGCTGCTCGGAGGCAGCAACGCGGCCGTGCCGTGGACGAACGGGTCCGCGGCCGCCGACACCCCGGGCACGATGCCGTACCCGGTCACCGTCACGGAGGACATGCACGGCGGCGACAAGGAGAAGAAGATCGACTACCTCTACGGAGTCCTGCCGAACCAGGCCATCAACACGACGGACGCCAAGCTCGTCATCGTGAACCGCGCCTTCGCCGGCACGCTGGTCAACGGCATAAACAACAACCCCAACCTGTCCCTCGGCGGCATCGACGGCGGCACCGGCGGCTGCAAGTGCGAGTGGATTAACTTCAAGGCTTTGAACAAGGTTACGACCTAATTCGCGCTGCGATACATACGACGGATACAATGCCGCCTTGCATCACTGATTTTATTACGAGACTTCATCATGGACGGAGCTACACTTACTATGAGCATTACGAAGGCGTTTTCGGGCTGCATTTTCTCTGCTTTTACGGAAGACAAAAAAGAATTGATCGGTTATCATTGCATAGTTTTGCGAAACTTGATTAGATTACCTCGCTTATGATTGGGGGGGGGGGGGGGGGGGGGGGGGTTGCGGGGGGGGGTGGGGTAGATTGTGGGGGGGGTGTGGTGCGGGGTA